>OZ023289.1:3676561-4276561 GCA_964007245.1 Hypomecis atomaria
TCTAAGAAGCATGATATGCGGGCAAAAAGTCCAATTACAAGTCCAATTTTAGATAAGTATAACCTACATACCTCTACATTAAGGCTCAGCGCAGACGAGCTACTGACTACAGCCGTCGATGGTAACGGCCGCGCACTATCGCCAAAGAATATATAATAATACTTGCTATCGCTTAATTTTTCTGCTTTTTGTTTCCTGACCGCCTCGGTGGCTCAGTTTTTAGTGACCCTGACTTCTGGATCAAAGAGGCGTGGGTTCGATCCTCACCCAGGGCAACCATTAATGTGGTGCACATAGGTGTTAGCTCTGTGTCTAGGTGTTATTTAGGTACTATCTATATAAGTATGGGTTTAAAATATGTATAATATGGTAGTGTATCAGTCTCTGGCAGCCATATCACAAGTTTTGCTTAGTTTGGGGTCAGAGACTGTGTGTAAGATGTCCCCTAATATTTATTATTATTTATTTGTATGTAGGTATCGCGGACACTACTGTTGCAAGGGGCCGCCACCGGCCACAAATGTGCGCCGCGTTTCAACACAATGTATGAAAATTTGCTTTGCTTTTTGCTTGTCGCTGGCCACCGGTAGCTGTGCCCGGTGGCCCGTCTGTAGTGAGCCTAAAACTACACAATTATTTCGGCTATACATACATTTTAGAGTTGTTAACCATGCCCATCATTACAAAAAATACCCACGACCTTTACTTCTCTGATAAATTATGAGACTATTTTTCAAAACGTATTTATCCTTATCCTTACTTTCTTCTAATATTATATATCTGAAATTGTATTATTGATTTTGGTACTTATTCGTTCGGCAGCAGAGCAACGGATCGACTTGATACGAGTATTAGGCAAGGATAATTGTACAACCTACATTTCTCTACTATATACAAGGCAGCCACTTTCTATTCATAAGCTCACTTGCCTTACTATCATTTAAGCTAAATACTCAATCGTTAATTGCAATACGGTTAATATTACCGAGGTTTTGCCATTTAAATTTTATCAAAATCGGCTGAGCCGTTTCAGAATCATCAACAATAATGTAAAAATTGTATACATTACTTAATTCGAACGAACTATTGGAATTTTGTACACGATGGAAGTCCGTTTTGCCATTTTTTTTGCGAAAAAATATTATATTAGTAAACTACGAGTAAGTTGTTATAGTTTTTTATGTGACTATCTCATTTGTTGCGCTCTAGTAATGTATCGTATCAATTTTTTAACCGACTTCCAAAAAGGAGGAGGCTCTATGTTCGTGTGTATGTATTTTTTTTGGGAATGTTCATCGATAATTTCGCCAATTGTAAACCGAATCGAAAATATTTTTTTTAGTTCGAAAGGGTGTACTCCCAAAATGGTCCCATTTAAATTTTACAGAAATCGGCTGAGCCGTTTTTGGTAAATCAACAATAATGCAATTGCTTGCAATTCGAGCGAAATATTTGAATTTTGTACACGATGGAAGGCGCGGCGCGGGTATTGCCATTTTTTGCAAAAAATAATTACTGTAAACTAAGTCGTTATAATTTTTTTATGTGTCTGTCTCGTTTGGTGCTTTTTAGTAGTGTATCATTTCTATGTCAAGTATAGAGTCTGGCCAACGAAAGCTGTCCAAGAAAAAAGGCGGGAATTTTTTCTTGGACAGCTTTCGTTGGCCAGACTTTAGTAATCTTCTAGTAATGATAATTTCGCAACCATTGCGATATAAATTACATAACGTCTAACTCTACCTATATATTAGACTCTAGATTGAAATTCTGAGTATTCTAGAGAATATTTATCTTCTAGAGTCCATTTATCAAACATCGTAATCTGCAACTTTTCACAACGTCTAAAGTTTTCTAATATGCAGCTTACGTATTTGCTCCTAGTTTAATATCTTTCAGAGTTTGATGGCAGTCCTTATAAAGTTGGAGAAGTAGTTTATACATATTTAAAGAGTTTTTCATTAACGGCACGCCATAAGGTCAAGATGGCGTATTTCTTTTGATTTAAAATAGCGGCTAGTTTGATGGGGACCTTTGCGCTGGGGACAATCAGGGGTGAGCTTTTCGACAAATTTACTTATAAGCTAGTTTTAAGTTGACATTAATAGTATTATGAAATTGTAATACGACTGAATAAATGCCCAGAAAATATTTTATTTTATTTTTGGATGTGTAGATCTAAAATCCAATTCAGATGTCAAATTAAGAGGTTTATAAAATAAAATATTACAAAAAATGTGTAAGCCAAAGCTAGTCAAGCTTTTTCTTGTGGGTCCGCCCGCGTAATATTTTGATTTTTGTGCTATCCCTTGAGAAGCTTTTATTTTTCCGGAATAAAAAGTAGCTCATATGTCATTTCACGCCTTTACAAAAATCAAATCCATCCATTGCTCCGTTGCTGCGTGAAAGAGGAACAAACCAATCAACCAACAAACATACTTTCGGAATGATAATATAAATGAAGAATTCAATTCAATCATTTATTCATCAAATAGGTACATAAAAGTACACTTTTGAACGTCAACGTCAAACGTCAGCTGGGCAATTCTGTCAACCGATCTCGTTACAAGGTGCCACGTTCTTGAACCTGTCTCGTTTTTCTGACAGTTTTGAGCAGTCGAACCTGTCGAAAAAACGAGAGAGGTTCAAGAACGTATCACTTCAGTAAAGAGATCGGCTAACAAAATTGCCCCGCAGAAGTAAGTAGGATAAACGTGACTAATCGCGGTCCGAAAACTGTTTACCCCACGATCAATGCAACTCGATCGAAAGTCGAAACGTCGGGATACTGAGTTTATATCTCATATTTTCCGTGCGATTAGTCCCGGTCCCGTAGTAGATAAAAATAATGTGTTCAGATTACAAAAGTTTAAAAAAATACAATATGTCAATCGTCTTCAGTTATGTTAATTCCCTCAACAAGCAAAATAAGTAATAAACATCTTGAATGAAGATCATTGACTATTCTAAACCACATATATCATAGGGAACCTGATCTATCGATCATCACATTGTGGTCAGACGTCTACTTAATTTATTATTATTATAAGTTGTGTTCATTTATTTATTTAGTTCTTTGTAAGGCAACATGATCCGAAAAGTAGAGCAGAAAAGGGCTGGAAATAATACTCTTCCTTTAATTTTTTTTTTTTTTTTTTTCAATTCACGATAAGAAGATATTTGCCGTAAGCTAATTTGTACCATGCTTCAAATTGGGTGTAAAAAGATGACAGACTGCATAAAATATATACATATTTAAACCTATTTACTTTATAGAACAATATTTTCTAAATCTATTTTGTCTTGTATGATGGTTGTTATTCAAATAATGTCATAATAATACGACAGAAAACTATTATCGTACCTAAAATGCAGACCTTTATTAAAAGAAAATAATGTTGTTATTGTTAGTGTGTCTTGTCCCACTGCTGGGCAAAGACCTCCCCCAAAATTCCTTGGCGGTTTAAAAAAAAAATAGCAAAAATATTTTGCAAAACAAATAAAACTAACATACAGGTACCGTAGCACATGGCCGAAACTCTATACATTTTTGCAACGATCTTTTAAATTTTCGTGAAGGCCTCAGCTTGCAATGGCCTATGGTTAAGACGATAATCTGTTTCTTTTTCATCATTTACCTTCATAATTGGGACTAAAATGGGCCCAAACCAATTGGCTATCGTAAATATATTATATAACAACAACCTAAAAAGTGTTCTCTTTATCGAATGCCTAGAGTGAAAAAGAAACAGAAATAGTCTAATCAGCTTACGCTTAGAAATAGTTTAATCAATTACGATGGCGCCTTCAAATGAGCCTAATGCTAAAAAAATAATAGTGAAGTAGTAACTAATTAATTTGATCTTAAATTTCTGAATTCAGCTGTTAGGAAAAATATTTGTTCATAACTGCTTTGTATGTTTACTCAAACCCATAATTTACGCCTTTACTGTTTCTTTTTATTATCTTCTATGCATGTTTTTCTGCAACATTATTGTAATGATGCCTACAACACTTATTGTAGAAATATGTTATGGTTTAGAGGCACAGACGCCTGGGTATTGTACAATTTCTAGCAAATATTTTTTAAAAGATGTAAACATATTTCTTAACCCTTTTAGATAGAAAAATACAACTGAACTTTTATTTTTATTTGACATCACAAAGACTGCATATTGCTGAATACAGGCGTACCATAAGTCGATTTAGTTTCAGCATTTAATAGAAAATGTTACAAGGAAGTGATTGCTTTAGGCGGTAGGACCACCTTTGGTGCCTTTGCTGAAAGTAATCTCTTTCAGGCAACATTTACTGACTTTTATATGTTGAAACTAAATCGATTTTTATGGTAGGCCAGTACTCAGCAGAAGACTGATACTTTCTGTAATTATTTTTCGCAAAATGGTAAAGCCGCCTTCCATCGTGAACAAAATTCACTTATTTTGCTCGAATTGTTTACATTATTGTTGATTTTTCAAAAACGACTGAGTCGAGTTTTTAAAATTTAAACGGGACCACCTCGGGAGTAGGTATACCCTTTCAAACAAAAAATAATATTTTTTTGATTCTGTTCGCAATTGGCGAAATTAACGACGAACATACACAAACAAAATACATACAGACAAACATAGAACCTCCTCCTTTTTAAAAGTCGGTTAAACACATTTAAACCACCCGTATTTCACTAATTATTCCCACTTCCGACAAAGCAAGTTTCACAACTCACACAGTTCAACGCGATCATCTTGCACCTGCTGGTTGTTTGTTGTTCACAGTTGTTATTGTTGTTCCTTGTTATGTTGTCTTCCAGGTTGTAAGCAATGTTTGCAGTGAAGTTACTGTGTGCAATGTATATTTATCATTTTATCCTCTTAGGCAGCGTACTCATTTTACGTGAACGGTCTAAGAGGGGGGAAGGGAGTCTCAAAATACTGCACTTGGTCATTGGGACGGGGCAGGGGGCTTATAATTATTTTCGTCACGTAGTATGAGTACATTGCTTTACTTATATATCGGTAAAAGAAAATCTTAAACCGGGATTGCAGTTTTTACACAGTTTCAAGAAAGTATAATGTGTATGTTAAAAATCTAGATAAAATAGCCTTCTGGCCATTTCGAACCAAAAAGCCTAATTATTTTTAAGATAGTTCTTTATTCCTACATTAAAAATCTTTACGAGTGAAATATATAGAACCTATACTTACTTTTGTTGTATTATATTTTTAACTATTCTTTACGACATTTTTTTTAAATTCGTATATGTTTGTACACACTGCCTGATGTTAAGCAGATATGCGGTCTAGGATGTAACACGCTTACCTAGAAGATACCTATTTACTCCTACTTCGACGTACTCACAACAATGTGAATACATTTATTTTTATTTCCTCATATGTTACTATGTGTTTTGCAGGTTAACACACAAAAATGGCGAAAGAAAAAAGCAATAGCATGGAGATAGACAATTTCAAATCGACGTGAGTACCCCGTTATAATATTAGTCTTATAAGAACAGTTTTAGCGCTCGTAATGTAGTTTGACCAGGTGTTTCTAGCGTTCGCCGAAGTTAAGCAACTTTTGGCACGGTCAATTTTCAGATGAGTAGCATTTACAACTCAGTGCCATGGCTTGGATGACACATTTAACTTGTAGGTCTTGAGTGCTGTCAGAGGCTCAGAATAATGACAAGTAGTAGAAACCGTACTAAAATAGCAAGACAGTTATTTGTCCCATTTGAATCATGAAATTTAAAGGGTGTTAGAAAAAGATGCACAAACTCGTACACTCTAACTTTCGTAATTTCGAAGGGTATCATCAAGTAGCATTGAGCTATTTTGGCTGTCCAAATTAAAAAAAAAGGTAGAAATTAGAAATGTAAAATATCAGAGATTTGAACTTTCTGATGAAACTAGAAGGTTCACATTTTCGATTCTACCGCAAAAAACAAAGTAGACCAAATTAGTCCTTTCCGTTTTCCAATGAGACATAATAAAATAAGTATCTCTTTTTTTTAAATTCAATTCAATATCTTCGAACATCATATTGCTCATACATAAAATATTCAAATCTCGTTCCCAAGCCTTACGCACTTCTGATGTTCCATGGTCGAAATATTGACAAAGTTTACAGTGACCTTCAGTCTTTCATCACATCCGACCTTGGTCCTATGAAATGATGTGATCACTGATCAGAGCCGATCAACCGTGTCGCTTCGAGAAAATCAAGTGCACAGTTTCTATTGTTTTCACAATAGATGTCTAAAGAGAGGTCTTTTCAAAACAAACAATTCCTAACGTTTTATTAGACAACCATCATCACTACATAGTATAAAACAAAGTCGCTTCCGCTGTCCCATGTCCCCATGTATGCTTATATCTTTAAAACTACGCAACGGATTTTGTTGCGTTTTTTTTTTAAATAGATAGAGTGATTTAAGAGAATGGTTTATATGTATAATACACCTGTGTGAAGCCAAGGCGGGTCGCTAGTATGTAATAATAATAATTTTTTGCAAAAAATTGCAAAACCGACTTCTTTGGTGTACAAAATTCGAATATTTCACTCAAATTGATCGATACAAATATTACATCGTTGTTGATTTTTGAAAAACGGCTCAGCCGATTTCGATAAAATTTAAATGTGACGAACTCCGACCCTTATGAACGAAAAAATCTTTTTTCGATTCGGGTTACAATTGACGAAAATATCGATGATCATACAAAAAAAAAATACATATACTCGTAGACGAACATAGAACCTCATCCTTTTTGGAATTTGGTAAAAAAAGATTACAAGGACAAAACAATCCAATGAATATGTTTTTCTTATCGTTTAAAGCATTTTTTCCAGACAATCAAGCTCCCTTCTTTTTGAATTTCTCTTCTCTTTATTTACATAAAACTATCGATTTGTTTAAAAAAACTTTACTGTATTTCGGCTCTACACACAGACAGGCAAAGCGGAAATAAACTAAAGATTTTTCAAAAGATCAAGATGAACTGTTCTAACCCTTTACAACCGGCTCAATTTAGGCATAAAATCATCAAAAAAAAATTGACGGGAAAACCATGGTGATTTTGTGAACGCAACCGGTTTCATACGATCGTGCGGTTATCTGCTCATCCCGCACGAACGTATGAGACCGGTTGTGTTAACAAAATCAATATGGTTTTTGCGCCATTTTTTTAATCGATCCTCACGATTGTATTGAGCCGGTTGTAAAGGGCTAATCAAGAGAAATTAGCGTTTTATTTTTGCACATTTTAGTAAAGTGTCATTAGTGTTTGACAAAAATATGCTATGCTGGACTCGATCATCATAAAGGCCGGAATAATGGGGTCGAAGCTGCAGTAGACTACCTGTCTGGCTTAAAATATCGCTTGGGTAACATTTGTGTAAACTAAAAATCCTTCTCTTTACCCGGCCATCGTGACACTTTTAGGAAGCAAAATACACACTGTAAAATGCATGGTATACCTACCTTAGCCAATTCATAAGTAGGTGGGTGCATTTTATACAATAGTATTTGAATAAGTGATTTGTTTGCTCTGCGAATAATAAGTGTAACTTTTTATTGGCGACGCGTAGTTGTGTTTTAAAGTTTCATGGCAAATTAGACCCCCAATACTAGTAGATCAAGATGACATGCCCCATCTTGCGAGCTCTGTGATATTCATGGTTCGTGATTAACTCTATCTACTTAGGGACTGTCGACAAAAATAATACCTACAGTACAGCTTTTTGTAACGATTGATTGGTTAGCAATAAATTATAGGTGCAACTGAACGTAGACCTTTCTGGCTACGTAGTTGGTGACCTCATGCAAATGTTGTGGTTTACTTTGAAAGTTTTTACCCTGGCTATTACAGTTAACGAGAGCGACGTGTACATAATACAATTTTTGCGATGCTACGGCTGCATTTTTTACCTCTATTTAACCTAAATATACATTTTAAAAATAGAACGAGTTGAAAAATATTTTTGGTTTATTTATTTTATTTAAGGGGAGTCCACCTCATACAACACACCTGAATTTTTAGCAATTTTCCGCACGATATTAATAACGGTAGGTAACAGATAGACGCTTGGAATATTCACAGAATATTTAAAATTGTATGTTCACTTCAATAATTAAATTAAAATAAAATTAATTAAGGGGGCTCCCATATAGAACGGAACCCTTTGTGCACGAGTTCGACACAAATTGGCCGATTTTTTTTCCTTGACGCAGTTGCTCCCATAGTAAAAAATATCAAAATCAGTCATTCATGGTTACTTCTGCAAGCATACTCTTAATAAATCAATACATTGTAGGTACAATAGCAATACAACAAGCAATTAGATCATCCACAGAGCACAGAAAGTGTATAGATATAACTATAAATACTTCACTAACAGTAGCATATATACTTTGTATTACCTCGTCGCAAGAGTGTATCAATAGTTTTAATGAAGCATACTGTGACTAAATTCTAAATCGATTTTGACGTCTCATTGAATTTTGATGATGCAATCGCAGAAGCTAGAAAATACTTTTACATGCAAAAATGTTTGCAATTTAGTAAGCACATACAATATGGGAACATTGTTTTATTCAACACTGGTTTTGCTCGCGGCATCACCTGCGTGAAATTTTACCTTGCATTCAATGCCCTTGGAACTTTTTTTAAAGATATAAAGTAGCCCATGTCACTGTCCTACCTATGAACTATATCCAGAAAAATCAAGTCAACCCGTTGCTCCGGTGCCGCGTAAATGAGGAACAAACCAATTAACCAACAAACACATATTCGGATTTATAATATTAATAAAGATAAAGATTTTAGTGATCGTCGTCGTCTTTTCAGCCATAGGACGTGCACTGCTAGACATAGGCCTCCCCTATAGATCTCTAATAAGCCCCATCGGCCACCTTTTTTTCGAACTAAGTGCCTTGCCCACTGCTATTTCAACTTGGAAATCCGCTGGGCTATCTCAAGTGTGGTATAACTATGTCTGTAATAAATAAACTAGGTCATCATTACTAAGCTTAAACAGTCAGACCTCTGGTTCATCCATCCATCAGCCATAAGAAGTCCACTGCTGGACATAGGCCTCCCCTATGGATCTCCAATAAGACCAATTGGAAGCGGCTTGCACCCAGCGCTATCCTGCGGTCTTAATGAGGTCATCCGTCCACCTTGTGGGTGGACGTCCTACGCTGCGCTTTCTGGTACGTGGTCTCCACTCGAGATCTTTTCGACCCTATCGGTCATTAGTCCTCCGCGCTATGTGCCCTGCCCACTGCAATTTCAACTTGCCAATCCGTTGGGCTATGTCGGTGACTTTGGTTCTTCTACGGATCTCCTAATTTCTGATTCGATCTCACAGAGAGACTTCGAGCATAGCCCTCTCCATAGCCATTACCATAACAGACCTCTGGTTAGAAAGCAATACCTAAATTCACCGGATCAATGATGATGATAGAGGCGCGTGGTTGGACCTTGAGTCCTTAATTCCTACCCACAAATGAGGGTTTAAACCTTTATCGACTAACACTTTACTAAGCACCTAGTTAATTTTACAAGCTCAACCAGATCTCTCTCTAAAATTTAACGAGGGTAGTCTTATTTTGTACCGGAGCATATTTAAAGTTAGGCACGGTAAAACTTAAGCGAGTCTTTTAAAAGATATTTGAAATGATATTTAAAAAATGTTTCTTTTGTGAGAACTACTTGGTGATAAAATATTTATTAACCCATAATAACAACATACAAATAACATAAAATATAAATCTTCTTTGGTAAGGGTCTTTGTGTTATACAAAATGTTCTAATTGAACTCTGAAATGACGGAAAACCAACTTTTTTCTCTCTAATCGTAAATGATACGTGTACAATTCTATCTGAGAACTCATAAAATATAAGTTAATCTGGAAAATTCCTTCTTATATTTTCCAAAGTGTAGCTTCATAAAGACATTCGTAGGATTCCAGCTACATTTAGATCATAAACTTATATTGCGTCTTGATAATTTTCGTTGACATGGATATTCTTGCAGTAAATACTCGTATTTGTTTCATTATTATTATTCGCAAAAAATGGCAAAACCGCCTTCCATCGTGAACAAAGTTCGAATATTTCGATCGAATTGTTTACATTATTGTTGATTTATCAAAAACGGCTCAGCCGATTTCTGTAAAATTTAAATGGGACCACCTTATATCCTTTCGAACTAAAAAAGAATTTTTCGATTCGGTTCACAATTGGCGAAATTATCGATGAACATACACAAAAAAAAATACATTTACACGAACATAGAACCTCCTCCTTTTGGAAGTCGGTTAAAAGAGATTTTTGATAATAAAATTAAGGTACCTACAGTTTGACAATTTCTTAGACTGTTGAGAATGATGAAATCATTTTTGTTTAGTAACTGTAGTAGTGAACTACAACAAATTACTAACGGAATGGCTACCAAAGCATACTCGTAAAATAATGAGTACACAAGAAAGGCAGGTGAGGAGATGGGTAGATGATGTTCAATAATCGGTCAAGTGCGAGTCGGACTCGCGAACGAAGGGTTCCGTACCGTATGGAAGCCCCCCATAATATCTTTTATTATAATTAACCTATTTATTTTTTAAGGAACCAAACAAATTAATATTCTGTGAATATCGACCAAAAAAATCACGTTTCTTGTTTAGGTTGGGTTAAATAAAGTCAATATTTAACTAAATGTTTTGTGAAAAACGGTAAATAAATCAGGTTTCTTGTATGGGAGCCCCATTAAATATTTTTTTTATTTGTTGTTATAGTGGCAACAGAAATATGTCATCTGTGAAAATTTCAACGTTCTGGCTATCACCGTTCATGAGATAAAGCCTGGTGACAGACAGACAGACGGACAACAAAGTCTCAGTAATAGGGTCGCGTTTTTACCCTTTGGGTACGGAACCCTAAAAAGTAGCTAGTGCTTTATGGGCAAAAATAGCACAAATCGGGGGTGAATTTTGAAGAATCTGGAGGAGGTTTTTGCGTCTACAGACGTACAGGAAAATTTTGAATCCGAAGTGCAAAATTAAAATATATAAGTGAAACTGAAATTTTTCGGTGAATAAAGGATTAATAATAATAAGACGTAAACTGAAAGAATTATTACAACTGTTTCATAACTTTTCCATCTTGAATGCATTATTATATCCTGAAAAGCAGTAAAACTAATTTTAATTTATTTAGTTAATTTAAAATATACACACGTTAAGTCCATCGTCAAAAAGGCTAATGATTCATGGAAGCTTATGAACGTTAGCTATTTAGGTTTAAAACACAAAAGAAAGTTTACTAGATCAGCTAGACGGTATTCATCTCAGTATCAATAAAGTTACTTATAATTATTATTATTCGCAAAAATTGGCATAACCGCCTTCCATCGTTTACAAAATTCGAATATTTCGGTTGAAATGTTTACATTATTGTTGATTTTTCAAAAACGGCTCAGCCGATTTCTGTAAAATTTAAATGGGACCACCTCGGGAGTATACTCTTTTGAACTAAAAAATATTTTTTCGATTTTACAATTGGCTGAATTATCGATGAACATACACCAAAAAAATACATAGACGAACATAGAACGTTTCTGGAAGTTGGTTAAAAATGATAAAATTTTATACCCAAATACTTGTTCATATAATGCAAACAATATTATAACGGTTCTTTATACAGAAAGCTTAAATTACCACTGAGACAAATATCGTCACGCAGTTTCACATTCGACCCAAAGAGCGTATCATGAGGGTACGTTTTGTTTGAAATTTTTGGTTTAACATTTTCATATTATATAATCCATTAAAATATTGTTTCAGAGCGGAGCTTACCAGTAATCCCGGATTTCAGTCGACATTAAGCGTGACTTCAAAAACAGACGAAAAAACGTATAATCCGTTTGAACATCGCACAGTGGAACATCCTAACTCGTGAGTAATCTGGAAAAAAATCACTGTTTTAGCTTAATGGTATAATCTAAATCCTCGACTCTAAGCTAAGCTTTTAAAATACAAACAAAAAAAGAACTTTGGAAACTGAAACAGCAAAAAATATTCTAGAATAATAAATATTATTGATTCATTAAAAGAGGGAGAACCTGGTCGTAAGTTAGCTTAGATAATAAGAAAAGCGAGTATTTTCGTACATTCGATTATCCGAATTATCCGAAAAATCAATTAACCGGACTAATGCGTGTGCATTAGTCCGGTTAATTGAGGCTCTAATTTACCAAGAAAATCATTAAGAATTGGGTCTAATTGATAAAAATGCTTTTATTTGAACTACATGAAAGTTGCTTGATCAGAGTTGCTAGGAATAAATTAAATATTGCGTCAAATATATTTTATATTTCTTAAATAACCTATTCAAAATTGATTTTATAAAAATCGTAAGGCAGTTTTCAACTGATGGAATAGATTCAGAACAACACGCACTTTCTCGAGATGTAACGAGTGCTGTGGTAAAATTTTTTGATTTTATTATACCAACCCTCTATACATTTTGTGGACATGTCCTTTATTTCAAACACTAAGTTAAAGGTGTCATACACGATGCGATGATTTGATCAAATTTTCGCTTCATGCCAACTGGGAGCTCATTCAGTTAAAGTAAAGGCAGGAATTGGTGGTTCACGATTTGAACCACTTCCTGAATGTTAATTAACTCTTGTAATTTCAATTTTACGCGAGAAATGGTCAGAACTAAAGTTGCTTATAATTTCATTTCCTACATTTTTGTTTCCCATTAACTTTTTCTATGATTGATATTTTTCAAATAGAACGAAAAAGGTATCTAGATGTGCAATATTCTAGCTTCTATAACTATAACGCCCCGTCGTTTTTGCGTAGGCGGCAAACAGGGTTATCGGGAGAATAATACGGCAACAGTCACTGAAATGAGATAGGTATTTTTCGTGACAATCACATTATCCCTCTGGTTGTAATTGTAATAGCTCTATGATCTGCTGGGCAATTCTGTTAGCCGATCTTTTTACGGAAGTGAAACGTTCTTGAAACTCTTTCGTTTTTCTGATAGTTTCGACAGCTCAAAACTGTCAGAAAAACGAGACAGGTTAAAGGACGTGTCACTTTAGTAACGAGATCGGTTGACAGAATTGCCCCGCTGATATAGGTACGCCAACCTATAATGGTCCGGCTACAACTACGCCCAACGGCGAAGTTATCGTCACTGGGGGCTCATTTAACTAATTCAAACGGTAGTAGTTGGTTGTTCACGATTTGAACTACTACCTGAAGCTGGGCACACACGATGCGATGATCGCATCAATTCATCAGATCAGTCCAGCGAGGTCCTAATATAGTTGCATTGCCGGTAGGTAGGTAGTTACTCGTATTGAGGAATTAAAATGACACCCCTATTTTATTCGAAAATGTATTAACAAAAAAATGATGGGTATCAAAGTTGCAGAAAATCAAATTTCAAACAACTTTGATTCCGATGATTTCTTATGAAAAATTGAAATAACACAAGTTATTGAAGAAATGAAATGGTACAACCAACTATTTAAAAAAACTATCAATCCTACAAAAAGTTGATGGGAATCAAAGTTGTAGAAAATCAAATTTTAAACAACTTTTGTTCCCATAACTTCTGCTGTAAAATTGAAATAACACAAGTTATTGAAGAAATGAAATGGTACCACCAACTATTTAAAAAAATATCGATCCTACAAAAAGTTGATAGGAATCAAAGTTGTAGAAAATCTCATTTCAAACAACTTTTGTTCCCATAACTTCTGCTGTAAAATTGAAATAACACAAGTTATTGAAGAAATGAAATGGTACCACCAACTATTTAAAAAAAATATCGATCCTACAAAAAGTTGATGGGAAACCAAGTTGTATAAAATTTAATTTCAAACAACTTTTGTTCCCAGAACTTCTGCTGTAAAATTGAAATAACACAAGTTATTGAAGAAATGAAATGGTACCACCAACTGTTTAAAAAATATTGATCCTACAAAAAGTGGATGGGAATCAAAGTTGTAGAAAATCTAATTTCAAACAACTTTTGTTCCTATAACTTCTGCTGTAAAATTGAAACAACACAAGTTATTGAAGAAATGAAATGGCACCACCAACTATTTAAAAAAAATACCGATCCTACAAAAAGGTGACCGGATATAAACTTGTAGAAAATCAAATTTAAACAACTTTTGTTCCCATAACTTCTTCTGTAAAATTGAAATAACATAAGTTATTGAAGAAATGAAATGGTAACATTAAAAAAAACTATTAAAAAAAATATCGATCCTACAAAAAGTTGATGGGAATCAAAGTTGTAGAAAATCAAATCTCAAACAACTTTTGTTCCGACAATATTTTTCGAATAGGATAGTGGTGCCATTTTGTTTCTTTAAAAACTTGTGTTATTTGAATGTTTCATGAGATATGGGATCCAAAGTAGTTTGAAATTCTATTTTTTACAAGTTTGATTCCCATCAACTTTTTCTAGGATTGATATTTTTCTAATAAGATAGTGGTGCCATTTTATTTCTTTAATAACAGGTGTCATTTAAATTTTTATGAGATATTATCAGAGCCGAAATGGTTTGAAATTTGATTTCCTACAACTTTGATTCCCATCAACTTTTTGTATGATCTATATTTTTCGAATAAGATGGGTGGTGTCATTTTGTTTCTTCAATAACTACCTACCAGCAATGGTTAAGTACATGATGATACTACATGGCCCCTGCTGCACTGATCTGATGAACAGATGCGATCATAGTTTCATGTGAGCCCAGCTTCAGGTAGTGGTTCAAATCGTGAACCACCAATTCCTACCTTTTAATTAACTGAATGAGCTCCCAGTTGGCATGAAGCGAAAATTTGATCAAATCATCGCATCGTGTATGCCCACCTTTAGTTTATTGCTAGTAGCGTTTTGAAAAGAAATCCTTACTAATATTATAAATCCGAAAAGTTTGTTGGTTTGTTGGTTTGTTACTCTTTCACGCACCAACGGAGCAACGGATTGACTTGATTTTTGGCATGGACATAGTTTAAAAGGTGGAAGGAGCTTTAGGATACTTTTTATCCCGAAAAATTGCATAGTTCCTATAGGACAGGGCAAAAACCACCGAAAGCGAAACTGTCGCCACTATCACAAAGACGCTAAAGTAGGGACAAGATAATTGGTCACTTTTGACATTTCATTTTATGCAAAGAAAAATATACCTTGTACTAAAGGAATAAAACTCCAAGCCGTATCCGAGAACACTTATCGGTCGTCGTCAATATTGTTTTCATGAGTTTTATTCCTTTAGTGTAAGGTATATTTTTCTTTGCATTCATGAACTGTCAAAAGTGACCTATTAAAATGACTCCACTTTAAGTCATTAATTCCTCTATGACGCTGATATGGACTAACGAAACGTCACAGCCAAACGAAATTAGATGACAGGTGACATTGTCTGCAGCTTAGAGACTGGTCATTATTCTATGGTCTGCAGACTTTTATAAATCACAAGTAGCATGGCACGGGGACAAATTGTTTTTCCACCATTATATCCCCTTGAAGAGGAAATAAAGTATGGATTGAAAATGACAACTGACATTAAAATTGGATAAAATGTTTTTTTCCCTCTACATGCTACATGTTACTAAGACGTTTAATACCAGGCCGTCATATTGTCTGACATTAAAAATATTTTTAAATCTTCTATCATTAGAGGTTTAACACATTTCTTTATTCTACCTCTATGGTACAGAATCATCATACTTTAACATAATCAATCCGAAAAGTTTGTTGGTTTGTTCCTCTTTGACGCGGCAACGGAGCAAAATATTGACCTGAGTGATAATAGGATACTTTTTTATCTCGAGAAAATTCGTGATTCCCATGGGATAGGACAATAACTGTTTCTCAGCAATTGAGCAACGGATTGACTTGATATTTGGGGTGGGCATAGTTTGGAAGACGGAAAGTGACATAGGATACTTTCCATCCCGAAAAAATTGTGGTTCCCGTAGTACTTAACAATACATTTTTCTCAGCAACGGGGCAACTTGCCTTGGCTTATTGCATGAATATAGTTTGAAAGACGAAAAGTGACATGGGCCACTTTTTATCGCAAAAACTTTAACAGTTCCCGTAGGATAGGATAAAAACTAAGTGAGCGGGCTGCGGTAGCATCCGTCTAAGCGCCAGAAATAACCTGTCATGGCAAGTTTAGGACGTTCCTACATTTTTCGCACTCCTTCGCGGCACTCAACAGCGCTAGCCCAGACTCGGGCTCCATAACGGAGCTTGCGCTCTCGCCATAATGACGGAGTGTTTCGGAGCACAAGACACATCGTCATCCACCACTCGGGACTAACCAGTACTGAACGTCAGACAGCATTCCAACGCCCTGGTCCCAGTGCAGCGGGTCAGTCATAGTAGCCCAGCGCCTGCCTCTTCAACTGCAGAGGGCAGTGAGAACGGACATCGCAATACCGACACCTCTCTTCCCCTGCAGCCCCACTGCGTCTGCCAACACGTTGACGGCCCAGCGGAAGGTAGGGTAGTGGCGGCACCCACACCACCAGTTCCATATATCCAACCGCGGCCCCTAATCCTCGGCTGTCATATCAGAGTCCAGGAAGCAGCCTTGCTTTATGAAACTATGAAAGGTTATTCCCAGCAAGTAACTGGAGATAGAGAGACAGAAAAGAAGCCACACCCAGCGCAGCAGGAGGAGCTGGAGTTCATATGCCTGGCAAACGGAGCAGCACTAGAGCAAAATCTTAACCGAGAAATTAACATATTTACAGACGGCAGCAAAAATAAAGGGAAAGTTGGGGCGGCATTATCCATTTGGGATGATGACGCTGAGATCAGTACCCGCCAGTTGAAATTGGCCGATTGGTGCTCCGTGTACCAGGCCGAGTTATTGGCACTTCTTGAGGCTACCGAAAAAGCGAAAATCTTTTGTGACTCCAGGTCTGCACTGGAAACGGTAGTTGGCGTATCTTCCCTCCATCCCTTAGCAGTAATTTCAAAGCTCACATAATAAAATATAATAATAAACACACGCACAAAATAAAATAGTGAAACTTTATTGGATTAAAGCGCACGCGGGGATGGAGGGAAATGAGAGAGCGGACCAGCTAGCAAAGGAAGCAGCACTGCACCCGAAGTGCAGACCTATTTACGATAACTGCCCCGTTTCATTCGTCAAGCGAGGATTCCGAAAGGACTCTCTTGACGAGTGGAACCGGCGGTATCAGGATGGACACACAGCGGCGGTAACCAAAACATATTTTCTGGATGCAAGGGCGGCATACAAGATCGTAAGAGAAATAGCACCAGTGGGAATCATAACTCAAGTGCTGACGGGGCATGGTGAGTTTTCCCAATACTTACATCGATTTAAGTTGAGGGAAAGCCCATCGTGCATCAGTGAACCCACAAAAGAGGAGACTCCACTGCACCTTATCTTGGAATACCCAGTTTATGGAAAGCAGAGATTTGATTTAGAACAAAAAATTCAAAAATTAATCTAACACGTAAAAAAAACCTTAGAAACAATTTTATCGAATTTTTGCAAATATTTGTAAAAAGCAATAATTAGGAACAAGTAGGTATAAACTTTGCTGTACAATTGTAATGTTTACTATAACTCCAAACAGCCAAACACATTGAAATATAGGTATAGTTTTTATTCATTTGTAATGAAGACCCCTGATCATGTCAGGGATATTTCGAGATATAATAAAAAAAAAATCCTCGGCGAAGTTGCGACAAAGTTGCGACACTCCTCATAAGGCATGCAACCTACCGGCCATGCTCTCAGCTGCTTTAGTTAAAAGCGGGGGGACGTTGTATATACACTCCAACCGTATCTTAACCAACAAAAGCATTCCTCTAAGGTATTTTGATATTTGTCGGTTAGGTTAGGATTCGCAGCCGACATAAACATAAGCCAAAATCAAAATATAACGCGGGCGAAGCCGCGGGTAAAAGCTAGTTAACTATAAAGTATACTTTACGTACTATCTATACTTTCATATTAATATTATAAGTCTGAACACGTGCTTTTGTGAGTTACTCTTTCCGCAGCAACGGAGCAAAGCAACTGATTACCTTTTTTTTCATAGAATAGTATTAGGTCACATAATGTAAAAGCCTATGTTTGTAACAATAATGTCATGCGGGTAACGTCACGATCAAAGCTAGCAATATATCTCAGTACATATGCGCAAAATGCCGGTACGTGGTCTCCACTCGAGAACTTTTTGACCCCATTGGTCATCAGTCCTCCGCGCTATGTGCCCTGCCCATTGCCATTTCAACTTGCCAATCCGCTGGGCTAAGTCGGTAACTTTGGTTCTTCTGCGAATCTCCTCATTTCTGATTCGATCTCGCAGAGAGACTCCGAGCATAGCCTTCTCCACAGCTCGTTGGGCTACTTGGAGCTTATTAATAAGGCCTATAGTAAGAGACGGTAATGGACGCTATAGGTCGAATCAAACATCTTGGCGGCTATGATGTTAGCTACAAGCTGCGGATAACCCAATCCTGACTGAAACTCACAAAACATATGTGCAAGGATTGTGATTCCCGCAGCTTGTAGCTAATTTAACAGCCGTCAAGATCTTTGATTCGGTCTTTATTAGTAGTTTATGCAACTGTCATATAATGAAGGGTATTAAAACACGAGTGTGAGTTTATGAAACGAGCGCAGCGAGTTTCATAATAGTAACGAGTGTTTTAATACCCGTGTTATATGCAGTTGCATACACTACTTTATCTTCACTAATAAAAAAAAATTAAAAAAAAAAACATATACGTGTATTGTCACAGTGAACTTGGCGCCATTAAAATCTAACCAATGAGAGCGCAGCTGCACGCGCAGGGCCAATCAGGAGCGAGCGCGCGATGTTATAATGAGATGTTACGATATCGATGTGGATATTATAACATCATGTGAAATTGCTTAAATGTTGTCTACGCTATAACAGTAGTCATTATAAGTCAAGTATTGGAAACATAAGTAGAATGTTACAACATTAGTGTAGATAAACGTATTTACCGATCCGCCCAGTTACTACTTCACGCATAATAGGTACATTTATAAATTACTTTTTCAAAAGTTGGTTGAAAAAACGTTTGGCGAATAAAATCACTTCATTGTCATTGATGAATATGTAATCGTGCGTCAGCACGCAATTTCCATACAAATCGACTACTTACCTATTTGTTTGTGATGCAAATGTTCACAAATTTTTAGCACGTGTCAATAAAACGGCATGTCCAGCAATTGTTAACCGACTTCCAAAAAGGAGGAGGTTTTATATTCTTCTGCATGTATTTTTTTTGTGTATGTGCATCGATAATTAAAATTTCGCCAATTGTGAAACGAATCGAATTTTTTTAGTTCGAAAAAGTATACTCCCATTTAAATTTTAAAGAAATCGGCTGAGCCGTTTTTGAAAAATCAACAATAATGTAAATGATTCGAGCGAAATATTCGAACGTCATCCTTTTTGGAAGTCGGTTAAAACGTTAAATAGCTGGGAAGATTAAAATATAAAAAATGCCACGGCAGCGAATAATTATAAAAAAAATATTGTTGTAGTGTTTTAGGTTCAATCGTCCATCTCCTCAAAGCATGCCTGGGCACGGGAATATTGGCGATGCCTTCAGCCTTCAAGAACTCCGGGCTTCTTGTTGGCACCATTGGAGTCTTACTGGCTGGGATCGTCTGCACACACACAGTCCATGTTTTCGTAAGTCACGCTGCATCAAATCAATTATAACAACACATATATCTATCTGAATAGAGATATTTTAAAGCAATATTGAATGATGATTTTATTATCACAATCTCTTTATTCAATCGAATTAACAGGCTTGGCCTGGTCCTTTATTGGGCATCAATGGAGCCTAAGTCACCATTGAGAGGCCCCTTTTACAAAGGAGATATTTCAAAATGGGCTCAGACTAGGTACAGTAGCTCAAAAAATCCGTTAAACCATGATAAATAAATGCGCAGAGTAAAACAACCGCATCAAATGATTAATTTATAAGTAATTTCACATTTTCCAATTTGATTTTTGTTCAGTCATTGAATTACTGTCATTTTGGTCACATGTAGCCTTAATACCCGAATACACGAAATTACTTTTAATGGACACTGTTATTGTAAAAAATAACGGGAAAATCATTTTCCGATAGAAACAAAGCAAATCATGAAATACTGTACCCTTTAGTGGCCCAATTTCTATGCATATTTGCAATATCTCCTTTACAATATAAAAACAGCAGTACCTAGGTATAAAAGGATAGCGTGAAATGGAAACTATGGCATATAAAAAGACTTGAAATATTGAAATTGGGCTATTGTGGTGAAATTTTATTACTATAATTATTAATATAACATAATGTTTTGTGAGTAAGTAAATAGTGACTGTGTTCGTTCTTAGTTATTATTTTTAAATGGAAAAAGACCCAAACATTTGAATTATGCGCGCTGACCGAGAGCATCAGCCTTAACGTGTTTATTATCAACTAAACAACATTACTGATGTACCTCCTACTTTAGTTAAAATATCAAAATCAATGTTTTTTTTACTTGTAGGTTAGAACAGCACAAGAAGCTTGCATTGTTGCGAAGAAACCATCGATGAGTTTTGCTGAAACATGCGGAGCGTCTTTCACTTACGGACCCAAAAAGGTCCAATCTTGGGGCCCTTTTATAAAGTAAGTAGACATCATATTATCACAACTAAAACAAGTTAACTTACCATAACTGACCGAGCAAACGAAGTGAGAGAGGGTCTTTGTTTTAAATCGATAATTTTGTTTTCGTCTTACCGGATATCGATTTTCGTCTACAGTTCGCATTTTTCAACGAATCTTGACAAAATTTGGTTGGTTTGATATGATAATGGATTTATTTGTTGTTACCGATATTTGACTGGTATTTCCATCAAAAAGGAGGAAAATTTGCTGTCGCGCTATTTCTCACTCGGTTTCAAAAATATTTGGTAAGATCGTTTATAACGTTAACATTTGGTACTAATGTTACCGTTATAACCCGATTTTACGGATTACGCGTTTTCCCCAGTTAGAACTAGATGTTACGGAATGACTTTGGGACAACGCGTTTTCCATAGTTATATCCCGAGTCAGTTAACACAGATCACTTAGGTTTGAAATGAATCCGAATCGCACCCCGACCCCACGTAGTCTCGGGGCTACGTCTCAAGTGTTTTTTTTTAATCGGAAAAAATACTGAGTTTCTGGCACGAACCCACTCAGAGTATCAAAAAAAATCCGACAAAGATCAATTAGGTTTTAACTGACTCGTTTCGGGATATAACTAGTGAAAACGCGTAATCCCTAAAATCGGGTTATAAAGGTAGGATCTATTATCCTAATAAGATTTTCAAGTATAAATTAAATCAGTCTCTTGATAGATTTTATTCAAGTCGACACTCACCACCCCTGTCGATTTTCCTTCGATACGTACGAAGCGGTTTGACTCAACATTTCTGATTCGTGCCGCCAGGGAATGGAACAGTCTTTCTGCTTTCCTGTTTACTAAGAGATATAATCTAAAGCTTTTCAAGGTCAGAGTGAATAGGTATCTTCTAGGTCTGCGTCCTTCATCTTCGACCACAACGTTGCTTACCATCAAGCGAGTTAGTGGTCAAACGCGGATTTATAAGAAAAAAAAACATATGTACAAACAAAATCAATTATACAGATGCGAGCTCTACTGTTCGGAGAACTACTAGTTTTATTATAATGATCTATATTTATTATTTTTTCAGGAAAATGGTTGACTGGTCGATGATAATGTGCTATGTAAGCGTACTATGCGTTTACGTGGTCTTCATTGTCTCTTCTTTGAAAGAAGTAAGAATACAAATTTTAATTCTTAAAACGCTCGTAATGTTTTGCTTGATTTTACTATTGCTATATGAAAAACTACTACTTGTTATCTAGTTTATTGTATCGATATAAAAGGATACTAAAAGCTTGACGTTGTAGACAACTGTAAGTAAATTCGGATAGGCCGGGCCGGGTGTCAGGGTTTTTAAGCCGCCTGAAGGCCTCTGATATGACTAAACGGTCAAAACAACCGGAACCTATCATTAAACTTGTCATTCGAGCCACGGTAGAGCTCAGTTGTAAATACCATCCGCGGTCACCCATCCGCAGACTGACCTTGCCGAACGTTGCTTAATTTCGGTGACCGCTGACAAACACCTAATCAAACATTAGCTGTACAAAAGCCTGACAAATATTGAAAAAAATTACTTTGTTCTTATTTCTAAAAAAATGCTTCCAGGTCGCCGATGTGTATACACCAGGAGTTGAGCTATCCATTCAGACGTACTGTGCAATGACATTGATACCCCTAGTCATAATCTGCCAGATCAGAAACCTCAAATTTCTCGTACCTTTTTCTGGGATAGCTAACGTGGGAATTTTTGTTGTATTTTCCATCACATTGTATTACATTTTCACCGACCTCCCGCCTGTATCTGAGAGGGAAATGGTGGCTCCCATTGCTACTTGGCCTCTGTTCTTCAGGTAAGAATTGTGATGTTATGCACTTTTTTATTGACTTTTTTATGACCCAACCCAACGTTTTAGTGCAACAAACCGTTTAATAAAGGCCTCGTAATATAATATTATTATGTAAACGACTCATTACTAATTTTATACTATGACCCTTGAAAATCACGAAATAAATTAGCTGTACTTTTTCCGGTTTCAAAAAAAAAGGGGTACTCAATTCGGCTAAATGTTTTTTGTATGTTACGTGATGATTGCGCTAATATTATGAATTGACTTTTACATCCATCCATCTATCAGCCATAGGTCTTCCACTGCTGGACAAAAGCCTCCCCTATGGATCTTTACTAAGACCAGTTGAAAGCCAGCCAGCTAGTTAGGAAGTTGCCGGTTGATTTTTTATGATGCCCTTATTTCTTGGTAGATCTTATTTCAGAGGTATTTTTTAAATCAACAATAATGGAAACAATTTGATGCTCTTTGGAGTGTGATTATTACCGAGCGTTACCAGTTTTTACTACTGAAACCAACTCAAAACTTTAATATAAATTTTCAGCACCGTAGTATTTGCCATGGAAGGTATCGGCGTCGTGATGCCAGTCGAGAACGAGATGGCCCGCCCCCAGAAGTTTCTCGGGTGTCCTGGAGTGCTCAACGTTTCTATGGCAGTTGTTATCTTGTCGTACGGAATCTTTGGTTTCTTCGGCTATGTACAGTATGGCGATGCTGTGAAGGGAAGCATTACCTTGAACCTACCGGAAGATGATCTGTAAGTAAATTTAATTTCACATTGTTCTTTAATTATCATGATAATATCTTCTACACGTCAAGTCTTCAAAGAAAGACTTGTCGTGAAGAAACCTCTACACATTCAAAACCCAATGCCATAATTATGTAAATTCACTAGCACTAATTCAGCGTGGCGGATATGGCCTTTTAGTCATTTGTGCTTAGAGCTATTTCCACATAATCTACACGGACTTGTTAAGTCCAAAACACTCAGTATTAGATTTCTACTGCGAAAGTAAGATGAATTCATAAAATGACTGCATCTAAACACAATCATCAATTATTGAAAAAGCTAAAAAAAACAGTTGAAAAACTGTGTTCCACAAGGCAGTTTTTCCAAAAAAATCTATCTCTATGTGATCTGATATTTCTTCCTAAGCCCTCCAAACCGTGTTTCAGGAGAATACCAAATATCTTTCTATTTCTTTAATAAGAATCACGAGTATTTGCTGAAATTCCTCGTTACTAACCGACTTCGAAAAGGGAGCTCTCAATTGGCAGTATGTTTTTGTTTTGTTTGTATGTTACGCGATTACTCCGGCTCTTTCGTGGTTTCGCCCCGCAAGCTGTTCGGTCCGCGGGGCGAATCATCGAAGACTCTTTTTGAAGGCCCTCTTTCGCCCCGCATTGTTTGGAGCGGGGCGAAAAGGGGCATTCAAAAAGAGTCTTCGTCGATTCGCCCCGCGATTCCTCCCCAGTCATGAAATTATAATTATTCCTTTTTTTTCTTTGATAGATCATTTAAAGTTATAATTATATCGAAATCGGCTGACTTTTATTTTAAAAATCAACAATAATGTAAAAATTGCTACATCGATGATAAAGGAGGTACATCGATTCGTGCGAGCTATTAGAATTATGTAGGTACATGGCAGAAGTAGGTCGTGCCATTTTCGGCGAAAAATAATTATCTCAATATCTTATTTAATTTGGTACCTCTAATGAGCTTAAATTTTTCCATTTCCTGGTTTTCAGTGTCGCACAGAGTACCAAACTGCTGATGGCGTTCGTTATATTCTTATCATTCACCATCCAGTTCTACGTGCCCATGGAAGCTATCAACAGAATGCTAAAGGAGAGGAAAAGCGACAGCTACCATAACCTCATACAAATCAGCATTAGGACATTCATTGTCTGTTTTGCGGGTAAGTTTATTTTAATTAGCGAAGTGGGTTTATTAACTTCTATCTTTTGCACGCGACTTCGCCCACGTGTTTTACTCTTAGTGTGGATATGCAATAAGATTTTTTTATTTTTCAATTATAAGTTTCTGACAATGACGGAGGTAGCACAGAATATAAAGTAATCGAAGAAATTGGGGGAAACCTTTCACGAGCAGTGGGACAGTTAACCTACAGGTTAAATAAAAAAGTTTCTGACACTCTGAGTTTTAACAATATTTACTTATACAAAAAACACGTTGATTCTTTCCTACATTGCTCTGTGTAAGTATGGCAAATAAACTAACAACCACACTTTAAGATTTATACTCAATTTTAGCAAGGATAACAAAAGTAACTATGATCTAAATTACTATTTATAATAGCAACCGGACTTGACTATGTTCGACACGCCGGCAATGATTTCTGACTTTCAAAAATATTTTTTAACCACGTTTGACTGCCTCCAATCAACTACTTACCGCTATTTTTACGTTACCTAGGTATATATACCAAGCGCCACACAAGTCGGCGGATGAGAAGTGCCGCAAATGACACTTCGCCGTGATTAGCTAATTATTGCGCATGTGTGCACAATGTTGACGCCGCGTGGCGTAGTGTTGAGCACGGACGTAGGGAGCGCGCAGAAGGCATGAGGTTAGCAGGCGGGTGTGCCCCGACGTCTCGTCTCTCTGGCTCCCGCGCATATTTATATTTCGGCTTTTGCGCAGCGTTCTGCGCATAACTTCCCATCCACCAACTTGTGTGGCGCTTAGTATACGCTACTAAGTTCCAGTTTGAAAGTATACCTATTCTTATTCTGTGCTAATTTATTTTGACATATCAATGTACCTACAATATTTTTAATTGCGTATATCAATATTACAATATTAAATCTTCAAGCTCTACATGTCACAGACAAGAAAACATGTCAAAGAAGCTCATCGCGTGTAGACTGTGACCTCCAAGACAGTGATCCAAACGCCATTTTTAGGGTTCCGTACCCAATGGGAAAAACGGGACCCTATTACTAAGACTTCGATGTCCGTCTGTCCGTCTGTCTGTCTGTCACCGGGCTGTATCTCATGAACCATTATAGCTAGGCAGCTGAATTTTTTTATTTATATTTACATATGCGTTCAGTTTCCACACCAAAAAGGTTGCGCATAAAGCTATCTTCCAATTAACTAAATGTTCTTTCTTTACGGTTAAGTATATCCTGAAATGAAATTATTGTTTACAGTTGGTGTAGCAGCTGCATTCCCAAACTTGGAGCTTGTCATAAGCCTGGTAGGAGCCATATTCTTCTCAACCTTCGGTCTCCTCTTCCCAGCGATTGTGGAGACCATGTACCGATGGGACAGAGACCTGGGTTGTATGAACTACATCCTATGGAAGAACATCGTCATCAGCATTGTGGCTATCATAGCTTTGGTGTCAGGTTCCTACACGTCTATATCGGCTATGATTGAAGAATTTTACAAGCATACTGACGTAGACGTGGCTGTTGAAAATTCCACTTTGACATTCTAAAGATAAAACCTTTGTGAAAATCATTGATGGTGAAAATAGAGATCAAATAGAAAATAGAGTGACAATAAGCCCTTTGTAGTCAAAACGAAATACAATGGAGATACAGATAAAAGTAGATAGTTGTGCAATAACTTCTAGACAGTCAAAGTTAGTTGCCTCTAACAACTCGATGTAGTTTTATTGAAAACGTATATGTGCGAAAGATTTGCCCAGTGATCGATATTGAAATGTTAATATGTATACACTCGTTTATGATGGTATTAGAAAGAATCAGAATCAGAAAAAAATATTTGCACCAACAAGTAACAAAGTATTAATATACACAACTTATTACATTATATGCTTATTATACTTAAGTCTACTTGGGACCCTGTTTAATAGGGTGTAGCAAAAAAACAAAGTAATCCTTATAAGCTAAATTTAAATCTAAATTATAGTATGATATACAAACTTTGAAATGTCTAGGTATAACCCATATATTATAGATTTTGTATCGTGATATTAATGCGCTTTTTCACCAAGGTACTCCTGTATGCTGTTATTATTGATGGAATAGAGCTGATTACGAGATCACGCACAGCATGTGGCAACATTATCGTTCTGTTTGACAATACTTAATAGATAAGATATAACAAGATAAGATTGGCATAGTAAAAAAATATTTAATAATAAAGTCGAATTTTAAACGCCTGGTGAATACATAACCGCAGCAGTCTAGCGCCGCATTCAAAAAACGCTCATAGAAACTAAAATATTCGAGACAAAATAACCTATTCAAGATACGTATGAAATTTAAATAGACTAAAAACGTAACATCCAATTACAACAAAATACATTTGTGCCGATCGTACGGCCTCTGAATTATCTTGAATTAATAATAACATGATCAGATTAATGACATATTTTATTAGAAAACTACTATTACTATCTGTTTTATCATACTTAGATATCAGATACATACTCATACTCAGATGCCTAGTTATCAAGAACGAGATGTAGAGAGCGCCGTAAACAAAAGAATTTAGGCTTAAAATTATAGCTATAAGTACCACTGAGATCATAATTTAAACAAATGACTTCCAAAAAGAGACAATTCTAACTGTATTTTTGTACACATTTGATATTTCAATTTAAAGCTGTTTGTATAATTATATTTTTATAGAGAAGCTGCTTCTGAAAATAGTTCCACAAAACTAGATTTACTTCTGCAGTAGTTCTAGAATCATCCATAATACTAAAATCTAAATACGCACGAGTACGAGTATGTACCCACGTATTGTATGATTTTAAGTTAAGTGTGAGATAAATTCTTTACGTGTAAGTACCGAAAAGAGAGCATTTCTATAAATGAATTTTGTTTAGTAACTATTCTACATATATAAGTGAATTTGTACAAATATTTGTAAAAAGTACAATAGAAATGAAGGTACTATAGATAGAAACAAATAGTTTTTATTTAACCAATGATATTATTAACCTCATTATTATTAAGAAACTCGTACCTACGTGTAAATTAAATATAATTATTTTTTTACAAAAAATGGCATGACCGGCTTCAAATTTGTACAGAATTCGCGAATATTTCGCACGTATCGATGCAGCATTTTCACATTATTGTTGATTTATCAAAAATGGCTCAGCCGACTTCAATAAAATTTAAATGACACCAATTAAGAAGAATATTCTTTCTAAAAAAAAAAACATATCGAAATTGGACTACTATGCAAAAAGTTATCCGTGGTTATACATAAAAATTACGCGTCGAATTGAGTACCTCCATAAAATTAAAAGATAGAACACTGCACACATGGATAGAGCCTGGGGAGCGTTTTTTTGAACTTCGCGCGGTTTGGTCGTATACGGAACTTGTAGGAGAGACAACATAGAGATTCTCCATACAATCTATCAAAGTTACGTATGCGTTCCTAGGCGTTCGAAGTTCAAAAAACGGTCCCCCATTATATTTTGTAACAGGTGAATCCATAACATTGATACGTAGGTATGTACTAATACGTTAAAAAACTTTGAGTAGGTACAGGTCGCGTGCGCGGCATATAAGTCTAGCGCTGAGCGAAGTGTGGAGGCGGTGGCTGCCCATGAGTTTAGTATGGCGGTCAACATGCGCAGCCATCCCCTCCACAGTACCCTCAGCGCTAGACTAACGTGCCGCTACTTGTACCTTACAGCCTAGTTTTAGTTATTTTGTAATTATTTATTTTATTTTATTATGTTATCGATAGAGGTGTGCCTGAATAAAAAAAAATTGAAATGATAGCAAACTGTTTTTTTTTTCAATATACATTATATTTTTCTTTATGAATATTATGGAAATTGAATAACGATTTATTTATTAGTACTATTGATTTAGAAACAGAAAACTACGAGAGTTATTTGAAAACTCTTTATATCTTTTTATGGAATAAGTCTTCGAAGGACATATTAGGTATTTCAAATTTCTTAAAAGTGAGTAAATGAATGTGAGAAAAGTCGAGGAGATCCGGTAGTTTCAATTTATTTAAAACTGTTATTTTTTACTTGTAAGATCTTATCCTACCAAAAACATAAGTGAATTCAGGTGAATAACAAAAGAAAAGTTAATCTTCTCGTTCACGTAACAAAATATTACCCTATTCTAACTTTGAAGTAAAAACTTTTATTTATTTTCTAGAAAACTCATTGCTCGTTGACTTATTGTAGCCAGCAAAAGACATGATAATGACTGACATACATCAACTTCTCGATTGATATTTCTGTCATATGTGTATTTTTGTGAAAGCAGATAAAAACATTTATTTTCCTAAAAGTATTTGAGTTTACTACAAAATCCTTAATTTTTAGAGCAGTGTCTACCTATAGAAGTGCCACGGTAACATCGTGGTCTGGTTATTCAAATAGAAGACAATTTGTGTCTCTAGGATGGTACAAGAGCCATGGCAGCTGCAAGACTAAGCTGCATGGTGCGGTGCAAGAAAAAAACTCAACGTGCCCTCTTCCTATTCGAATACAATTCGAATACGCTAACTTGCTAGCATAAGCTAGCTTATATTATTTTGTTTGTTTGAGGTAAATCATTTTCATACTCTACTCCCGTCGATAATACTCTAATGCTAACTATTTCCAAGAATAATTAATTATGTTGAAAAAAATGACTGAGCGTAGACTGAAGTCTATTTTTACCAAGTTGTCATTATTGCAGTGTTAAAGTGAGTCATTTAAGAAATCCTAAACATAAAATTTCATTTTAAAAATATATTACAACATGAGACAATCATATTTTATGTTTTCAGAGCATAGCTCTACAACTCATTCAGCGTGGCGAACGACGGCCAGTATGTTTCTGGTCAGAGCCAAGAGCCACCAAATAATAATACCGCTCCACCGGCCCAGGCATCCCCACCCGCTTCACCAACTCCAAACGAGCAATCGACACCAGGTTTACCAACTCCTGCAGCGGCCCAGGCCACTTCACAGCCACCCTCGCCGGTTCCCCAAAGCTCACCCCAACGGGCTGCACCACAATTGCCAGTTCCACCCCTACCACAATACCTACCACCCTCGCAGTATCCGCAATACCAAGCAGGCTCACCATACGTCACGCCATACCCACAGCAAGCTCCGTTTTACTTACAACAGCAAGGAGTTTCCCAAGCTACACAGTTCCCACCAGCCCCGCAATACCAACTAGTTCAGTCAGTTCCACAAGCTCCTCAATATCTATCGGTCCCGACACAACCAGGTCTACAGTACCTTCCGGTTCCATCCGTACCACCAGGCTTTCAATATGTACCGGTCGCGGCACCAGCTGCACAGTACCCGCCACCGCCGCCTGGTTTTCAATATGTGCCAGTGTCACAAGCTACACAATACCCACCATATTTACCAGCCCCACAAGCTCCACAAGTCCAGGCATCTTCATCTGCCCCACCAAGTCCACCAGCCCCAGCAGTGCACCCAGCCCCACAAAGCTCTCCAACTCCACCAGCCTCACCAGGCCAGCCAGCCCCACCAGACCCCTCAAGCTCACTGGTTCCACCAGACAAATTAACCGCAGCAGTTCCACCAGTTCCACCACCCTACAAAGAACGCCAACCAGGCGAACCCTACAATCCGAATGCTAATCGCCATTTATTACATCCAAACTCGTGAGTATTTCTATTACTTTATTTCCCTGTATAGATCGAGTATAATTTTGCGCAGAATTGATTTTACGATTTCTATAAGGTAGAGTAGAATGTTTCACTGAAAAGAAACTGTGCGCACCTCTGTTCTTCGACTTGCGCCATAGATAAAGAGATTGTAGGTACCATTTCGGTTTTAGTTATTTAGCGCCAGCTATGTAAAACTCATATTCTGATTATTTTAAATATATATTTGTTATTTTAAAATTAATTATTTTAAAATAATAATAATAGAAAAGAAAAAAAAAATAATAATGCATTAAATTGTACTTCTTCTTATAATTTTTTTGACAAGGCCTTTTTACTTTTTTTAAATGTATAATGTACAGTTCTTTTTTAATATTAACTAATTATAACGTAATTCAATTGTATTACTATTATTTAAATTTTGGTTATATTTTTGACAATGCCCTTTTACAGCTGACTCGTTTAAATCTATAGGATTTATGTACGTAGGCATAGCATGCTGCGAATGTTTGGCAACCGCCGACATTTAACATTTCAATTTCGATGACATGCAAACAATATTTTATATACATAACACTTTATTTTTTTGTAATGTAGGTAGATTAGAAAAACAAAAGAACTACTGTAAGTAATGACGAGTCCATAATAGAACCATTTATACTCCTTTTCCTCATATGAGAATGTGTAAATGTAATATTATGTCAATAAATGATTTTCTTTCTTTCTTTCTTTCATAAATGGACGAGCGTGGTGGATATCACACTCTTCCAGAGCAGGCTTTATGTTTAGCTATAGCCTATTGAAAGCTGGTACGGTGCTGTATAACAATAAATTAAATTATGGATTTACTATACATTCTTGTCGTGTCGTAGTTGTGCTTGTGGCGCTGGAAAATGGAAAAACATTGCGTTCCATAAATAAATATGCGTATTGCGTATAAAGCTGCGTAGTGAATAGTGCATTTTCCTCAGAAAATTAGAACTACGCAGGATGTAGCTGATCGTATCCCCACCGCAAGAATTGCGTCTCAGTCATCAACTTTAACATGTAATCATAATTATTCAACGTCGTCGTGCACCTGTTCGTGACATGTCCGTGTGGGTCATGCTTACATTTTCTTTATAATGTTCTGTGAGCTGACTTTTCCAGCGCGATTTAGCCTTTTCTGGCCTAGAAAACGCCAATATTTTTTTTATTTCATATTTTAATGCTATCTTGTTTTCAGGGTGACATCTTCCATAATTAATCTTCTTAAAGCATGTTTGGGCACAGGCATATTGGCGATGCCTGCAGCTTTTAAGAACGCAGGACTTGTTCTTGGTACTTTTGGTATTTTATTGTCTGGAACTATTGTGACCCACTCGATTCAGATATTGGTAAGACATGATTTATTGTGTATTTATCATATTTATTTTTGGGTATGAGAACATAAAAAAAAAATTAAAGCGCCTTTTTATATGTACCTCTAACACTATTTAACGTACCTTACTTTTTACGAAAAAGCAGCACACGTGCAAAGCTGGGGCGGATCGCTAGTCACTACATAGTATAAAACAAAGTCGCTTTCTCTGTACCTATATCCCTACGTATGCTTTAATCTTTAAAACTACGCAACGGATTTTGATGCGTTGTTTTTAATAGATAGAGTGATTCAAGAGGAAGGTTTATATGTATAATACACCTGCCTGTGCGAAGCCGGGGCGGGTCGCTAGTAAAATATAAAACACTGACCCATAATAGGGGTACAGTTTTATTTAAGCAAGATTTGTTTACAAACTTTTGTTTGACTTTTCTAGGTAAAAACTGCACAACAGGCGTGCGTCGTTGCTGAGCAACCATCTATGAGTTTTGCTGAGACTTGCGGCGCGGCGTTTACTTATGGACCTAAAAAATTGCAATTCTTGGGCACAACCATGCAGTAACTTGAACTCATTTTTATATTATCAAAATCTAACCTGGGCTACGTCCTATTTAGATAAGACTATTTAGGTATAACATCCCTAGTCCGTAAATGTAGAAGAATCAAAGTTACCGACATAGCCCAGCGGATTGTCAAGTTGAAATTACAATGGACGGGACACATAGCACGGAGGACTGATGACCGATGGGGTCGAAAAAATCTCGAGTGGAGACCAAGTACCGGCAAGCGCAGCGTAGGACATCCACCCATAAGGTGATCTCATTAAGACCGCAGGATTGCGCTGGATTCAAAGCGCTACGAACCGGTCTTATTGGAAATCTTTAGGGTAGGCCTATGTCCAGCAGTGGACGATGAAAGAATGATACCTAGTCCAGCGGCTAAGCAGATATCCTGCCTAGGGCAGGGTATATACTGATGATCGATGTGGTAGAAAAGATCTTGAATGATGACCGGCACACACCGGCATGCGCAGTGCAGCGTAGTATGTCTGATCCCAAGATGGGCAGATCACTTCATCAAGACCTGAGGATTGCGCTGGATGCAAGCCACTTCCAACTATTTTATTGCAGATCTAATAAAGGAGGCTTATGTCTATCAGTGGACGTCTTATGGCTTATATACCTAATGATAGGCAATGTTTTCATTAAAACATTATTTCAAGTTGTAAATTTTAGAAACTAAACTAACTTGTTTTTTTCTTTTTTAGACGATTTGCTGACCTTTGCCTAACCCTTTGCTACGTCGGAGTGTTGTGTATTTACGTTGTCTTCATAGCGTCGTCGTTCAAAGAAGTAAAATATTTTTATGCTATTACATTCTTTATTATGCTTTGCGTGAAGCTTATAATTTGGCTTACAAATTGCCCGTCACTGTTGTGATTTTTTTTGTGGACAAATAAGTATTGTCTCTAAATAATTAAAAGCCATCTCGAGTATGGAATCTGAAAAGTTTACCCAAACAAATTGAGTAAATCACTCAAGAGCGTTTTGCTATCTTAAAATTAAAAATTGCAAATTCTAATTGATAAGCAAGGAATGAGATCTGATTTTAAAACTGATTTACAAAGCGTCAGTTACTGACTCCAAATTCAAAGCAAATAATTGCTGATCCGGTATAGGCACCGTTTAAATATAATGGACAACACTGTACAGACTCCAAATCAAGCTCAATCCAATCAGTGTCGTCAGGTCAGCTCTGTCTTGCCTTGAATATCTTAGACGACTAAAAATATAATTAATCCGACAATAAGATTATCAAAATATATTAGACACGTATTTTACTTTCTGTCAATTAAACAAAAAGTATCAAGATATAGGTATAGCTCGACGTCACTCTTAGGTAGACTTTATCTATAACATCTTTGCCTATGTTGTCAAAACAAAAAATATATGTCCAATATATTTTTGTAATCTAACGGACTTACTAATTATTATATTGATATTTATTTCACCCAATCATCTATGCCATGATGCCTATTTAGAGTCTTAAACTGTAAATCCAGTTAAATTAGCTTTTGGCGCAATGCAATTGACATTTTCCAGGTATTCGACGAATTGTTCCCGGACACCAAGATCTCAATCAAGCTATACTGTTTGATATTCCTAATACCTATAACACTTATCTGTCAAATTAGAAGCTTGAATTATGTGGTTCCATTTTCGGCACTGGCTAATGTTGGTATTTTCGTGGTGCTTGCTATAACATTGGCTTATACCATGATTGATCTTCCGTCACCATCTGAAAGATCTTTGGCGACACCGCCTGCGTTATGGCCTCGGTTTATCAGGTATTCATCTTTTTCTTCTTGTTGAGTCAGCGATTAAAAACTAAAAGTATGTCAGGAAAAAGACGACAAGGATGGCTTATCGTCTTTTTCCACCCACGAGGTGGATGGACGATATTATTAAACCCGCACTATTACACTGGATGTTAACCGCTACCAATGGATTTATGATCTAATAGGGAAGCCCTGCGACTAGCAGTGGGCATTTTAAACCTGAATGTTTATCCTATATATGTCTCTAATATGAAAACGCGCAAAAATAACTAATAGATAAATGTGTGATGCATAAAAACAAGAATAAAATACTAGGTAGCATGTAAAAATAGTTATTACATAATAATTAGTGATAATTTAGTACCTATATAATTATAAAGTTGTAGCATTCCTTTTGTTCTGTATCTTTGCAAGAAATAAAAGGCCTTTTTTTATTTTTTATGTGTGATGTCTACATGACTTGGTAGGTGGGTACTTGTAAAATCCGGTACCCGGGCAAAGACGGCACGGGCAGCTATTATATAATGCGTGCCCATATTATTTCCGTAAAAAGTTATCTGACGTATTTTTTCGTTTCCAGCATAGCAGTTTTTGCTATTGAAGGGATCGGAGTAGTAATGCCAGTTGAGAACGAAATGGCTGAACCACAGAAGTTTCTCGGCTGTCCGGGAGTGCTGAACACAACCATGTCGATTGTCGTGTTTTTGTACGGATTTGTCGGTTTTTTCGGTTACCTAAAGTATGGAGACGAAGTTAGAGGAAGCATCACTCTGAACCTTCCCAAAACTGGCATGTAAGTTGTACCTTAGAAAATAGTAAAATTAAAAAATTTAAAAACTCCCTGACACAAAATAAACTCTATGTCCTTTCAACATCATTGAAGTAATACGGTACCAAATTTCGAATCGATAGGACATATGGAAGGTAGTCAGATCCCCTCATCAACTATTATAGAGCTGATGATCTTCAAACGGCTGAACATATTTTCATGAAACATGTCTAAGAACACTCGGGATAAAATTATCTATGACACAAAAAAAAAACTAAACAAAAATCGGTTTATCCGTGTGGGAGCTACGATACCACTGATCGATACACAGATACACAGACACGTTAAACTTATAACACCCCTCTCTTTGTCGGGGGTTAAAATGTGTCTATAAATATAATACGTGATATAGGATGAATTAAACAAGTCGGTGGATGTGAAGATAGCTACAAGCTGCACGAAACCCAATTTAATCAACGCGCAGCTTATGTGAGCTTCAGTCAGAATTGGATTTTGTGCAGCTTCAAGCTAACTTGCGATTACTTGCGATACGACTTGTATAATTCGGCCTATACTCTGTTCAGGAGTAGGGGGTCTCCAAATTACCATGCTTGGTTACAAGGAGACGGACCTTAAGTTAGGTTTTCATCGGCTTTCTTATAATATACCTCATAGAAGGGTGATCAAAAGTTGTGAAAAAAAGGTGGTGCGGTGTGTACGTTCCATAGCATGCCGAACAGAATAGAATCAACTGTATTAGTACAAAAGTATCATTAAAAAGCTTGAATAATATTTTAACGATTTTAGATAATTATTCCAACGTCATCAGAATAGATAATATAGTCGAGTTAAAGTTATGTTTTATAACATTTATCTTGTACATAGCTCTTGTTTTTGTTTTACTATGATATACCTGCCTACGACTGCCTCGGTGGCTCAGTGGTTAGTGACCCAAACTTCTAGGTCAAAGAGACGTGGATTCGATTCCCACCCAGGGCAAGTATTTATGTGATGAACATAGGTGTTTGCTCTATGTCTGGGTGTTATTTAGTTACTATCTATATAAGTATGCATTTAAAAATATGTATTTGTAGTATATCAGTATCCGGCGGCCATATCACAAGCTTTGCTTAGTTTGGGGTCAGAGACCATGTGTAAGATGTCCACAAATATTATTATTATTTACATATGCATTTATTGTCATAAATTTAAGTTTTTTACAATATTTATAAAAAAGAACAAAATACTATAAAAAAACTTAAACCTAGAGTGCCGCCGGCAGCGGGGCGTGATGATTATATTAATATTATTTATACCTATTAATATTCTTATACATTTTTTTCTTAATCTTAATTCCAGCATTTCACCACTTACGAAATTACTAATGGCAGTTGTGATATTTTTCACTTACACATTACAATTCTACGTCCCCATGGAAGCCGTCATCCGAAGGTTACGTCTTACTGCAGAGCATCCCCATTACAATATACTACAAATCGGTATCAGGACTGCAATCGTGAGCTTCACCGGTAAGATGTCTTATGTCATTATTACCGTCATCATCATTCACAGCCTTCTTTATGCCACTGCTGGGTATAGGCCTCTCTCATAATATGGTGCCGTTTGCTCGGTTCTGTGCTAATCGTGTCCAAGTGCGAAACTGATTTTCACAATACCGTCGACCCATCTTATAAATTTAGTTGCTAACAATTATTATTATTTACTACGGGACTAATCGCGCACTAAAATTACGAGATAAATAAATACCTCATGATCCCGTTGTTTCGACCGAGTTGCATCGATCGTGGTGATAAGGTTTTATTTATCTCGTAATTTTAGTGCACGATTAGTCCCGTAGTATATAATAATAATGTGTTCAAATCGCGAAAGTTTAAAAACAACAATAGTTGCTAACAAATCAAGATGATTCAAAGTAAGTTATCTAGAGCGTGTTAGGCTTATGTTTTTATTCTAGGGACGTATGTAGGTTTCCCCACAGTATTTTCGTTTACTAAAAAGCCAGGAGTGTAAAAATCCTGACATAAGTTCCGAAGAACTCGTGGTAGAATCGTAGCTCCCTATCATATTTACTAATTAGCTCCTAAGTTCAAATTCCGGTCCCGTAACTTTATTTATTCATGGACAAAGGTTTTTAACACCGGTGCAACTTCAACACTATACAGTGCTCAGATACCTACCGCCTACCACAAAAGATTTAAACACGTTTAAACACTGTTTAAACATACAAATGCATTTTGCATACAAGTGTAAATCACGTGACAATGCAATATTATGATGACATGGTGCTGATCTGATGATGGAGCTGGAAGGTGGCCAAAGGAATTGAGCAATGAAACGACACAACCTCGTCGAGTTTGGGTTCATTTGAATGGTCTTGGCCTTATAATAGTTTCTGAACACATACCAACTCACTATTTGGAATGGCTATTGCGCCATACCCACCACGCTGAACTAGTACGAGTATGAGTTGGTGGATTCACATACACCATCGAATTTCTTTTACGGACGTAACTACATAACTATGCAAGGTGTTATTTCATGACATAAGCCTAATTTTTTTTTTAAATCTTTTGCAGTGATGATAGCAGCTTTGGTCCCAAATTTGGAGCTTGTGATCAACTTAGTGGGAGCCATATTTTTCTCCACCTGCGGTTGTCTGTTGCCACCAGTGGTCGAGACTGTTTATCGGTGGGACAGAGACTTGGGTCGACATAACTACATCCTTTGGAAAAACGGATTTTTATTTTCAATGGGTGTATTAACATTAGTGGCAGGTACACTGACGGTATTTTTTGGAGAAAGCGCTCATTAAATTAATTTAAGTTTTTTTTAATACACAAGAGACATGAGTTGAGGCCGTTGACAATAGTAAAAATCGATTTAGGTGCGTTTGCTTTAGATATTTTGTTTTTAATTTTGTAAATGGTGTTCTGTAATGAGTAAATATTTTTTTATTTTAATAAATCCACGTTCTGTGGAATGACTAATTTAAGCGTTTCCTTTTTTTAAAGAAACGATTTTTCTTGTAGCCCCTACAAGTTTCAATTATTAACGAATTGGGTACTTACTGAAAGTATGCCAAAAATAACTATACGTACATGATAGTAATGTTACTATATTTATTTGAAATTTAATTTTCATATGGTGATTGAGTCGTTTGTTTCATCGCGTAAACTGATAATCTGACGCCTTGACAGTTTTTTGGAACACGAACACACACTTCTCCATCTGGAAAGTACCGACTGGTGAACGTAGCCTCACCACAGCCAAGAAACGCTTCTATAGAACTTGAATCAACGTATACAGTCCAGCGTAACTTTCCTCTTGGTCTCCATAAAGTACTCCGCTTGCCATCGTCACCACCGCGGTCTAAAGTCACAAGACCCTGGTCATGATCATAGCTGATTGAAACTGCAAATTTTCCATCCACTTCTAATGTCAATTCAAAATCCTGACAGCCTGGAGCTTCAACTTCTATTTTTCCTGTGTTTTGTTTTAATTTCACAATGGTATCATTATAAGTATTTCCACAGTAAAGTTTTTTGCCAACAACATTGCGAATTTGATTTACGGGCTTCTGTAATAATCGCATTTCGTTATTTAATGTTAGAATTCTAGGTATCGTAATTTGTCCTGTAAATCCATCATTTCTTTCGGGGTAAACTTGTTCCCACATGTCAGCCCATGCAACCATTACTATATCTCCATTTTTGTCCTGTAAGGTATCTGTAGCATAAAAGTCATGACCAAAATCTAACTGTCGAAATTCAGTCAATATAGTAAACTTCAAGCTGTTATAATCAAAACAACCAACCAAATAGCCGGACTGATATAGATTATTGAAGTAAATACCTTGAGATTTGACGCCTTGAGGTGAAAACAGCAGAACAAAATAGCCGTTGAGCTCAAAAAAGCTAGGGCACTCCCACATGTACCCTAGAAAACCATAAGATTGACCTAATATAGAAACTTCCTTCCAATTGAACTTATCTTTAGAAGAGTACAACAGCACACGTCCCAGCGTGTCATTATTGTAAGAATTTCCCAATACCATGTAGTAGGTATCATCATGCTTCCAGACTTTGGGGTCTCTGAAATTCGGCTGGCGGTTTGCTCCTATAATAATTGGATTACCTTCGTACTTTGTCACTTTAACTCCATCAGTACTCCAAGCTAAAGCTTGATGCTGTTCATGATCTGGAGTTTGCTCTGGATGGTTAACATTTCCAGTGTAATATAGATACATAACGTTATTTTCGACTATGGCATTTCCAGAAAAGACTCCAGTCCTATCATATTCTTCGTCAGGCGCCATGGCGATTGGCAAATGAGTCCAGTGAAACATATCGCAGCTTTTCGCGTGTCCCCAATGCGCTATGCCTGGTTCTTGACTGGAATTCGGGTTAAACTGGTAGAAGAGATGATATTCTCCTTTGAATATGCAGAAACCATTTGGGTCATTCATCCATCCATAGGGCGGTGCTAGATGGTACTTCGGATAGAATCGCGGATTAACACCTCTAACATTTTTATAAAGTAAAAGTAAGTATGAGACACTAAACAATATTATATTCTTCATTTTGTTAGCTTATTAAAAATTACGTAGTTTTCACACTAAAACCGCTTATTTAAAGTTTCCATTCAAAATAACAACCTTTCTAAATGTGTGCTATTCGATATGTGAGCATTTGTTCACTATTAGATAAATATTTATCACCAGTCTTTACATACATTTTTTTTTAATACGGACTTATATATGCGATACAATTAGAACCTAATTTATTTATGTTATGCAAATGATAGAACAATTGAAATTTACTGGAATTTTTTAATTGCATGTACGGTTGTTTTATCTCTGTGCATGTACGCTAACGTGGTATCATTGGCGTAGAAACGTTTTTCAAGATAAAAGTAACTACTATGGAAACTAACAAACTTGGTTTTACACATTTTTATACTTTCTTCAAATTTGGTCAGCAAGTTGAGTCCCGTTATATTCATACCTATAAAGTATGAAAATGTATTTTAAATTATTTGAAGTTGCAAAAATAACCTGTTACAATTCTATTTACAATAAACGAATATTGTGCTTTGTAAGCTGTGGAACTTATAGATATTTTGCGTTTGACTACATAGTGCTGGATGCGCAGATATGAGCATTTATTACAGATATTACATACTGCAGATATGCGGTTTAGGGTGTAGCATGCTTATCTAGAAAATACTATCTGATGCCTATGTTGTACTCTAGCGGAAAGACAAACTCAGGCAAAGCGTTCCACATTCTGGCTGTTCGTATCATGAATGAAGTTTGGAATACCATCGAATATTATAGTCTTCATTTTATTGGAATGTACATATAACATACAGTGCGTGGGTGCTCTAGTTATATGCGCTATCCCTATTTAAATTGATTCCAAAGCTAAATTGCATATTTTTTCATTCGCTTCAAGTTCACGGCATCCGCTGCATTGCTGTCTTTATAACGTAAAAACTCTTGAAAGTAATATAATTCCTAGCTTAGTTCTCTTTCACCAGTCTTCGCCTGGACGACACTTAGTACTCCTGTCTTGCGCCAGCACGGATAGCACGGCAAGGGGAGAAAACCATTTTATCCACTCTTAATGTCAGATGTCATTGTCATTCCATACTTTATTTCCTCTTCGAGGGGATATAATGGTGGAAAGATTATTAGTCCCTTTGCCATGCTTCCCGTGCTGGTGTTGTTGATGTTTTTGGATATCGTCGCGCTTTCTCTACATTAATTTTTCGGAGTTATGTACATTTTAACATTGCGTGGTTACTTAATTATTTATGAACCTTATTAAACGTTATTTTTACAAGTAATTGTGTTACAAAATGTAAATTTAGAAAATTTACTTTATTGTTAATCTAAAATTATTCAGGAATTAATTAGTATTTTTCAAATAGAGAAAACTAAAATATTCAAAACATTTACATACCTACTACGTACATTTGTGATAGTGTATCCAGCAACGTTTAAATAAGAAGTCGTCAGGTAAAATTAAAGCGGTGTCGTATGTTTCTTAAAATTATAAAAAATACATTTTCTACTGTACTGTACTAGCCTTTTTTAATAGTCCACTGCAGGACATAGGCCTAGCCACGAAGGGTGATCGGGCCATATCCACCACGCTGGCCCAGTGCGGGTTGGTGGATTCACATACGCCATCGAATTTCTTCTACGGAAGAATGCAGGTTGCCTCACGATGTTTTCCTTCACCGAAAAGCCAGTGGTGCGAAATTCCGTACATAAATTCTAAAGAACTCATTGGTACGGGACCGGGATTTGAACCCACGACCTCACGATTGTAAGGCGGGTGTCACATTTTCTACACTCAGCGATAATGTTAAGATGAGGTTTCTCTCTTTCTTTTGCAAAATAGTGTTTCTGTTTTGTAATTGTCTTTTTTTGCTAATAAGTTTGCGTTTGACCACCTACTGATATTTAATTGAGTATTTTTTTTAATACCTAATATCAACCATCCATCCATCAGCCATAGAACGTCCACTGCTGGACATAGGCCTCCCCTATAGATCTCCAATAAGACCGGTTGGTAGCGGTGGACGTCCTACGCTGCGCTTGCCAGTGCGTGGTCTTCTCTCGAGAACTTTTCAACCCCATTGGTCACCAGTCCTCCGCGCTATGTGCCCTGCCCATTGCCACTTCAACTTGCCAATCCGCTGGGCTATGTCGGTAGCTTTGGTTCTTCTACGTATCTCCTTATTCCTGATTCAATCTCGCAGAGAGACTCCGAGCATAGCCCTCTCCATAGCTCGTTGTGCTACTTGGAGCTTATTAACCTAAATAATGCTACCTAAGAATAAATGCAAATTAATAAATATAATGATACCTAATATAATGCTGAATAAAATTAAGACCGTAGGATCAAACTAGCTGCAATCCGCTTCCAACTGGTCTATTCGGAGCTTCTTAGGGGAGGCCTATATCCAGCAATTGACGTATTATGGCTGATGAATGAATGGACCCTTTATTTTTGATTGGTTTATCTGCATTTAGCCGCTGCCTGTAGGCAACACCTGTGGCAATACCTGACTGTCGCGACACATCTCTTCAACTAAATCTTCATAAGGCTCTTTATATCGACTTCTTCGAGACCAATTTGGTTCATACTCGAAAAAAAATGTCAGGATAACTCTTAAAAACTTAATCTTACCGAATATTATCGAAATCGGCTGATTAAAAGGCGATAACGATTTTCGCCTCTTTTTGAAGGAAATTGGTAACACCTCAATCAAAAATCACCGACATAATTATGTAATACACACGTGTTTTAAAACCTATGTACCTAGTTTAGTCGACGTCCATTGAAAAATGTGACATGTAGTAATAATCGGCCAAGTACGAGTCGGACTCGCGCACGGAGGGTTCCGTACTGTATGGGAGCCCCCCTGAAATATTTATTTTATTTTTATTATTTATTATTGAAGTGAATATAAAACTAAGTATTATGTGAAAATTTCAAGCATCTACCTGCTACTAAAAATTCAGGTTTGTTGTATTGAATCCCCCCTTAAATATTTATTTAATTCTCTTTTTAGTATTTGTTGTTATAGCAGCAACAGAAATACATCATCTGTGAAAATTTCAGCTGCCTAGTTATCATGGTTCATGAGATACAGCCCGGTGACAGACGGACAGACGGACAGACGGACATCGAAGTCTTAGTAATAGGGTCCCGTTTTTCCCTTTGGGTACGGAACCCTAAAAATCAACTTCTAGACAAACGAAAACAAAATCACCGAGTTAAAACGAAGATCTTTCTCATATTGTCCGCTCGATGAATTACCTACTTAGTATCTCTAATCGTTCAAATAAAAAATATTTTACCAATTATGCTGTTAATTGCCATTGTTATAATAATGTGAATCAATAGCACGTCCTTGTGCAAAATAGTAAGGTTCCGTAGTTATAAATGGCAAATATCGAAGACTCAGTTATTCTTTAAACTAGATAACAAAGTTGGTTCAATTTTTTTTCATTATCGACTAAATTAGTCGTAACTATTTTTTGAAGATGTTTTTTGAACTGCTACGATACTCGTACCTTGGCAAATTGTACCAAATCACCTATAAATATAATTCGCTAAAACCATTCGAAGTATCTATCTGGAGATATATTTTTGAAACGATAAAAGTGTTTTTTTTTTGGGTCGTAAAATTTTCAAGTGGAGACCACGTAACGGCAAGCACAGTGTAGGACGTCCACTCATAAGGTGGACGGATGACCTCATTAAGACCGCAGAATCGCACTGGATGCAAGCCGCTTCCAACCGGTCTTATTGTAGATCCAGAGAGGGCGCCTATGCCCAGCAGTGGACGTCCTATGGCTAATGGATAGATGTATCGAATTGACCTATATAATGTCTTTTTTAGGGTTCCGTACCTAAAGGGTAAAAACGGGACCCTATAACTAAGACTTCGATGTCCGTCTGTCAGTCTGTCCGTCTGTCTGTCTGTCACCGGGCTGTATCTCATGAACGATGATAGCTAGGCAGCTGAAATTTTCACAGATGATGTATATCTGTTGCCGCTATAACAACAAATACTAAAAACAGAATAAAATAAATATTTGAGTGGGGCTCCCATACAACAAACGTGATTTTTAGGAGTTTTCTGCTCGCTATTAATAACGGCTAGAGGAATGGGGCTCCCATACGGTACGGAACCCTTCGTGCGCGAGTCCGACTCGCACTTGGTCGATTTTATTTTTATTTCGTAATTTTGTGTTTGACTACATACGGTCTAGGGTGTAGCACGCTACGTAGCGTATCGATTTTCTACCTCATTAGTGGCTCTACGGTACCCTATTACTAGCATGTCTCGATACGCTCCATTCATCGCAACGACGTAACCTTCAATCTTCTTCAGAATTAGTTTCAAAGCAATTTTTGCTGGCCTTTTGTCGAGTACCTATAGTAGAGCATTGATAAATCTGTTTGTGTTAACAATGTTTTGCGACAACTATATTTGTATTTAACATATATTTTGTCGAAAAGTAGACGTAAATCCAAAATCATTTGAGCTGTCACAACTTTACTATGTAAATTAATAATTATGTAGAATGTAGCTAACCAACAAATAATTTAAATACTTACGAGTAGATAAACCATAAATCATTATTATAATAACACACAATTTGCAACATAACAATAGCATTATAAAATGTCGTTTGTTTAGGTACAATTTACAATGGATTAAGTTTCAGGTGGTGATGGTACCGTCTGCTTCATAGCATATACTGAGAATTCATCGGCTAAGTAGTTTCCTGGTAAACGAACGCTAACTTCTCCGCCCGGGAAATACCGACTAGTAAACGTAGCCTCGCCTTGGCCAAGAAATGCTTCTACAGAACTCGAGTCCACGTACACTGTCCAGTGCAAATATTCTCTTGGCCTCCATTTTGTACTGCGTTTACCATCTTCCCCGCCACGATCTAAAGTCACCAGACCTTCATTGTAGTCGTAGCTGATTATCACCGCAGTCTCTCCATCTGATTCTAATATCAAAGCGAAGTCTTTACGTCCTGAAGCTCTGACTTCTATTTTTCCTATATTGTCTTCTAGTTTTACCACTGTATCACTCAGAGTTCTTCCAGATTGGAGTTTCCTACCAACAGCGTTTTGGATCTGATCTACTGGCCTCTGGACCAAACGAAGCTGCCGATCCAATGTCAAAACCCTGGGTATAGTCATGTGGCCTGTAAAACCGTTATTTCTCTCGGGATAAACTTGTTCCCACATGTCAGCCCATGCTACCATTATAATATCTCCTTTATCATCCTTCATAGTTTGTGTAGCGTAAAAATCATGACCGGAATCCAATTCTCGAAATTCAGTAACTTGAGTGAACTTTAAAGATTGATAATCGAAATAACCGACCATATAACCAGTTTGATATAAATTATTGAATTTAATTCCCTGAGATTTCAGACCTTGTGGTGAGAAAAGTATAATAAAGTAGCCATTGAGCTCGAAAAAGTCAGGACACTCCCACATGTACCCCAAAAAGCCGTATGACTGATCCAGAATGGATACTTCCGACCAATTAAACTTATCTTTGGAAGAGTACAATAGAACACGTCCCAGCGTGTCATTTTTGTAAGAATTTCCCAATACCATGTAATAGGTATCACCATGCTTCCAGACTTTGGGGTCTCTGAAATTGGGCTGGCGGTTTGCTCCTATAATAATTGGATTAGCTTCGTATTTTGTCACGTTCACTCCATTAGTACTCAAAGCTAAAGCTTGATGCTGTTCATGATCTGGAGTTTGCCCTGGATGGTTAACATTTCCAGTATAATATAGATACATAACGTCATTTTCGACTATAGCACTCCCAGAAAAAACTCCACTCCTATCATATTCTTCGTCAGGCGCCATGGCGATTGGCAAATGGGTCCAGTGAAACAAATCCCTACTTTTTGCGTGTCCCCAATTCGCTATTCCTGGTACTTGACTGGAATTCGGATTGAATTGGTAGAAAAGATGGTATTCACCTTTGAATTTGCAGAAGCCGTTTGGATCGTTCATCCATCCGTATGGCGGAGCGAGGTGGTACTTCGGATAGAAGGGAACAACACTTTCAACACTTCCATGGATTAGAAAGATGGATAAAATACTGCATAATATTGTCAGCGTCATTTCGCAGCTCGTTAAGAGCGGACACTGTATTCAGACAAATCGTCTCGTAATAGTTGACATCCGCAAAAACAACTCTTATATATAGCAGCACTATTCGAGTCATGTCGTGGCTCATCTCTGCTATGTACTGTTATATTCAGAGTTCAATTTGAGACTACGAGTATCTATTGAACTAAACTTCAGAGAGGTAGAAATTACACACCAATCACAATTCACCGTGAATTCATTATTTGTGAAATCACGTGTAGTTTTCAAGGAGTTATCCTTCCTATTATATAAATAAGTACTTGTACTACTTACACTAATATTATAACGTAAAAAATATGTATGTCTGTTTGTTTGTTATTATTTTATGCAGCAAATGAATTACAGAATTTTTTGCTTGGATACAATTAAGCCGCCATCCAATCTCTAAATACCTATAAAAAGACCTAGTTAAACTGACTTTTCTCCATCAAACCTTGAAGTTATCGACTAGAAAAAATACACAATATTTTCAAAACTATACGGTACAATTACTCGAAACACGATTCAAAAAACTTCGCTTGATAGAAAATAAATGCGAAGATACCGCTTTTTTAGAACAAATTCATGTTTTCTTAGAAAGTTTATTGCCGTTTTGGACATTTTTCTATACTTTTAATTTTATTTTAATTGTGATTTAGCCGATAAATTGTTAAAAGTCAAATTTGAACAATTGATCGGTATTTGATTCAGGTGATAGTTTGCCTGCAGGTGTAAATTGGCTAAGAGTAGGTAAGTACAATAAAATGAATGAAGTCATAGAGATCTGAGGTGATGGAGCGGGAAGGAAGTTATGTTCAATCTATAAGGAAAACTCAATTTAATCAGGAATAGATTGTTTAAATTGTCTTATTGACGAGTACTGACCTATTCTGACTTCCCATCTATCAGCCATAGGACGTCCACTGCTGGACATAAGTTTTCCTTATAGATTTCCAATAAGGCCGGGTGGAAGCGGCCTGCATCGGGCACGTTCCTGCAATCTAAATTATAACTTCAATCAATCAATCCAGTAGCGCTTGTAGCGTAGTTTGACTAGGTGATTGTCAGCGATCACCGAAATTAAGCAACGTTCCGCACGGTCAGTACTTGGATGGGTGACCGCGGGTGGCATTTTCCAACTGAGCGCTACCGTGGCTCGGATGACACGTTGAATTGTAGGCCCCGGTTGTTTTAACCGTTTAGCCATGTCAGAGGCCTTCAGGCGGCCTAAAAACTCTGACACCAGGGCTAGCCACCCGGCCTATAGGTACGAACTTACTTACTTACTTCAATCCACAAAGTCGATGGACGTCCTACGCTGCGCGTGCTATCCCGTGGTCTCCATTCGAGAACTTTAAAGCTTTATCAGCTGTTATCCGTTCTTTGAACTATGTGCCATGCCCACTGCTATTTCAACTTGCTAACCCGCAGGGCTAGGTACGTTATGATTATGATGGCATAAAATGTGCCTTAAAATAACGAATATTTAATTTTATTGCTGGGGATCTATTTTACTTCAAACACAATAAATAACAAATTTAGAGCATTGATTTTTCCAATAGATTCAGGCTCATTAACGTAATAACGGTATCAGTCGAACATTAATAAATAGTTATTACCAACGTTCTTCTCAACTTTCAACAGACCATGGTAAGGACCTCTTGAAAGCTGAGAAGGACAAATTTAACTAGTTGCACTTAGAGGTTATCCCCATGATAAGTTTACTTGACGGCTAATACCCTCGAAATTAGAGTGTAAGAACCTTTGACTGATCTTCTTGCTAACGGTCTTATTTCATAAATAATAATCCGTCAAGTGCGAGTTGGACTCGCGTACGAAGGGTTCCGTACCGTATGGAAGCTCCCCTTTATATATTTTACTTTAATTATTTATTTTTTTACAAAAAGTTACGTTTTTTGTACGGGTCCTCTTAAATATTTATTTTTTTTAAATTAATTATTTATAATTATTAATTAAGTGAATATTTTAATATAATTTAACTTAATACTGCATGAATATTTCAAGCACCTTCCTGTCACCGTTATTAAAATCGAGCGAAAAACGGTTATCAAAAGATGTTGTATGGGAGCTCCCCTTAATTTTTTTCTTTTTTTAGTACTTGTTGTTATAGCGCCAACAAAAATAAGTCATCTGTGAAAATTTCAACGTTCTAGCTGTCACGGTTCATGAGATACAGCCTGGTGACAGACAGACAGACGGACAGCGGAGTCTTAGTAATAGGGTCCCGTTTTTCCCCTTTGGGTACGGAACCTTAAAAAAGTACAATCATTACCTAAGAATCAAAATGAGAAACAAAAACATTAACTAACATAATAATAATTGATATTACGGTTTTTCACATATTTTCAGTGCCACTTTCACATTCTGTGAAATTTGCCAGACTACATCCAAAAATAATATAAATATACAATCTCGTTTGCGATTTTATTCAATAATGTTAGATATCAATTATATGACAGCACTGCTATAAAAGACGCGATAGATCCAATAGCAAGCAATGACGCGGGCAAAAATGAGTATTAATATGGTAGAATAAGTAAATACTACGGAACGGTGAGCATCTCAATTTCGCGCCATTGAGAGTAAATAAATCTTCAGAGCACCGTGATTAATATAAACTACGTTTTTTGCCACTCGACGATAAGTTCCAAGGAAAAGAGGCATCATTTTGTGCACGATTACAGTAGGTAATGGTGTGTCATTAACCTCCTAAACACGTCGTATTTGGTTGGGGAAAAACTATAGACAATAAATAGAAGGTAGTTTGAATAAATTACGTTTTTTTTCCTTGAGTTATTTGCGAACTTAACGCTTTGAACTTATTTTCGACCCAATTCTGTAGAATGTCATCCATCAGCCGTAAGACGTCCACTGCTGGACATAGGCCTCCCCAATGGATTTCCAATAAGGCCGGTTGGAAGCGGCCTGCATCCAGCGCGTTCCTGCGATCTTTATTTTATCGTCAGTCCACCTAGTCGGTGGACGTCCTACGCTGCGCTTGCTGGTCCGTGGTCTCCATTCGAGAAATTTACTGCCCCATCGGCCATCCGTTCTCCGAACTATGTGCCCTGCCCATTGCCACTTTAATTTGCTAATCCGCTGGGCTATGTCGGTAACTTTGGTTCGTCTGCGGATCTCCTCATTTCTGATTCGATCTCGCAGAGAGACGCCGAGCATAGCCCTCTCCATAGCACGTTGGGCTATCCTGAGCTTATTCATAAGGCCCACTGTAGAATGTACTTATTTGTTATTCATCCATCTATTCATCAGTCATAGGAAGTGTTGAATCAACAACTGAAACAAGTCAAACGCTTATTGTGCATCTCTAGCGCTTGTTCCGCGCTCTCGCTTGCACAGCTCAGGCGGAACGTGACACTTTTTCGTGCGTGCAGCCGGCGTTCATAGATTTATAAGGCGTTATAACGTGAATAAAAAAACAGATGTTCCATACTGTTTGTCGAGAATCAGTAAACTTTTTGTATTGAATAGCTGTTTTTTGTGTTTTAACATATGGTCCCATAGTTAAAGTTGTTTACGAGTATAATTATACGCCTCTAAAAATCCTTGCACTTTAAAAAACACTTTACACCTTGTATAAACAGCAATATGTGTGTTAGATGTCCCCTAATAAAATAATCGGCCAAGTACGAGTCGGACTCACGCACGGAGGGTTCCGTACTGTATGGGGCCCCCTTAAACATTTATTTTATTTTAATTTTATTATTTATTATTAAATTGAATATAAAACTAAAAATTCTGTGAAAATTTCAAGTATCTTCCTGTTACCATTATTAATATACTTAGAGCGAAAAACTTCTAAAAATTTAGGTTTGTTGTATGGGAGTATTTATGATAGTATTAAGAAATTATTTGTTGGTAGTGGTCTGATTATTCCTATTGTTATTGTCACGTTCCTCTACAATTTATTCGACATAATGAAAATGTAACGTAAACGTGAGTCCACCTGTCTTTCAATGCTTGCATTATGATAATATTTTGAGAACAAACAAAGTCACGGCTTACCATTACAGTGAAAACATGTTGTTTTCCATGGTTTGCAATTCTATGAACGGAATGTTCCTTTTGTTCCTTATCGTATTCTTCCAGGAATATATTAATATCCTATTTATCTAGCTTTACCTAAGAAAATAATTGTTTTTTGCAAAAAATGGTTCACTGACTTCAATCGTGTGCAAAATTTGAATAGCTCGCTGCCTCGCTCAAATCAATGTTGGCATAAATGTCGTGATTGGTAACTGTTGATTTTTCAAAAAAAAATTTTTTTCAACGATTTCGATAAAATGTATCTCCTCTGAAATAATTATGGTCTGTACTGTACTGTACCAGCTTTTTAATAATCCACTGCAAGACGTAGGCCTACCCACGTAGGGTTAGGCAATATCCACCACGCTGGCCCAGTGCAGGTTGGTGGATTCACATACGCCATCGAATTTATTTTACGGACATAATATGCAGGTTTCCTCACGATGTTTTCTTTCACCGAAAAGCCAGTGATGTGAGATTCGAAAGAATTCATTGGTACGGGGACCGGGATTTGAACCCATAACCTCACGAATGTAAGGCGGGTGTCATTACCATTAAACCACTACGACTTATAAAAAATATTAAAATCGGTTTATAATTGGTGAAGTAATCGCATACTGAATGTTTTTATTGTACTTATGTATGTGACTTTTTAAAAAGCGTGTTTAGTTTGTTTTCCTTTTTTGAAGTGGAACTTCTAATGTGACTTCCAACAAGGTTGCGTTAAACGTTTAACGCTACCATGGAAAATTTTGGAAAATTTGAGGGGGTATGATAAAGTACTGTTGCGTCGAATTTTCACTTCTACCGCGCGGAGGGCTCCACTTGCATATCTTTTCTAGCTCTAACAAAGTATCGGATACTTGTGATTTTTTACATAATTACTCGTATTTATACAGTCACTTACAAATTTGCATGCTTACTCGTACATAATAGTTTTGTTAATGATACAAAATTCTATACGTAATTATATTTGAATTAATTTATAAAAGCACGATCTATATTTCATTTGTAATTTAAATTCAAAATTATTTTTTATGCTAGAAGTAAATGCCATAAAGGAGGGCGCTGTAAGCCAAAACACAGGCCGCACTGACCTAGTTCGGCAACAGATAAATAAATTATTTTTATCCTATTCTAGCTAATTAGTTGATGGAAATGTTATTTATTGAAATGTTTTTGAAATAAAGAATAATTTATTTATTTATTTAGCCTTACTAAACTACGGTTCCAGAACAAAACGTTTCAGCTTACAAAAGCTTTTAAAATATACAGCAATAAATATAAGTTACTATTGTAAATTTAATTAAGTATTGTTTGCGGCTGTTCAGTGTTCGCAGTGAGCTTCAGTCAGGATTGATTTTAGGGTTCCGTACCCAAAGGGAAAAACGGGACCCTATTACTAAGACTTCGATGTCCGTCTGTCCGTCTGTCTGTCTGTCTGTCTGTCTGTCTGTCACCGGGCTGTATCTCATGAACCATGATAGCTAGGCAGCTGAAATTTTCACAGATTATGTATTTTTGTTGCCGCTATAACAGCAAATACGAAAAATATATTATAATAAAATAAATATTTAAAGGGGGCTCCCATACTACAAACCTGATTTTTAAGACGTTTTTCGATGTATATTAATAATGGTAACAGGTGCGTGTTTGAAATTTTCACAGAATATTTGGTTTTATTTTCACTTCAATAATAAATAATAAAATTAAAATAAATATTTAAGGTGTGCTCCCATACAGTACGGAACCCTCCGTGCGCGAGTCCGACTCGTACTTGGCCGATTATTTACGCAGCTTACTAACATCTCAGACGCCTATAACTTTGATTCGGTTTATACTGTACTGGTGTGCATTTCAGCGTGGCATAACAAGGTATCAAAAAGATCAGCGGGGCAATTCTGTCAACCGATTTCGTTACTATAGTCAAACCGCTAAACTCAGACCAGGCCTGCGCGGTACAGGGGCGCCGGGGGAGACGACACAGGGGACTGAGACAGGCGCGGGCAGCGGGTCCCCGGCGCCCGCACATGTCTCAGTCCTCCTTTGTCGTCTCCCCCGGCGCCCCTGTACCGCGCAGGCCTGTGGCCCTACTATGTAATTCCCGAGCTCGGTGGATCGGTATCAATTCTAAGCTCGGTGGGTGGTATTCGACCGCTGAAGCTTTGGTACTATGTAACTTTTACGGTGAGCATGGATTTCGAACGAACTATCAAAATTGAAGGCAATGGAGCCCTGAATCGGTCTTTCCTGCGTTCCGTTTTTAAAACTTGATGCAACTCGATGCAGACTTATCATTTGCCTTGGTACAACACATTTACTAGGTAAAATGTATGACAATAGTAATTTCAAGAGTATTTTTATATTTAAACACAATAGAAACGAGTAAACATAGCTAACAAGATATATTTAAAAAATGAAGATAAAAACAAAACGGAACGTAAAATGTGTCTTAGAGTTATGTGTTGCTAGCAATGCAAAGCGTCCCGATTTTGTAGTGAAATATGTACATTTATGCTTCTCGTCTTTGGATATACTGTAAAAGTTCTTTTTTGAATGCTACTGATCATGTAAAGTTGATTTACTAGGTACATTATAATTATCACTACCGTTTGTTGCCAGTGTTACTACCAATCTTACTACCAGTAGTAAGAACAGTAAATGAATGACTCTTCTCACTACTGCAGTTGAAAGTTGTTAGAACAGCAAAAAAAAATTACCCGTGTCACTACCGTAAAACTACAAATTACAAAACCAAACAACTTAAAACGAGAAACCCATATAAGATCGTTGTGTGCGTCCGTTGGTCTATCCGTTAAATTAAATTCACGCTATTTAATTCGTAACTACGACATAGAAAAATTATCAAATAAAACTTCATCTAAGTAAGTTAAGGTATTGAGTAGGCTTTGATACATATTGGATACTTACAGAAATACATTGAATATGCGGTACTACAGAAATGTGGTGAGCACATAGGTAATATGCCGAATGGTAATATGACACGAGTGAGATATAAGCGAAATCAAATTGATTTTATCACAATTTTCATAACCCTTTCAATGCTCATAATATAATTAGCCACAAATTGTTTATTTAATTTGAATTATTTTTTTAGGAACTGTAATTTTAGGGAGAAATATTTTTTTGTTAATATTTAGGGAGAATGTAAAGTTCGACCTGGCAGTCGGCCAGCAAATTCAAAACAAAATAAAATATTATGAAACGATTAATTTAATACGTAGTATCCTTTAGTTTGTGTTAATATGTTAAGAATGTTAAGATTAAGTTGTTGTGATGAATTATAGCTTAAAACAGTGTTATGCAACTTGAAAAACTTCAGAGAGAAGGTGATTATGAGTGATGACGAAAACCTCAACAAATTAGAAAGGTATGTATCACACAACTTTCTCGTTGTTAAAACCGTTTTTTCTAACCGCTTAGCCATGTTAGAGCCTTCAGGCGGCCTAAAAACTCTGACACCAGGGCTAGCCTCGGCCTATACGCATTAACTTACTTTTTATTATAGGTACCTACTTATAACCTCTTCATGTACTTAGTTTGGAACAATAAACGATATTTCATCTACACCACAGATCCCTAACTATTAAGATAACTTTTGTCGTCAAACATGTTCTTAGATTTAACATTTCAACAAATACAATCGGTATGAAATCGAAAAATAGAATCATCACTAATCGATGAATCATTAATAATGGCAAAAAATTGTATGTTTGAATTGTATGTAAACTTGTATTAGATGGGCTGTAGCCCAGACAACTTTGGGAATCACTGCATTTATGTTTGGAGAAACAGCCAACGAAGAAGAACAAATTAGTAAGTTCGTATAGGCTTACCTGGCGCAAAGACAGTAGTCAGACGATTTTCAATAATCGGCTAAGTACGAGTAGGACTCGCGCATGCAATGTTCCGTACTGTATGGGAGCCTCCCTTAAATACACATTTTATTTTAATTAAATTATTTATTATTGAATTATATATACAACTAAACATTCTGTGAATATTTCAAGCATCTACCTGTTACCCTTATTAATATCGAGCGAAAAATGTTTAAAAATTGAGGTTTGTTGTATGGGAGCCCCTTTAAATATTAATTTTATTCTGTTTTTAGTATTTGTTGTAATAGCTGCAACAGAAATGCATCATCTGTGAAAATTTCAGCTTTCTAGCTACAACGGTTTATGAGATACAGCCTGATGATAGACTGACAGATGGACAGCGGAGTCTTAGTAATAGGGTCCCATTTTTACCCTTTGGGTACGGAACCCTAAAAACTAAGAAATAGAAGAGCTGTTTTCCAAACCCAATATTATTGATATCTAAATGTGCCTCGGATTGATGTCTAGCAGCGACTTGTCCAAGACATAGAATAAGCTGTGTTTATAAGTAAGTATAGGCCGGGTGGCTAGCCCTAGTGTCAGAGTTTTTAAGCCACCTGAAGGCCCTTGACATGGCTAAATAGGTAATATCACCAGAGCCTACAATTTAATGTGTCATCCGAGCCAAGATAGTGCTTAGTTGTAAGTGCCACCCGCAATCACCCATTCAAAGACTGACCGTGCCGAACATTGAACATGGTTTATTCCCAATAGATATCACTGGTGGATATTAGGACAAAGTATTATTTTCTGTGCTAACGACGGTTGTAGGTAACTTTTTAAAACTGTTTTATTTAACTTCACTTGCCCGTTTTTGGGTGAAATGTAGTAATAGAAATTCGATCCCCTTTCCATTGACAGATTGATATGATATTTGATACACAGTTTTAGTTTTGATGGCAATACAATATTTTGTATCCAGTATTGACACAATAATAAAATGACCATATGACACAACTCCCTCAATATGGGTATCAAATGAAAGGGCTATTTATGTAGAACAAAAGTTTTTGTAACAAAATAAAATAGAAACACAAAAATAAAATTTGTAAAAATCTTTTTTAATTAAACTATTTTATGTACTAAAAGCTAATAACTAATTTTTAACTAATTATACTACATAAAATCGTTTAATTTAAAAAAGTTTTTTACCAATTTTATATATGAATGAAGAACATTGAACAAAAATAAAATGAAGATACTTGTTTTTTATTTTCAGCTCCGAAGTGGTTATAATTACGTGACAAGAGGAAACGGCTAATGACTGTCCATCTGCTTGACATGATAAGAAAGAACAGCCAATGAACTGTCCGTCTGCCTGCTATGCGCCACTCCAGCGCTCGTGTCTTTCTGCCGTCACCGGATTCCACCCGCTGCGTGCGCGCGTCGCTGAGCGCGCATCCCCGCTGCCTGCTGCGCGCCACTCCAGCGCTCGCGTCTTTTTGCCGACACCGGATTCCACCCGCTGCGTGCGCGCGTCGCTGAGCGCGCATCCCCGCTGCCTGCTGCGCGCCACTCCAGCGCTCGCGTCTTTCTGCCGTCACCGGATTCCACCCGCTGCGTGCGCGCGTCGCTGAGCCCGCATCCCCGCTGCCTGATGCGCGCCACTCCAGCGCTCGCGTCTTTCTGCCGACACCGGATTCCACCCGCTGCGTGCGCGCGTCGCTGAGCGCGCATCCCTGCTGCCTGCTGCGCGCCACTCCAGCGCTCGCGTCTTTCTGCCGTCACCGGATTCCACCCGCTGCGTGCGCGCGTCGCTGAGCGCGCATCCCCGCTGCCTGCTGCGCGCCACTCCAGCGCTCGCGTCTTTCTGCCGACACCGGATTCCACTCGCTGCGTGCGCGCGTCGCTGAGCGCGCATCCCGCTCCCTGCTGCGCGCCACTCCAGCGCTCGCGTCTTTCTGCCGACACCGGATTCCACCCGCTGCGTGCGCGCGTCGCTGAGCGCGCATCCCCGCTGCCTGCTGCGTGCCACTCCAGCGCTCGCGTCTTTCTGCCGTCACCGGATTCCACCCGCTGCGTGCGCGCGTCGCTGAACGCGCGTCCCCGCTGCCTGCTGCGCGCCACTCTAGCGCGCGCGGCCTGCTGCGCGCCACTCCAGCGCGCGTGTCTCTGCCGTTACCGATTTCCGCCCGCTACGCGCGCCGCTTAGCGCGCGTCCCGCTACCTGCTGCTCGCCACTCCAGCGCGCGCTTTTCGCTGCCTTCACCGTCGTGCAGCCTGCTGCGCGCCACTCCAGCGCGCGCGTTTCGCTGCCTTCACCGGTTTCCGCCCGCTACGCGCGCCATTTAGGGCGCTTGTTGCTGCCTGCTGCCTTCACCGGTTTCCACACTCACTGAGCGCGCGTCCCGCTGCCTGCTGCGCGCCACTCCAGCGCGCGCGTCTCTCTGCCCTCACCGATGTCTTCAGCTGCGTGCGTCACTCGGCGCGTCCCATTGTGCGCGCCGCTCAGCGCGTCCCGCTGTGCGCGCCGCTCAGCGCGTCCCGCTGTGCGCGCCGCTCAGCGCGTCCCGCTGTGCGCACCGCTCAGCGCGTCCCGCTGCCTGTTGCACGCCGCTTCAGTGCGCGCGGCCTGCTGCGCGCCACTCCAGCGCGCGTGTCTCTCTGCCGTCACTGGATTCCACCCGCTGCGTGCGCGCGTCGCTGAGCGCGCGTCCCCGCTGCCTGCTGCGCGCCACTCTAGCGCGCGCGGCCTGCTGCGCGGCACTCCAGCGCGCGTGTCTCTGCCGTTACCGATTTCCGCCCGCTACGCGCGCCGCTTAGCGCGCGTCCCGCTACATGCTGCTCGCCACTCCAGCGCGCGCTTTTCGCTGCCTTCACCGTCGTGCAGCCTGCTGCGCGCCACTCCAGCGCGCGCGTTTCGCTGCCTTCACCGGTTTCCGCCCGCTACACGCGCCATTTAGGGCGCTTGTTGCTGCCTGCTGCCTTCACCGGTTTCCACACTCACTGAGCGCGCGTCCCGCTGCCTGCTGCGCGCCACTCCAGCGCGCGCGTCTCTCTGCCCTCACCGATGACACCAGCTGCGTGCGTCACTTGGCGCGTCCCTCTGCCTGTGCGCGCCGCTCAGCGCGTCCCGCTGTGCGCGCCGCTCAGCGCGTCCCGCTGCCTGTTGCACACCGCTTCAGCGCGCGCGGCCTGCTGCGCGCCACTCCAGCGCGCGTGTCTCTCTGCCGTCACCGATTTCCGCCCGCTACGCGCGCCACTTAGCGCGCGTTGTGCAGCCTGCTGCGCGCCACTCCAGCGCGCGCGTTTCGCTGCCTTCACCGGTTTCCGCCCGCTACGCGCGCCATTTAGGGCGCTTGTTGCTGCCTGCTGCCTTCACCGGTTTCCACACTCACTGAGCGCGCGTCCTGCTGCCTGCTGCGCGCCACTCCAGCGCTCGCGTCTTTCTGCCGTCACCGGATTCCACCCGCTGCGTGTGCGCGTCGCTGAGCGCGCATCCCCGCTGCCTGCTGCGCGCCACTCCAGCGCTCGCGTCTTTCTGCCGACACCGGATTCCACCCGCTGCGTGCGCGCGTCGCTGAGCGCGCATCCCGCTGCCTGCTGCGCGCCACTCCAGCGCTCGCGTCTTTCTGCCGTCACCGGATTCCACCCGCTGCGTGCGCGCGTCGCTGAGCCCGCATCCCCGCTGCCTGATGCGCGCCACTCCAGCGCTCGCGTCTTTCTGCCGACACCGGATTCCACCCGCTGCGTGCGCGCGTCGCTGAGCGCGCATCCCTGCTGCCTGCTGCGCGCCACTCCAGCGCTCGCGTCTTTCTGCCGTCACCGGATTCCACCCGCTGCGTGCGCGCGTCGCTGAGCGCGCATCCCCGCTGCCTGCTGCGCGCCACTCCAGCGCTCGCGTCTTTCTGCCGACACCGGATTCCACTCGCTGCGTGCGCGCGTCGCTGAGCGCGCATCCCGCTGCCTGCTGCGCGCCACTCCAGCGCTCGCGTCCTTCTGCCGACACCGGATTCCACCCGCTGCGTGCGCGCGTCGCTGAGCGCGCATCCCCGCTGCCTGCTGCGTGCCACTCCAGCGCTCGCGTCTTTCTGCCGTCACCGGATTCCACCCGCTGCGTGCGCGCGTCGCTGAACGCGCGTCCCCGCTGCCTGCTGCGCGCCACTCTAGCGCGCGCGGCCTGCTGCGCGCCACTCCAGCGCGCGTGTCTCTGCCGTTACCGATTTCCGCCCGCTACGCGCGCCGCTTAGCGCGCGTCCCGCTACCTGCTGCTCGCCACTCCAGCGCGCGCTTTTCGCTGCCTTCACCGTCGTGCAGCCTGCTGCGCGCCACTCCAGCGCGCGCGTTTCGCTGCCTTCACCGGTTTCCGCCCGCTACGCGCGCCATTTAGGGCGCTTGTTGCTGCCTGCTGCCTTCACCGGTTTCCACACTCACTGAGCGCGCGTCCCGCTGCCTGCTGCGCGCCACTCCAGCGCGCGCGTCTCTCTGCCCTCACCGATGTCTTCAGCTGCGTGCGTCACTCGGCGCGTCCCATTGTGCGCGCCGCTCAGCGCGTCCCGCTGTGCGCGCCGCTCAGCGCGTCCCGCTGTGCGCGCCGCTCAGCGCGTCCCGCTGTGCGCGCCGCTCAGCGCGTCCCGCTGTGCGCACCGCTCAGCGCGTCCCGCTGCCTGTTGCACGCCGCTTCAGTGCGCGCGGCCTGCTGCGCGCCACTCCAGCGCGCGTGTCTCTCTGCCGTCACCGGATTCCACCCGCTGCGTGCGCGCGTCGCTGAGCGCGCGTCCCCGCTGCCTGCTGCGCGCCACTCTAGCGCGCGCGGCCTGCTGCGCGGCACTCCAGCGCGCGTGTCTCTGCCGTTACCGATTTCCGCCCGCTACGCGCGCCGCTTAGCGCGCGTCCCGCTACATGCTGCTCGCCACTCCAGCGCGCGCTTTTCGCTGCCTTCACCGTCGTGCAGCCTGCTGCGCGCCACTCCAGCGCGCGCGTTTCGCTGCCTTCACCGGTTTCCGCCCGCTACGCGCGCCATTTAGGGCGCTTGTTGCTGCCTGCTGCCTTCACCGGTTTCCACACTCACTGAGCGCGCGTCCTGCTGCCTGCTGCGCGCCACTCCAGCGCTCGCGTCTTTCTGCCGTCACCGGATTCCACCCGCTGCGTGTGCGCGTCGCTGAGCGCGCATCCCCGCTGCCTGCTGCGCGCCACTCCAGCGCTCGCGTCTTTCTGCCGACACCGGATTCCACCCGCTGCGTGCGCGCGTCGCTGAGCGCGCATCCCGCTGCCTGCTGCGCGCCACTCCAGCGCTCGCGTCTTTCTGCCGTCACCGGATTCCACCCGCTGCGTGCGCGCGTCGCTGAGCCCGCATCCCCGCTGCCTGATGCGCGCCACTCCAGCGCTCGCGTCTTTCTGCCGACACCGGATTCCACCCGCTGCGTGCGCGCGTCGCTGAGCGCGCATCCCTGCTGCCTGCTGCGCGCCACTCCAGCGCTCGCGTCTTTCTGCCGTCACCGGATTCCACCCGCTGCGTGCGCGCGTCGCTGAGCGCGCATCCCCGCTGCCTGCTGCGCGCCACTCCAGCGCTCGCGTCTTTCTGCCGACACCGGATTCCACTCGCTGCGTGCGCGCGTCGCTGAGCGCGCATCCCGCTGCCTGCTGCGCGCCACTCCAGCGCTCGCGTCCTTCTGCCGACACCGGATTCCACCCGCTGCGTGCGCGCGTCGCTGAGCGCGCATCCCCGCTGCCTGCTGCGTGCCACTCCAGCGCTCGCGTCTTTCTGCCGTCACCGGATTCCACCCGCTGCGTGCGCGCGTCGCTGAACGCGCGTCCCCGCTGCCTGCTGCGCGCCACTCTAGCGCGCGCGGCCTGCTGCGCGCCACTCCAGCGCGCGTGTCTCTGCCGTTACCGATTTCCGCCCGCTACGCGCGCCGCTTAGCGCGCGTCCCGCTACCTGCTGCTCGCCACTCCAGCGCGCGCTTTTCGCTGCCTTCACCGTCGTGCAGCCTGCTGCGCGCCACTCCAGCGCGCGCGTTTCGCTGCCTTCACCGGTTTCCGCCCGCTACGCGCGCCATTTAGGGCGCTTGTTGCTGCCTGCTGCCTTCACCGGTTTCCACACTCACTGAGCGCGCGTCCCGCTGCCTGCTGCGCGCCACTCCAGCGCGCGCGTCTCTCTGCCCTCACCGATGTCTTCAGCTGCGTGCGTCACTCGGCGCGTCCCATTGTGCGCGCCGCTCAGCGCGTCCCGCTGTGCGCGCCGCTCAGCGCGTCCCGCTGTGCGCGCCGCTCAGCGCGTCCCGCTGTGCGCGCCGCTCAGCGCGTCCCGCTGTGCGCACCGCTCAGCGCGTCCCGCTGCCTGTTGCACGCCGCTTCAGTGCGCGCGGCCTGCTGCGCGCCACTCCAGCGCGCGTGTCTCTCTGCCGTCACCGGATTCCACCCGCTGCGTGCGCGCGTCGCTGAGCGCGCGTCCCCGCTGCCTGCTGCGCGCCACTCTAGCGCGCGCGGCCTGCTGCGCGGCACTCCAGCGCGCGTGTCTCTGCCGTTACCGATTTCCGCCCGCTACGCGCGCCGCTTAGCGCGCGTCCCGCTACATGCTGCTCGCCACTCCAGCGCGCGCTTTTCGCTGCCTTCACCGTCGTGCAGCCTGCTGCGCGCCACTCCAGCGCGCGCGTTTCGCTGCCTTCACCGGTTTCCGCCCGCTACGCGCGCCATTTAGGGCGCTTGTTGCTGCCTGCTGCCTTCACCGGTTTCCACACTCACTGAGCGCGCGTCCCGCTGCCTGCTGCGCGCCACTCCAGCGCGCGCGTCTCTCTGCCCTCACCGATGACACCAGCTGCGTGCGTCACTTGGCGCGTCCCTCTGCCTGTGCGCGCCGCTCAGCGCGTCCCGCTGCCTGTTGCACACCGCTTCAGCGCGCGCGGCCTGCTGCGCGCCACTCCAGCGCGCGTGTCTCTCTGCCGTCACCGATTTCCGCCCGCTACGCGCGCCACTTAGCGCGCGTTGTGCAGCCTGCTGCGCGCCACTCCAGCGCGCGCGTTTCGCTGCCTTCACCGGTTTCCGCCCGCTACGCGCGCCATTTAGGGCGCTTGTTGCTGCCTGCTGCCTTCACCGGTTTCCACACTCACTGAGCGCGCGTCCTGCTGCCTGCTGCGCGCCACTCCAGCGCGCGCGTCTCTCTGCTCTCACCGATGTCACCAGCTGCGTGCGTCACTTGGCGCGTCCCTCTGCCTGTGCGCGCCGCTCAGCGCGTCCCGCTGTGCGCGCCGCTCAGCGCGTCCCGCTGCCTGTTGCACACCGCTTCAGCGCGCGCGGCCTGCTAGCGCGCGTGTCTCTCTGCCGTCACCGATTTCCGCCCGCTACGCGCGCCACTTAGCGCGCGTTGTGCAGCCTGCTGCGCGCCACTCCAGCGCGCGCGTCTCTCTGCCCTCACCGATGTCACCAGCTGCGTGCGTCACTTGGCGCGTCCCTCTGCCTGTGCGCGCCGCTCAGCGCGTCCCGCTGTGCGCGCCGCTCAGTGCGTCCCGCTGCCTGTTGCACACCGCTTCAGCGCGCGCGGCCTGCTGCGCGCCACTCCAGCGCGCGCGTTTCGCTGCCTTCACCGGTTTCCACCCGCTACGCGCGCCATTTAGGGCGCTTGCTGCTGCCTGCTGCCTTCACCGGTTTCCACACCCACTGAGCGCGCGTCCCGCTGCCTGCTGCGCGCAACTTCAGCGCGCGCGTCTCTCTGCCTTCACCGGTTTCCACCCGCTACGTTGTTATGCTACGTTCAGCGCACGTGAGTCTGCCTGCCGCCAGCCTCCGTTTACTGCACGTGTTTACCGTTGCCTCTCGCGCGCCGCTCAGCGATAATAATAGCACCATTATAGTCGCATTACGATTTTGAGTAATTAACCCGAAAATGTAATGATAAACAAAATTACGAACCTACTTTAAACTATCGTATCGTGTACAAATGTGATTGTGAATACAAAATAATTAAAACATACTCAGCACACTATATCTTTCATTGAACGGGAGGGAAAACCGTTTCACGGTTCGTCGCCACTAGTTTAAAAAAATGGAACTCGAAATAATAGAACGAGTGTTCATTTTGAGTTTATACTAATACCATTCACAGTTCCATGATGGAACTACCTATTGCCTACTGATAATGATTTTGAATAATAGTATCATCTACATTTATGTAGTTAAATGGAGGAACATACATTTTTGCAGCTAAATCTACTAAATCTATGAAGGTTTGAGTTTGGCGTGGCTCACAATTAGCCTTGGGTATTTATTTTAAAAAAATATTTTAAAGTTTTTTTTTTCAACTTTGTTATGAGCAGGATCTGTAGTATTTGATTCGATAAGCTACCATAAATAATTTGTGTTTGATTTATAGTAATACAACAAGGCATCTTTCTTTAAAGATTGTTTAATAAATGTTACTTTACATGTGTTTGTTTCGTTTTATGTTTTCTTTCAGGACCAAACAATTATTATAAACAAAAACTATACAAGAAAAATTGTGAGCCATAAGATATTCTCACACATAAGATTTTCAAATAAAAGAAGCCTGCCAAGAAGTTGCTTAGGGCAAAGAACATGCTCCTATACTGTATTCAACGAAACGAGCTAATAGGGAAATCAAGCGCTGAACGTCATTGGTTGCCGATAAGGAGCTAAGGGTGCGTACACGTTGCGACCAAATGTCACTTCGATTCAGTCTCTTGAGCGGTGCAGACGTATTGTTTGGGTGCTTGCTTTCAGTGTGTTCGAAGTGTTTTGTTTTACGTTGACCCGGCTTGTTTACTGGACTGATTCCTACTTATCTGTTGACTCGGCGTTGAGAAGTATTGGTTTCAAATTTTCCAAAAGAAGCCGAAATAGTATGCTGACTGAAAGAGATGATATATTTTTTTGGAGAAGAAATTATTTACGCGCGATACGTGATGCAAGACAGTCAGATTAAGTAATATATTATTTGGATGAAACATGGGTGAACAAAGGCCACACTACAAACAAGGTGTGGATTGATACGACAGTTCAAAATGCAAGAAGTGCATTTTTAAACGGTCTTACTACTGGCTTGAAGAATCCGTCTGGTGAGTTTAATAATTAATTATTATTAGTTTTGCTGCAGGTAGCCTATACCTACCTACCTGCTTCACACCTGGGATTTATCTTCACTGAAGTGGCGTGACTCATTATTGTTATCTATTGTCGACTTCTTACAAATTGCTTTCTATTGTTACATTGTTGTTTCTAAGTTAGGAAAAACATCTGCTTTATACCTGATATTCTATAATTGTGTGAAATGTTCACTTGATAACGATTAACGAAATTAACTGACTGTTAATAATTAAGAGATGACTCAAGTGATTCAAAAAGCGAATAAAGATTTAAGAAAATGTTTTGTATTTAAATCAAATCATAGCATTATTACCTAGCATATTCGTTTTACACACAACATCAGAGCATAAAAACATTTTATTCAGTTTTTTTCTTTCAATTACAATTTACGTTAGCAATGTAAACGCAGCCTTACATTTTCGTGAATTAGCCACGCCCATTGACCAATCCTGATAATTTAAGTCCATGCTGCATCCCTATCACTTTCATACGATTGTGCAAGGGAGAGGGCGCCATATTAGCTCGTCTCGTTGAATGAAGTATAGGATTTGTAAGTGGAGCTTGGTTCATATAACAAATCAAGGTTTAAAAAAGCTGCAAAATTGTGTGTTTCTCCATTTAACTATATGGATGGTTAAAAATCATTATCAGTAGGTAGTTCCATCATGGAACTGTGAATGGTACTAGTGTAAACTCGAAATTAACACTAGTTCCGTTACTTTGAGATCCATTTCAAATGGAACTAGTTTTGTAAATTTCTAAGAGTAGTTCCATCATGGAACTGATCATCGTAATAGTGGCGACGAACCGGTTTCACGTAGGTTGCCATGGAACAGGAACTTTCATAGTTAATACTATGAATAGGTACTAAATTATACACTCATTACTTTTAGCTTTTAGCAATATTTTATTAAATGGATATAGGCATGATACCACAATAAATTAATATGTAGGTAATATGTCTAGTCATCTTCTGGCGACCCTGGCTTTGCGATCTGCGTTGAGAATTGCTGTCATCAATCATCAACCAAGGGCTCTGAACACAGGCAGGATCACCTGAAATGTAAATTATTGAATTGTACTGTAGGTAAGTGCTTAGTAAGTCTACTGCTGCACGGGAAGCATGGCAAAGGGACTAATAGTCTTTCCACCATTATATCCCCTCGAAGAGGAAATAAAGTATGGATTGACAATGACATCTGACATTAAGAGTGGATAAGATGGTTTTCTCCCCTTGCCGTGCTACCCGGGCAGGACGTGGGCCTATCCACAAAGGGTGATTGGGCCATATCCACCACGCTGGCCCAGTGTGGGTTGGTAGATTCACATATGTCATCAAATTTCTTCTACGGATGTATGCAGGTTGCCTCACAATGTTTTCCTTCACCAAAAAGTCAGTGGTGTAAAATTCCGTATACAAATTCCAAGGAACTCATTGGTATGGGCCAGGATTTGAACCCATGACCTCACGATTGTAAGGTGGATGTTAGTACCTACCTCTCGACCGCCACGGCTGTACATGTAACATATACGATTTCTTTATCAGCTTCTCAATTAATACTACTTACTTTATTACTTATTCAGAAACCGACATACTTCTGATACCTCCTAAGACCCTCAGTACAAAATTTGGTAAATAATATAATTATGTTACTCTTTCGGCCCAAGCTTAGACAACATACAATTTTCTGTACAATAACTTGTACTTTAGGGCTTGACTTTATGTTCAAATTATTGTACAAAATATAAAGCAATTTTATCGCCTGGAGGTGGGCTTATAATATTCATAGTCTCCATTACCTGTTTGTCTTATTGGAAATTATTTCCAGACGTTGGAGTTATAGTTTTGGTTCTCAAAGTACATCAACAAGCAGCTAAGCATCTCAAATCTAAAACGAATCGGGTAGGTACATTGTTTACTGAATGCCATATTTTTCCATGAATCTGCAACAATTTTTTAAGTTTTAAAATAGTTCATTCAATTTATTATTAATAGTAAAATAAAACCTTAGCTTAAAAGAAATCCAATAGGTACTACCTATGCTACATTATAAACAAAGTTAAAATACATAACAGAGGACTAACAACAATATAAAACATGAAAAATTGAAATCAGGAAAATAGTATTTTTGTCTACCTAAATCTTAATAGCTATCGTGCGTCGTTTTTCAATTCATAGTTTCTCTGAAATATACATTTATTATATGTCTAAGTATCTTCTTGAATAGTAGGTAGATAAAGTACTATATTGATATTATATCGATATAATCGAATAGCGAGAATGCCTAGGCCCCAAGATACGGGTGCTTTATTGTACCCAGTTTGGGGAATAGTGACTCTGTAACCATTGCATAATTTGTATCCTGTGACAATAAATAATTTTTGAATTTTGAATTTTGAATATCTGTATCAAAGTGTATGGCAATTTACCAAATATTTTAAGCCATAATTTAGACTAGAGCTTACGAAGTAAGACTTTGGTTCCATCAAAAGACAATGAACTTTCTTTGAATGCTAGGGTAGTTAAAAGCATCTCTACTACATATACCTCAGGTACCTAGAAACAGCTATTGAAGAGAGATCAAGGTTATGAGTAAGCCTCAATTTTTATGATAAAAACTTAAGATGTTTGTCATTAACCATTAAAAGTATATATGTGCCTATATCATTCAGGCTTAAAATTTTAACTAGATACTGGAAATATGCATACAGATCTCGAGCAATATGGATTGGAAATGGCTTGCATTCCTCTTGTCCCTGTTGTAGACATTTTTACAAAAAATCATTGCTGTTGACCTTGTTGTTTGAAGTGTTACTTACTTGACTTGTTGGTACGTGGTTTCCATTCGTGAACTTTACGGCTTCATCAGTTATAGTGTTTAACGTGATATTTGTCCTGTCCACTCTCACTTTAACTTAGTTATTCACTGAAATACGCAAGTAACTTTGTCGCGTCTATAACTATAACCACAGGCGATTTTATCATGTAATTGTACATCTGTATTAACATTTACTTCAGGATGTTTAATATTTGTCCAAATATCTCCTCACGTATGGAGTCTAACATAAATAAATAATATTTATTCACGAGGACTTCTATGCAAAACTCTGTTTACGGCGAGGAGACAGAGTCCGGCTTCATTTGACGTTTAGATCCGCTTTCATCTGTCACCGGGAGATACGCAGTACCGATTTTAAACCAAAAAACGCAGTTTTGTTCATTCATCCGGTTTGAGAGGCGACAGCGGTGAGCATCGGCAGTTGAAACTGAAAAGGGGGTGAATGACCTCAGAAATCTGCTTGCGGGAAGCCGAAGCCTAAGCTCGGGAAACCGATCCACCGAGCTCGGGAATTACATAGTAGGGCCGCTGGTCTGAGTTTAGCGGTTTGACTATAAGGTGACACGTTCTTGAACCTGTCTCGTTTTTAACCCCCGACGCAAAAGAGGGGTGTTATAAGTTTGACGTGTCTGTTTGTCTGTCTGTTTGTGGCATCATAGCGCCCGAACCACTGAACCGATTTCAGTTTAGTTTTTTTTTGATGAAAGGAGACTTAATCGAGAGTGTTCTAAGCTATGTTTTATAAAAATCGATTGAGCCGTTTAAGAGTTATGGTGGGTTAAAGTGGGGATGGAAGAACCAAAATTCTACAAATGTGCCCAAAATGGTTGTCAATGTGTCGGGGTTTTTTTTAATTTTTAATTTATATTAGTTATTCTGACAGTTTTGAGCTGTCGGAACTGTCAGAAAAACGAGAGGGATTCAAAAACGTATCACTTCAGTAAAGAGATCGGCTAACAGAATTGCCCCCTGATCGCCGGGGACGCTCCGGGAAGCCGACATCATGGAGCTGCTTCAAAAAGCGAATTACGAGATTTAGAAAACTTGGTTCACACCTAATGATGATAAAATATATAGGGTCATAGGTATTAAACGCAAAACCTTTTAAGGGCGGATCTAGTACATCTAGATAAACTACTTTTGTTGTAGGATTTTTGGAAAATCAAGAAGAAAAATCAGCTTTTTCTTACAAAAAGTTTGTCAACGCGCGGCAAAATATAAGGAGAAGCGAATTTTTTTTTTGCGAATTTTCAAAGTTGTATGTGTAGAAGTACTAGACCCGCCCTTAAAAGGTTTTACGTTTAATACCTATGACACTGTATAAAGCGCTCAAGGCGTAGTTTGACTAGGTGTTTGTCAGCGGACACCAAAGTTAAGCAACTTTCGGCTTCGGTTGCGGTATTACCTCCTTTTTTTTTTTTACCAGGAGAAATCTTTTATACCACCACACCTCGAGGGCAGGCGGATGGTTATGTGGGAGTCCTGCCGACTGGACAGTATACCTACCAAAACCCCTGGGTGTTCCACCACTGCGCCTGGTGTCGGGGCTACGGGCACGCTTGCGCACTCCTCCGCGGCACCCGACAGCGCTGACCCAACTTGGGCCCCACCACGGAGGATAGGCTCCCGCCAGAATGACGATGTGCCGAACACCAGACACATCGTCATCCACCACCTGGGACCAGCGGTATTACCTCCTGGCGGCACAGAGTCTACACCATTTCTGAATAATTGACCGACGAACCACCGGAGGAGGTACTCAATTAGACGCTTATATATATATATATTTTTATGTGTAACCACGCATAACTTTTTTCATAGTAGTCCGATTTTAATAATTATTGGATAGAGTATACTTTGAAATTGTTCCTATTTAAATTTTATCGAAATCGGCTAAGCCATTTTTGATAAATCAACAATAATGTGGAAAATACCACTTCGGTCCGTGCGAAATATTCGCGAATTCTGTACACGGGTGAAGTCGGTCATGCTATTTTTTGCAAACAATAATTATCTTGTTTTCGTTCTAAATTGTTGACCACAGCAAAAGCTCTCAAAGTCAGCTTTCTAAAACAAAAGATAAACGATCTTTCGCACAGATTTTTGAGCTTGTCGCTTTTTTATGAGGTTTTGAAACGGCGCCAGTTTTTTCACTAACACTGATAAATCGTTTTCCTTCGACTACAATAACATGTTTTTCAATAGATAGGTACTGTTTGAGTTCGGGGCAATTCTGTTAGCCAATCTCTTTACTGAAGTGATACGTTTTTTGAACCTCTCTTGTTTTTTTGACAGTTTCGACAGCTCAAAACTGTCATAAAAACGAGAAATGTTCAAGAACGTGTCATCTTAGTAACGAGATCGGTTGACAGAATCTATTTCGTGAAATAAATGCTATGGAATACGTTTCCGTTCTCTGAAAGTTATGGTTGTAATGTGCGCAGAGATGTAACTGAACTGAAGTAAAAAATTAATAATTATTTTTTGCAAAAATGGTACGACCGACTTTAACCGTGTACAGATTAGTTCGCACGAATCGATGTAACACTTTTTCACTATTAAAAATGGCTAAGCTAATTTCAATAAAATTTTAATTGGACCAATTTCGAAGTATATTTTTTGCAATAAAAAAAATAAGACGTGTGGACTGCCGCGGTAAAGCTATTGCATAATTTTACAATACGTCTAATCGCACACAACGCCGTGTCGAAGACTGCCGAACTGAAACGACGTTAGACGATGCACGGCCTTCAAGCCACACCTCCTTGCCCGTCGGAGTGGGGAGCGTGAGGTTTTTTCGTTACGGAATTTCTGGATTCGGTCCCCGCGCTCAAGGCCCGCGATAGAAGCTATGCAATAGCTTAAAATATTTTCGGAATCGGGCTGCTATGTAGAAAGTAATCATGCTTAAAAAAATATAGTACTTCCTCCGTTTCGTAGGTCAAAAATAGTCAACTGATATATTTTTCAAACTGGAATTAAAAAAAATCTATAACCCAACTCCATAATCGTCTAGCGGTGACCTGCTCTGTCAAATGTATAGGCGCTCGAAGTTACTTATTTATAAAGCTAGAGCTAAATCATGTCACTTTATACTATTTACAATACGAGTATATTTATGTAAGTTCTTATGTTTAAGTTAACAATGAATATAGGTATTTTAATGATTTTCAAATATTTAGAATAGAAATCAAAATCATAAGATATCTATCTGCGAAGCTTTGCTAGTCTTTTATGCCGATCACTGAAGTCGTCGGTCAGACTGGTGGTTTGTTATGATATTCACAAATAAAAACTACCACTTGTTGCACTAATTTAAGATGTTACAATTTTTACCTACTATTCTTCACTACATAGTATAAAACAAAGTCGCTTCCCACTGTCTGTCTGTCCCTTTGTATGTTTATATCTTTAAAACTACGCAACGGACTTTGATGCGTTTTTTAAGTGATTCAAGAGGAAGGTTTATATATATAATACACCTGAGCGAAGCCGGGGCGAGTCGCTAGTATACAATAAAAGTTTCTGTTTATCTCCGGGACCAGGACTTGGATACACACTAAAATTTGCTTTCGTTTTATTAATTACTAGCGACTCGCCCCGGCTTCGCACAGGTGTATTATTCATAAAAACCTTCCTCTTGAATCACTCTAACTACTAAAAAAACCGTATCAAAATCCGTTGTATAGTTTTATAGATTTAAGCATACATGAGAACAGATTGCGAGAAGTGACTTTGTTTTATACTATGTAGTGATTTAGCATTGTGAAATGCCTTAAGGTTTCCTAAAAACTTCAATACCGGCCTATATGAACATATTTACTTTACTTTTATAAATCTTCCGAGCGAGATCGTCGCACCATATTGTTATGATCACATTCTCTACTCAAGTCTTCCTACGCAGATTTGACGCATGCGTATAACCAAATCTTTTAGAATCCAGTCCAAAGGTAGCGATCAAAGCAGCCGCTTGCCCTGAAAGCACTGAAACTTTAGTCGGAACTTTCGGCTCTCGCTCGAACTGCGTACTATAAGTTTTTAGCTTACACTTCAGCAATTTAAATTTTATTCACGAACTCTACATAGAAAAAAAAATCTAAAATGTAATGAACTAAAATAATCAGCTTATAAGTCCATGTCTTCATTTTCAAAATTAGAGGAAGTTATTTTCTTGAGTCGGTTAAAATATTTTGTTGACAACTTCTTGATACGAATTTATGAGGATAGTTATTGAAATATAATAAGTGTAGGTACATATATCTTTGTAACTTTGAAATAGTGCGTGTGTGTGATTACTGTTAGTGTTATAATTGCTAAATTTAGTGGTAATAAAGATTAAGTGCTAAGTGAAAATGACTGTTACTTAGTGAACATTTTTAGTGACTGGAATTTAGTTAGAAGGTGAGTGTTGCAGGGATTTTATGTTAGTGTTATTTGCTAAATTAGTTTTAATTGAAATTTGGTGGTAATGAACATTTTTAGTGATCTTGAAATTGAGTAAGAAGTTCAGTTGGAATATAGTTAGGATTAAGTTTGATAGTACTTAACCAACATATTTGAAAAGAAAAATTAGGACATTTAGATCTTTGTCATAGCTTATACGTAATCATAATACTTCCAAAAAGAAGGAGGTTTCAGTTCATCTGTAAATAGCGCCATAATAATCACTGAGAAAGGTACATTAGTAGTTCGGCGAATTTTTTTACTCATGCTGAAAAATCTCAATAGCAAAACGCAAGAAGCGATAAGAGCAATTTGGTTTAAAAAAATATATTCTTAAATTTTCCATTATTTTTGCATACAAATTCATTACAAATCAGGGTTCTTCAGTAGCATAGCATAGCTATTATTTATACATTTTCACATCCCTAAAAAGTAAGTAAGTTCTTATGGGCCGAGTGGCTAGCCCTGGTGTCAGAGTTTTTAGGCCGCCTGAAGGCCTCTGACATGGCTAAACGGTTAAAACAACCGGGGCCTACAATTTAACGTGTCATCCGAGCCACGATAGCGCTCAGTTGGAAAATGCTACCCGCGGTCACCCATCCAAGTACTGACCGTGCGGAACGTTGCTTAATTTCGGTGATCGCTGACAATCACCTAGTCAAACTACGCTTCGAGCGCTTCACATCCCTGTTTTCACTGAAGAAACCATGGTGTGAAAACCTGCTTCTGGTGTGAACGTTTGCTTTTGGGGTGAACGTTGCTAAAACTAGATCACCGTGATGGATCGTCAATCTTATTGTAGTAATCATTTTTTTTAATTTAATTCACAATCCGAGAAAAGTGGAAAGGGGGAAGGGAGGCTTTTGGCATTGGGACGATAACGGCTAAACAAATAATAATAGAGTAGGTAGCTGTTTTCTTTCTAACGATTTTGCAGATATAATCCCATACTAAAAGTTGTTTATATATACACTTCTAAAAGTCCCTGTACTTTACAAAGCCACACATAAACCTATGTGACTTCAAGGAAGCAGAAAATTACGTACGTAAAAGTACCTTTTTGGTTACCTACCGAACTCTAAAAATAAACCCAGGAAAAGCAACGTGAGGCACGTTCTAGTAGATGTCACGTTGAAGCTTAAAATTTTCTAGGATTAAAAATTATCGTCTTACAATTATTACGTTTGTTTGATTCTGCGAATCAATTAATTGAGACATAATTGTCATTCAAAGATGAGCTTATTTTTAACCGACTTACCAAATAGGAGTAGGTTCTATGTTCGTCTGTATGTATTTTTTTGTGTATGTTCATTGATAATTCCGCCAATTTTGAACCGACTCGAAAAATTCTTTTTTAGTTCATAATGGCATACTCCCGAAGTAGTCCCATTTAAATTTGACAGAAATCGTGTTTGAAAAAATCAACGATAATGTAAACAATTCGAGCGAAATATTCGAATTTTGTACACGATGTAAGGCGGTTTTGCCATTTTTTGGGAAAAATAAGGAATACGTTGAAAACGATTACCTAATAGAATAGGTATCAAAGTATGTTTGTCTAATCATGCATAAAGTGAGCAGTCAGTCACTTAGTACTTCCATAAACAATGTCGATTTATTTCTAAACATAATTTCGTATAAGGATTGCCATTCAGCGTGGAAATTCAGCCAGTATGCTGGGCACGATGCCAACTGGCAGTAACTGTAGGCTTGAGCATTTGAATTATCTTGAGACCTTCAAGAGTCTGTGGATGATCCAATTGCTTTTCATGTACCTAGTATTAGTGTATAAAGTTTTAGCTTATAAAGTAGTATTGTATTTTGTTGTAGTAAATAAGGGCAATTTTGCCCTTAAAAAAATCTGTACCTATACATATGAATATCCAAAATAAATACATAGGATACGATACTTCAAGGATGTTTGACGCTTTGTGATAAATTTCTTTACATACAAGTGATAAATTACAGGAACTCTCAGTTCACGCAGTGCTGGATAATGCTCATCTATCAATCGATGCGTTAATATTCCAATGCTGTAGAGAGATTGAAAGAGCGCTACTTTAAGTGCTTCCATTTTTGCTTTACTGTGGGTAGCATTCACAGCTGATCGCTACCTAACAAGAACGAATTCTTAGAGCATAGATAGATAGATAATTCTTTATTAGTTTAACCACAATTATAATACAAAAACAAAGGAAAAAAATACAAATTTGTTATACTAAATGGCGGCCTTATCGCTTCAAGCGATTTGTTTCCGGCAACCAAGGACGGACATGAAATAGCAAATTAACAAAAAAAAGCGGCCTTAACAAAATGACATTGAGTTGAGCATAAAGGTTTAGGACTCACACAAAACTTTATTTTTACCCAACACCCCACCATTAGAAGGGGATTCAAACACATTACTTACTTTCTCTCAAACATGCTTGGAAAAGTGATCATTATTTTGACAACTTACTTTGTGAAAAATCTAAATTGCTGTACTTGTTAAATACATGCAAGCTGCGGCCGGCAAAAGTTGTATGAAAATAATGATTTTTCACAAAAAAAATGGCAAAACCGCCTTCCATCGTGTACAAAATTAGAATATTTTGCTCGAAATGTTTACATTATTCTTGATTTATCAAAAACGGCTCAGCCGATTTCTGTAAAATTTAAATGGGACCATCTCGGGAGTATAGTATACCTTTGTAACTATAAAATAATTTTTCGATTCCGTTCAAAATTGGCGAAATTATCGATGTTCATCGTGTACAAAATTCGGATATTTCGCTCGAATTGCTTACATTATTGTTGTTTTTTTTTTTTCAAAAACGGCTAAGCCGATTTCTGTAAAATTTAAATGGGACCACCTCGGGAGTATATTCTTTCTAACAAAAAAAACATTTTTCGAATCGGTTCACAATTGGCGAAATTATCGATGAACATAGATACACAAAAAAACACACACAAACATAGAACCTCCTCATTTTTGGAAGTCTGTTAAACAATATCTGTCGTGTTTTGCGGCATGACTATGTAAACTCATATCTGTCATGTAATTTCTTAGTCTGAAACATGGCAACCAAGGAGGTAACTGATCAAAGGTTTTCTCGAATTCCGTGTCGGCGAGTTGTTCATAATGATGGTCTGAAATTCTGAATCACCTTATTTCGGCTAAGTATACCAGTTCTGGATAACCCTGTAGATGTTATTGATTTTCTTCACATTACTTCGAGTGATCCATTACTGAAATCTTAAGTTTTCACAGTGATAATGCTAATCTATCAACCGGAGCTTCAATATTCTCAGTTAAGTGGGCGCTGCCAAGTGCTCCCAACTTTAGATGAGTAACTGTGGGCGGCAATTTCAGCTGAGGGGTTAGTATGAGTTTACACGTAAACGAAAACTACAGTAGTTTCCGTGTGGCTATAAGGAGTCTTGTACAGAGCCCGGATGCTTCAATATTCACAGTTACTCGTAAGTGGGTGCTACCTTAAATGCTCCCAACTTTAGATGAGTGACTGTGAGCGGCAATTTCAGCTGAGAGGTTAGTGTGAGATTACACGCAAACGAAAACTACAGTACAGTAGTTTCCGTGTGGCTGGAGTTTTGTACAGAGCGTAAAAGAGAAAGAACTAATAAATAAAAGTGTATGCAGTCACACAAAAGCCTATGGTTTTCGTTTACTATGTTTACTAATACTTAGAATTCTGATGGGGATAGGTTTAGAGTTTGCATAATAAACTATGAGTTATCATGAAATGAGTTTGAGATTATTCGTAAACGGAAACTGCAGTAGTTTCTGTTTCTCCATGCAGTTTTGTAAAGCGTTCCTAGCGGAAACTAGAAAGAACTAACAAAAATGTATGGAGTCACACGATAACGATAAAATATAATTTTCGTTTACTATGCAAACTCAAACTTCTAAAACAGAAAAAATGCCAAGTCGATGCTTCAGAAGGTATTAAAATGATTGCGAATGAGTTATAAAATGAGTAAGTATAAATTATTCATAAACGGAAACTAAAGTAGTTATTCAATTAATTGATGAATAACGCCCCTGTCCGAATCGAGCAAGAACTAACAAACATGTATGCAAGGAAACGGAAACGATTACAGTTTTCGTTTTCTTTGCAAACCCATATTAAAGCCTCTCATCGAATGCTCAAGAGGGTTTTTTTTTTAATTTTTGAGAAAGTAGTGTGTAAAATACCTATATTTTATCAACTGAAACAAAAAGAAATGAAGACATATAATATGAAACTCATAATTTTACTCGTGTTCACCATTAGAGTTTGTGCAAAAAGAAGCGTCGTAGGTGAGGTCGCCCGTGTGCCATTTTACTTATTTTGTAATACTTAACATCACTGCTATGTCTTTGCTAGTACGACAAAAAGTGTTTTATACTTGGTAGACACAAATTCGGTTTTCATCAGTAGACTCGCGTCTACCAAGTAGTCGGTACCTACCTTGGCTTTTGATTAAAATCTTATTGTTATATAGTTCACCGTAACGCCACGACGGTTCTCTTTTGGATGGAGCGGTTTGATTTTGGATCACATTTTGGACAATGTTCTTCCAACTGGACTTGTTACCGCAGATGTAATGGCGCCAGGGATGGGCAATTTTCAAAAAAAAATTTTGAAATGTAAATTAAAAACATTTCTAGACAAAACTTTTTTTATTTCTATTAAAATTATAAAGTTACATTACATTAAAAATAGACTTAAACGACGTGACAATGTTACTTTTACTTTACAGTAGTAAGATGTAACATTGTGACGTCAAACGCTCGTTCGAGTCAATTTTTAATGTTGTAAACTTTGTATTAATGGGAAAAATTAAAAAAATCAAAATAGTTTTGTAGGGAAACTTATAACTGATCTTATAATTTATCCCAAAACAATAAATTCCGTACATAAAATCCAAAAAACTCATTGATACTCGGGATTTGAATCCACGTACTCACGATTTTAAGGAGGGTATTACCACCACTAAACCTCTACGGTTTCTCTAAAACTTTTACTCCAGCAAAATTAAAAACTTTTGGTGTGAAATAATTTACAAAACGACCCTGCACTTAAATTTATTAGATTTACTTGTACTGCTATGTAATAAAAAAAGACTTTCAATCAGCCTAAAAATCTTTGATTTCAGAACTAGCTACCAATTTATACAAGTATTTTTACTACCCCAGTTCTAAGAAATATATTTACTTAATAAAGTGTCAATATTTTCAACCTATTATTATTGTCTGAAAGGTCACCTTCAGTGGTTTCAGTACCTTAACCCCTGAAATTAATTGAAATCATAAGATCTGCTGTATGTTTTGTGTGGGTGTACGATTTCCAGTTCATTAGTATTGCTTAATGATTGTGAACCTTAAATGATACAATGCAGTATGACATACTCGTACCTATTCTTATGTATTTATGCTGGGCGATTTTTAATACGAGGTATACATTTTTATCACGCTATCGGTTGTAACAAACCTAGCCTATCCTGACGCCGAAATGTAACATGCCTAGCCTAACCTGCCTAATTAACCTCATTTATAAACCTAAGAACTGTAGAACCTATTTTAAGAAACCTGTCTAAATTAAAATGTCAGAGAAAATGATTACAGAAACTTCATTTGCCTTCAATGAATCCTAGCTTTATGTCAAACTAGCTAAGCGTCCTGATTCCACTTGAATTTGAGCAAATTATAAATTGAACCTCATGAATGAAATATTCTAAAATATTAAGAATACATTAAATATCGATACAGATATTCAATAAGATCTCAGCTTACTATTTGTATTGATAAATAATAAGATATGAATACTAACATTTTTGAACTTCTGAAGTTCACAACGTTATAATTCTCACCTAGCGCCGTCTGCTTTATTAGTTTTCTGCTGTGAGATTCCTATCCTAATTATCTAATTTACTTACCTACTTGTACGTTAGTTTGGCCAGTGGTCGTCTAATAGTGGAACCAGCGTTATAGACCGCATAAACCCTAGGTATAGGTGATTCGAAATATCTTCCTAATAGATTACCTAAGTCCAGAACAAAAACCCTATGTTTTACCTATTTAGAACTTCTGTGAACCTGAAAGTATATTACTAACCTCAGAGTGAAATGCAGTACCTAACTAATGTCTCAAGAGCTAGCTATATAGAAATAGTGATTCTAGAGCTTCTCTGTTATATGTGGTGTTAATTTAGAATATTTGTGTATAACGTAAATAAGCTTCAATAAAGCTAGATATAAAATATTAATTTAATTGCTTAAGAAAATATTAGACATGAGATGAGAAGGAAATTCCATTAAATTAGTACTTTAGAACAAAGAAACTCTATTATTGAACTAATATTATTATCAAACTACGAATATAATAAAAGATTGGAATGCCAGAAAGAATAGTATTAATTTATTTCTGACAATTAATTTTAATATTTTAAATTTATTGAATTTTATTTAGGTATCAGAGATTTATTTTATTTTATGTTTATCTCTGATTATTTAGTCATGGCGCTCGAGAGAGCTGAAAACCATGAAAATGACTCTACTCTGCTTTCGTAAATCTAACGCCATCCTGGAAAAAGAAAGCAGGAAAGAAAACCAGGAATCGCGAGTGTGTCAGTCTATAGTCAGATAAACATTACTTCATAAAGTCAGGAAAATCATAAAACTTGCACGAATTCCAGAGTGTTCACAAGAATAGCTCCTAGATTACTATAGATAAAGGTTCGAAAATCGACTTCGCCTCATAATATATTATTTAAATCATTAAGCTATCAATAGCTTTATTTCAAAGTGATCAGAATTTACACTCTTAATACGGACACGGGTTATCCCTCCATACGGAAATGAGAAACACTGGCCCAAGCTCTATCTGGCTTCAAGAGTTCTGCACACTGATGAAAATTCAGCATTGATCGAGTAGCACTTACGGCTAGTATTTAAATAATGAGATGTAGCAATAATGTGGTATAGCAACAGCCGACTCTGCGATCCTAATGACATAAATAAATTACAATTCGTCTAAGAACACACTGTCCTCCGCAAGTTGTAAGTATAACTCATTATGTCTGGTTGTATTTTATGATTCTCTTTCTCTCAATCCGCATAGAATTTAATGTCATAAGATTTCATGTTCACATATAGTCGAAGCTGAAAAAGACAAATAATTAAAACATTTGTAATTCATACATAGAAAATCATAAAGGGCGAGTGTTAGAAGCTTCTATCTTCTACTCGTGAGTAAATACTCAATGAAGGATAGTTTCGTCAGTAACATACTTCTATAGAGTAGGAAACATCGTAAGTCAACTTATGCAAGACCGCCATAGGAACCTGAAGACGTATGTGTATTTATCAATCTGCTACAGGTCAGAGTAGATAATATTGCCTTGTTTCTGTGGCGTAGCGTAGCGTCGTAAGCAACTCGTTCATACTCATAAAAGAATAGATAAGTGTGAAAATCCTCCATACCGCATCGTTTCAGTAAGGCGGATATAGGCCTATCTCCATATGATAGACCTCCTCTTTTCATCTGATGTCCATTTGTACATTAATACAACAGTAAATCATCCAGAAGTCTAATGCAGTGCTGATCAGGACGAATATTAACCGCAGAACATATTCTATATCTACATTGACACTTATCTATTTAAATAGTGATACGATTATACGAAACCAAATCCTCTAGGAACATCTTCGTCCTTCGATAGAAAACAACTTTCTTCAAACTTTCACTTTTTAGACCAGGATCAAAATTATCCTAGTTAGTAAACTCTTCTCTGCTTTTCCTTTCTCTGAATCTTGCGGAACAAAACTAAATATACCTATTAAAGATGAAATATTCCAACATTTTTCCTTTAATTTTCTCAAGTGAAGTCCCTGCTGTCCGTTCCGTCAAATTCTCTGTTCTCTTTTTTTTCTCTTATTTTAAATTCTCAAGTTCTGCAAAGAGTTTTTATACCTAGATTGAAGTTCTGTTGCTTTTCTAATATGTATTTATTTTCCTGCTTGTTTGTAAATCATTTGAATGGAAAGTTTCTTTAGATAATATTAGAAAGAATTATAACCTCTTGTGAGAGACTCCTGACCTACAAGAATGCCTTCTTTCTATGCCTAGTTACTCAGATGTGGACGATCAAACCATCTGAGGTTTGTTACAGCACCCCTCAAAATTTTCGCAGATGAAAAGATGTTGGTAAACATCTAAATCGAAGTAAATTTTCCCAAAAAACATTACAAAACTTTAAATTTAATCAAGTGCAAAATTGTATTTATCAAAATTCGAGTTCCAACAGTAAAATATATGTTTCGAATGTGAATGTATCCCTACTACAATATGCGAAAATGTTTTTATACCAGTCTACAGATAATCGTCTTAAAACCTCCTACTCTCAGTTTGATTACATATCTACCATGAAGAAAAATCGCCTTCCCCACTAAATTGTTATAATCTGCAAGGAAGTTCTGGTTCGGTGACAGAAACGGAGCCCTCGTAAGGGAATTCTGTTTTGAGGTAGAACCGACCTGAATGGTCGCATGTTGAGTAGTCTCAGCGAACCAATCTTTCGTTCGGAGATTTTCCCAACACACCCCTTTCAAACTACACGAATTGTCCATGAAAAAGGAAAATAATTCCGCATGGCATCAATGTCCCGCCAAAAGTGAATGGTTAAATTCCAACTATCTATAAACTGGAGCATGTGCAGTGTATCAATTCAGAGTTTCCTACCTTGTAGAGTAAAAGATCCTTATGAAATCAACTTATGTTGATGGATTGCCTGCTGGCCTACTCCTAACACCACACTCCTTCATAAAGATCTATTTGTTCAAGTGATTGCTAAAACTCGAACCCTGACAAACCGCTTCAAATCCCAGCAATGCTATTGTCGTTTAGTTCCTCTTGTACTGATTTAATTTTGTCAGTCAATGTCAGTCATATTCGTAATAATATTCTTTTTTTACTCTTTGTCATCCCTAATTCTCGCAAAACGACTTTCACTATCTTCACGCCAACTTTACGACGTAGCATCACCTTTTGAACTCAAAGCGAGCCAATATTTGCACATATCCCTTTACACCCCACAGCAAAATATTTAAAATACATCCACACCCTCGTATTAAATTTCTACCTCACTATCCTTACTAAAATGTTAACAAGTTAGAGGTTAATTATTATTTGAACCTCGGTTGATTTTTAGTTATAATTTTAACCTGATATTTTTTTTTGTGTTAATTAGTCAGCCTCGTGCTTACTTTCTTACTTGCATTTATTTACCTAAGAAACTCTCACGTATTCTCATTTCATTTAACAATGTGCAAATAAATGTCAAAATGTTCACTAAAGAAAATTAAATTTCCAATTTTTTTTGTTATTATAACCTACAGAATGGCTTCACCCACTGACAAAATTAAATAAGATAATAATGTGTCAACATGCCCAAGTTTTCAAGTAAGTAAAATTTACACTCTACTAGTGGAAAGGATCTCTTCCATATGGTTAGAGAAACCAATTCCTGGCGCGGCGTTGCTTGGCCATGAGAGTTCAACCCACTTGAATCCCGACATATCTCCACGCGAATAATTTTTGATAATGATTAAATCTTTGAAACATAAGTTCAGCCAAACTATCAAGCTTATACTATACTTCCTTCAAACCAGCAAATCATCTTTGAATTCTTTAATGAACATTTGAAATCAATTTCCCAATTTTACATGAACTTGATTTTTATTTTGCAAGTTTTTTTTTTAATAATGTTCTATTTTTATTTTCTAATAATAAAAATGTTCTTATCTTGGTGTAACTAATTTCTAAACATCTAGCAAAAGTATACGAAAGAACTTTAATTTAATTTGAGATAAAGAAAACTATTTATTGATTTATTTAGTTTAGTTTTCAGTAACATTGGTCACTTCTAACAATAAAATATAATTTAAATCTATGTTATTGCGTTACATTTACCTATTTAAGCTTACACTGACATATCTTAAATCAAATATCCTCACAGCTATGTTTTAACCCGTTTAGTAAATAACTAATCAGTAAAAGATACGTTAACAACAAGAGTTGATTTGATTGATGATCGACTATTTAATTACCCAGCAATATATTATTATTTTAAGTGCAATAACTATTACAGTTTACCTGATTATTAAGACTTTGAATATTCGCTAAAGATTTAGCTAACACCTGTTTACATTGGTTACAACTGATGTCTAAGAATAGTAATAAGATTTATCTACTATCTGAAAAGATTGAGCAAATGTTTCACCCCCCTGACTAGAATTTCCTTGCTTAAATTTATAAATCTTTCTTTTATTTGCTCAAATTATTCGTCCCTTTTTTTAATTCGCAAAAAATCTGCGTTTGACCACCAACTTTCCTGATAGTAAACGCCATTGTAAATGAAGCACGCAAAGTTAGAAAATAGATACCTATTCACATAAATTACAAACCCCATTTATACGTTTTTACCCTAACTATTGTATTACTGGGTTTTAGTTTATTTGATTGATTTTATTTACTAAACCCAATTTATATCTCTTTAAAACCGACCAATTATTTAATAATACAATTCCCCGTTTAGAAGTCCCATTTTACTCTACTTATTTAAACAATTAAATTAAACTTCCCTTCTTTACGCCTTTCCAGATACTAATCTGACAAATTATCTTCTCTCCCAAATCATCTTATTTTAAATAAAATTATTTAACAGCTGAATAATTTTGCAATAATTATTCAGCTTATCATAACCTCAAACTAGAACTGATAGATTTCCAATAAAAATTAATTTTTTAACGTATCTTTCACTGTTAGACAACTTTTATATAATGATGCAATCCGAATGATTATTATTGTCTACTATGCGATCTATTATATTTTTGATGCAAGAAAAATAGACCTCTAAATATTTATGCAATCCCAATTAATACAACTATACAATAGTCTATGTTTATTTTACAACATATTCCCATCTCTAATTTTCCTGTATGCAATTTATATGGAATTTAGTACAACAGCCTGTTTTTTTGATTGAATTATTAAATTGATCTACTTGCTAACTTCCTGTGGTAGAAGTAGTAAAATACAAATGCCCAAAAAAAATCAAAGTCATTCCGTAACACACTAAATCAATTCTCTATCAATGAAAAATATTTCACATTTTATTACTTTGATTTACAAAGTCGTAAGTTAAAATTGTTAAGTATACTCTACCCCCGGTTTTCTAGACTGTAATAAAATTATATAACCGAATCAACTCCCTGCGTTTCTTATTTTATAAATAATGTTAATAACAGTCCTTGCTTTGTATCATTAATAAGCATATCTTTTATTATAAATTGAAAATATTTACTATCTACAATTATTCAAGCTATACTTGTACATGAAGCAATAAATTATATTATAAACACTAAACTACTGTACCATAATTACTACAAACACATTACATGAGTGACGAATGATTCTTGGCTAGACCCCTTATTTTTGTAACCTGAACGAAATAATTACCCATGATACAAAATGCTTGCTATTCATTGCAGTCTTTTTTTAAAACAAATCAGCCCCCAACGTTTTAATCTGTTAATACCCTAAGACAATGATTAACCTGAAAATTTGATGAGATATTGTCTAATGAACTCGCTATTGAAATTATTACGTAAACCTAGTTATCACTAACCTACAAATTTCGAATCACCATCGTCTCCATTTCACAGCAACAAATTGTGTTCAGATAGTCTGACTACTGAACACAGTCCTATAATAAACCTGAATTGACTTGCCTAAACAAAGTTAAACTAACAAATCAAATATTTATGAGTTCCGACTATATTCTATTATCACGAAAATATTTTAAACCTATTTTTATGATAAAACGAATCGTTTCTATTGCTAATCCTGGTCGCAGCCCCAATTGTAACGATCCTGGTCACGGCACCAAATTGTAACAAACCTAGCCTATCCTGACGCCGAAATGTAACATGCCTAGCCTAACCTGCCTAATTAACCTCATTTATAAACCTAAGAACTGTAGAACCTATTTTAAGAAACCTGTCTAAATTAAAATGTCAGAGAAAATGATTACAGAAACTTCATTTGCCTTCAATGAATCCTAGCTTTATGTCAAACTAGCTAAGCGTCCTGATTCCACTTGAATTTGAGCAAATTATAAATTGAACCTCATGAATGAAATATTCTAAAATATTAAGAATACATTAAATATCGATACAGATATTCAATAAGATCTCAGCTTACTATTTGTATTGATAAATAATAAGATATGAATACTAACATTTTTGAACTTCTGAAGTTCACAACGTTATAATTCTCACCTAGCGCCGTCTGCTTTATTAGTTTTCTGCTGTGAGATTCCTATCCTAATTATCTAATTTACTTACCTACTTGTACGTTAGTTTGGCCAGTGGTCGTCTAATAGTGGAACCAGCGTTATAGACCGCATAAACCCTAGGTATAGGTGATTCGAAATATCTTCCTAATAGATTACCTAAGTCCAGAATAAAAACCCTATGTTTTACCTATTTAGAACTTCTGTGAACCTGAAAGTATATTACTAACCTCAGAGTGAAATGCAGTACCTAACTAATGTCTCAAGAGCTAGCTATATAGAAATAGTGATTCTAGAGCTTCTCTGTTATATGTGGTGTTAATTTAGAATATTTGTGTATAACGTAAATAAGCTTCAATAAAGCTAGATATAAAATATTAATTTAATTGCTTAAGAAAATATTAGACATGAGATGAGAAGGAAATTCCATTAAATTAGTACTTTAGAACAAAGAAACTCTATTATTGAACTAATATTATTATCAAACTACGAATATAATAAAAGATTGGAATGCCAGAAAGAATAGTATTAATTTATTTCTGACAATTAATTTTAATATTTTAAATTTATTGAATTTTATTTAGGTATCAGAGATTTATTTTATTTTATGTTTATCTCTGATTATTTAGTCATGGCGCTCGAGAGAGCTGAAAACCATGAAAATGACTCTACTCTGCTTTCGTAAATCTAACGCCATCCTGGAAAAAGAAAGCAGGAAAGAAAACCAGGAATCGCGAGTGTGTCAGTCTATAGTCAGATAAACATTACTTCATAAAGTCAGGAAAATCATAAAACTTGCACGAATTCCAGAGTGTTCACAAGAATAGCTCCTAGATTACTATAGATAAAGGTTCGAAAATCGACTTCGCCTCATAATATATTATTTAAATCATTAAGCTATCAATAGCTTTATTTCAAAGTGATCAGAATTTACACTCTTAATACGGACACGGGTTATCCCTCCATACGGAAATGAGAAACACTGGCCCAAGCTCTATCTGGCTTCAAGAGTTCTGCACACTGATGAAAATTCAGCATTGATCGAGTAGCACTTACGGCTAGTATTTAAATAATGAGATGTAGCAATAATGTGGTATAGCAACAGCCGACTCTGCGATCCTAATGACATAAATAAATTACAATTCGTCTAAGAACACACTGTCCTCCGCAAGTTGTAAGTATAACTCATTATGTCTGGTTGTATTTTATGATTCTCTTTCTCTCAATCCGCATAGAATTTAATGTCATAAGATTTCATGTTCACATATAGTCGAAGCTGAAAAAGACAAATAATTAAAACATTTGTAATTCATACATAGAAAATCATAAAGGGCGAGTGTTAGAAGCTTCTATCTTCTACTCGTGAGTAAATACTCAATGAAGGATAGTTTCGTCAGTAACATACTTCTATAGAGTAGGAAACATCGTAAGTCAACTTATGCAAGACCGCCATAGGAACCTGAAGACGTATGTGTATTTATCAATCTGCTACAGGTCAGAGTAGATAATATTGCCTTGTTTCTGTGGCGTAGCGTAGCGTCGTAAGCAACTCGTTCATACTCATAAAAGAATAGATAAGTGTGAAAATCCTCCATACCGCATCGTTTCAGTAAGGCGGATATAGGCCTATCTCCATATGATAGACCTCCTCTTTTCATCTGATGTCCATTTGTACATTAATACAACAGTAAATCATCCAGAAGTCTAATGCAGTGCTGATCAGGACGAATATTAACCGCAGAACATATTCTATATCTACATTGACACTTATCTATTTAAATAGTGATACGATTATACGAAACCAAATCCTCTAGGAACATCTTCGTCCTTCGATAGAAAACAACTTTCTTCAAACTTTCACTTTTTAGACCAGGATCAAAATTATCCTAGTTAGTAAACTCTTCTCTGCTTTTCCTTTCTCTGAATCTTGCGGAACAAAACTAAATATACCTATTAAAGATGAAATATTCCAACATTTTTCCTTTAATTTTCTCAAGTGAAGTCCCTGCTGTCCGTTCCGTCAAATTCTCTGTTCTCTTTTTTTTCTCTTATTTTAAATTCTCAAGTTCTGCAAAGAGTTTTTATACCTAGATTGAAGTTCTGTTGCTTTTCTAATATGTATTTATTTTCCTGCTTGTTTGTAAATCATTTGAATGGAAAGTTTCTTTAGATAATATTAGAAAGAATTATAACCTCTTGTGAGAGACTCCTGACCTACAAGAATGCCTTCTTTCTATGCCTAGTTACTCAGATGTGGACGATCAAACCATCTGAGGTTTGTTACACGGTATCTTTAACAAAATACATTTCTCTATTTTACAAAAACAGTTGTTACCTATATTTTATTTAATACAGTTATTACCTACATACCTATATGTTACTCAACGCAGTTTTTACCTATATTTTATTCAACATACTTTCCCTCAAAAACAAATCGCCTTACGTAATCAATGTTTTCTTTAGGTTGGTTTTTAGTATATTCATTATAATAATCTGCCAAGTACGAGTCGGACTCGTGCATGAAGGGTTTCGTACTGTATGGAAGCCCCACTTAAATATTTATTTTATTTTAATTTGATTATTTAGTATTAAAGTAAGCATGGAGCTAAATATTTGTGAATATTCCAAGCATCTATGTGTTACCATTATAGATATTGAGCGAAAGACAACTAAAAATTTAGATTTTTTGTATGGGAGCCCCCTTATTATGATATTTTTTTCTATTTTTAGTATTAATTGTTATAGCGGCAACAGAAATATGTCATCTGTGAAAGTTTGAGCTTTTTAGCTATGCGGTTCATGAGATATAACCTTGAGACAGACAGGCAGACAGACGGATAGCGGAGTCTTAGTAATAGGGTCCCGTTTTTACCCTTTGGGTACGGAACCCTAAAAACTAATTTTTGTGTTGTGCTGATAAGACTACAATTTGTCTGTCCAAAAAAAATGATAAATCAATGTACCTACAGAAGGAATAACCATTATTGGGACTTTTCTACGACATATGTGATACGAAATGCCCTAACTAGTCGACTACCTACTAACTTATTAACGTCTTTTCCTTCAAAGGTAATAAATTTATTCGACGAACGAAATAACTATACAGTAGTAGACATCAAATATGTTCCATGTTGATGTCATTAATTGTTTCTAGTTTGTAATAATCACGAACACTACATGTCATAAAGCTAAGTAACCTTTTTGCGTGTCTATCTGTGTATCCCCTTGGCTCTTCTAAGATAATCAACGTATTGCAATGCGGTTTTCAAATCTTTTTAGAATATTTCTTTCGCAGAGTTTACATATTATAAAACCTTTTTGAGTATCTGTCTTTATATTCCCTGAGATCTAAACTCATGAAGAAATTGCACAATATGTTTATTATTATGTAATTTTTCATTTTTTTTTAGAATATTTTTATACCATTAGAATACTTGAAGAGTTATAGCATTCGTAACCAGGCGAAGCCGAGACGGGCAGCAAGTTAAAGAGTAATCTGGAAAAAATTGATTGCCTCAACGGCCCAGTGGTCAGTGATCCTGACTCCTTTGCCAAGAGGCGTAAGTTGGATTCCCACCCAGGGCAAATACATAATTATCATATCTTCATAAAGCTTGATATACGCGTTCTATTTTACACTTTTAACTTACCTACCGTAAGTGCAACCAAAAGAGCAAAAAATTATAATAAAAATATCCCTTTTTCAAAATATGAGTTTTTGAGATCCTGGATATGATGTAGCAGCAGCGTACTAGTCAAGACAAGTAAAACAAGCCCAAACACAACGGGTCTATCTTATTTAGTTCAGGAGTTCCTATGGCCACCTTCCGACTCCATCACCAGATTAGCTCCATGGTATCATTTTATTGCATTGTCACGCGATTTACATATGCGTGTGTTAGATAGGATATTTTATTATATTATTCTATATCACTTAAAATAGCCGCTGTGCTCCATTTATTGGTCTAAAACTATTTCTTTACCTTCTATTCTTTTAGATAGACAAATCAAGATACCATATCCGCCATTTCTTGTTGTGTTTGTAATATTGTTTATCAATCTGTTGTTCTGTAGTCAAGTGATTATGATCCTATCAACTATTCCCTAATAGTTGATAGGATAATATTTATTAACGATTACAAGATGTATTAAGTAATATAAATCTTATTGGTAGCTAAATAGAACTGAGAAATATCATGACGTCCGAATGTCGGCCGTTGTTGTTTACATACACCATTTATTTAATACTGTGATTTCTTAATGTTATTGACTTGAAACGTATCAATAATTGTTCTAATAATTCTATTAAGTATGAAATACAGTTTAAGATGATTTTTATGTTTAACAATTGTGTAAAATGGAGGGTACTACCGTGCCCGCTAGCTTGCTCGTTCCCTATTGGTTGTTGGTAATGTTTACATCGAGTAGTGGTGGTAAGGCATGGTGGGAGCTTGTGAAATCAGTATAAAACAGCCTGTTGGCGCGGTTTCGCTCTCTAAGTATCATTGAGTCTCTCTTAGTGTTCACCCAGTATCCTAATAATAACGTCAGACAAATCTTTGTCGCCCTGAGTCTCACTTAACTAGTTATGCTGAGTGTCAGTAATTTTATATTCGAAACCAAGCCGAGTCAACGTCGCCATGTTGCTAAAGTTAAGTACCTTGTGTAATATCTAAATTATGTGACTGATCATTGTACATTGTATCAAAAGATTAAAAGATAATATCGATAGCGTCTGAGTTTCTTGCCACTTCTTCTCAAGATGTTTAGGGCCTTACGAACGTGGCTTAGAGTCTTTTCAATACATGGAGGTACCCTCTCGGGGCCCATGAGGTTTATGAATAAACAAAGATCACGTACTTACTTGTTTCCATTACTTATTTAGAAACCTCAAGTTAGGTAACTGCCCTCACAAACGTTTAGAGGATCAGACTGATGAGTTTCTTTGTTATTATGTTAGATTCAGGGTTGCTGCATTAGTTTCAAGTAAGATTTCCATCCTGACAATGATATCTTGATAGAAAACAAAATAGATAAAGTAACCGCCTTTTGAACCCTGATCTAATACGTGCAAATTTTCAGCTAAATCGGAAACCTGTAAGTTGGTCAAATTTAACTTGGAAGATTACCAAACTTAAATAAATCCATTGCAAGTTAAATAAAAGCTTGTACGAGCATTAATTATTTTCGCATAAAATGGCAAAACCGCCTTCCATCTTGTACAAAATTCGAATATTTCGCTCGAGTTGTTTACATTATTGTTGATTTTTCAAGAACGGCTCAGCCGATTTCTGTAAAATTAAAATGGGACTACCTCGGGAGTATACCCTTTCGACCTAAAAAATATTTTTTTCCATTCGGTCCACCATTGGCGGAATTATCGATAAACACACAGTAAAAAAAATACATACAGACGAACATAAAACCTCCTCCTTTTTGGAAGTCGGTTCAAAATGGAATCATTTGGCTTTATTTGGATTCAAACTTGTACAAATAGGCTCATTTTTTCTTATGCAGAGTTGAGTTTGACTACATCCTGCTGTCAAAGTACTCATAAATAAAGTAGTTTGACAATCTGAACAACTAGTTCACATTTCATTTCTTTAGAACTGCAAAAACCCACAATAGGCAAGTGTGGGTTTTTACAGTTCTAAACAAAACGCGTACAAAAAGCGTAGGTCGGTACTGATAGAATAATCACTTTTTCAAAGAAAACCTTATATCAAAATAATACAACTGGTACTTTCATTTTTGTAATGTATGCAGAGCCTTTTGATCTCGGTGTGCCTTATATGTTGGATTGTATTGACAAAACATAATGAATTCGCCTTTGGAACTTTTGTAGAATCTTTCACATATGTATTTTACATTTATTCAACCCACGGCAAAAAAGAAGGGTATTTATTTAAGTGAAACTTCTAATGCGACTTCCAACAAGGTTGCGTTAAACGTTTGACGCTACCATGGAGGGGGTGTGAAAGCATTGTTGCGTCGAAGTTACACTTTTTACCCACGGAGGGACTCCACTTGCATTTTTATAAGTGTGGCTGTTTGTCTATACAGAGTGTTATTGATATAATACGCGCAACTCCTCAGCTATCTCACGCGAGGCATGGGGGTAATACCTAATACTCGCCTCTCAATGGTGAGGTCGTGGGTTCAAGTCCCGTGCCAATAAGTTTTTAGAACTTACGTACTGAATTTCATACTACTGGCTTTTCGGTGAAAGGAAACATCGTGAGGCAACCTGCATTAGTCCGCCGAAGAAATTCGATGGCGTATGTGAATCCACCAACCCGCACAGGGCCAGCGCGGTGGATATAAGTCCACTCTTCATGGGTAAGCCTACGTCTTGCAGTGGACTTCTAAAAAGGCTGGTATAGGGACATCAGGTGATTTGTTTGTTATTTTGTTATTTATTTGTTTGTTATTTCGTAATAATTTCGTAATTAATGTAGGATGTCTAATGCTGGAAATATGAGTACCTATGCCTCCCCTATAGATTTCTAATAAGAGCGAAAGGAAGCGGCTACTATCCAAAGCGATTTTGCGGTCTTGATCAGATTAAGGGTAAGTGTGCCGGTTGTGGCCACTGACCCGGTTATGGCCATTTAGTGTCAAAATTATTGCTTATATAATAATTATAAATGAATATTGTTTCTGTGAATCTTAAACTTTGAAAATTTATTTAAAAATATCATTTTAACTTAAATTGTCCAATTAATCATTAATATTCGAAAGGCTAGTAAATTCTTAGTAAGACATTGAATTAATTGGAGTGCTTTTCCGTCTTTACATAAAACAGGAAACTTGTCTATTTAATAAAAAATCAGAATATGTGGAGATTATTCTTCCATCCATCCATCCATCAGCCATAAGAAGTCCACTGCTGGACATAGGCCTCCCCTATGGATCTCCAATAAGACCGGTTGGAAGCGGCTTATTCTTCATCCCACTCTAATTGTTTGACTATTTATATTTACTAGGTTTATAAAATTACTTGGATTTTGCAGCGAAATAAAATATCTAAATGTAAGTAACAGATAGAGATATTAACATTTAAAATGTATTTCCCTAGCGCGCAGTAATTGTTGAATTGAAATAGGTATAGGTATATACAGGGTTATTTACTTGTATTGTATAAACTGTACTGTGCCGAAACGGGGGTAATTAAGACCATCATTATGAACAAATTTACTACGGGCCACCCCGGAGTAAAAAGAAAATCTGAATCATATCAAAAAAATAATTCAAGAATATAATGTAAAAGAAGGAAGCAGGTAGTGTTTTTTTGTATGTTAATAGTTAACGTTTTATGTATCCCTGTTCCCTAGTAGTGGTAATATGTTATTTTCAAAGTTTTGGATCAAACGAGATTATTATTCTCGATAAGCCAAAATAAACTACACTTAAGTTTCCTACTTAGGTCGCGTTCTAAACAGCTTAAGGACAATTCCAGAACAGTATTATAGAAGTAGTATAGACCTTAGAATACAGTTATAACTGACAAGCGTGGTAGACGTCCAAAACACGCTTTACCTACTCGAGATTAAACGATAAGTAGTGATGTTTAACTTACAATTACAATACAAACCATCCGCCCGCGTCGTCGTTTTTAGGGTTCCGTACCCAAAGGCTAAAAACGGGACCCTATTACTAAGACTCCGCTGTCCGTCTATCCGTCTGTCTGTCTCCAGGCTATATCTCATAAACCTCGTACTTGGCCGATTATTAAATGATTTCAAAAACGAAGGTTCTCCATTCGAATTCGTGTATTTTTATATTACGCGATTACTTAGTAGACTTTTTATCATATTATAGTAAAACATTACCACGCAAAACTTTAACAGGCTATATCTTCATCGTTTTTAACTAATTTAAAATAAGAGGTTCTTAATTCGTCTGAATGTTTTTTTTTTGATTGAGCGAAACCAAAAATAAATAATATATATGTAGGTATAACACGGTGATTTTACTTTCGTCTGTTCAGCCCAGGTTGCACGGCAAAGTGAGAAAACGGTTTTATATGTCACACTTTAAATGTCAGTTGTCATTGTCAATCCAAACTTCATTTCCTCTTCGAGTATAATTTTTCCATGCTTCCCGGGCTGATGTTGATTTTCCTCTACAAGTTGCATTTTTCGACGAATCTTGACAAAAATTGGTACTTACACAGGTTCTATTTATTAATTGATTTTTTACCCGTCTGAGATTTTCAATTGAGGAATATTTTCTTTCAAATCGCGATAAAATTTGCAGTCGCGCTATTTATCAGCCTATTTCGATAATATTTAGCAAGGTTATTTAGTAAATAAATTCTAACCAAATTTGCGAGTAAACCAAATCAGTCAAGAGAAAGTCGAGAGATAGGCTTATGAAAATTCAGTCGCGAGGTTTACTGTTCCGAGGACTACTAGTATTAAGAACGTGATCTTATTAGAATATATTTCCAACGATGGACAACGGTGTAAATTAGTTTTCTTTTGTTCCAGATTAAAAAATGGAAGAGCTGTTAATGATCAACACCTCTTTGCTCCGGATGAAGGACATAACAACAACATCAGTTCCTTTCATCGCTGTCCGCAACACGAGCGTCGTCAGGGTTGCCAGCAACGCGTACGAGTGGCGTTTCATCCTTCCCCCATACTTCCTAATATTTATCCTATCTATTTCGGGGAATTGCCTCGTTATAGCAACCCTGACTAACAACAGACGAATGAGGACAGTCACAAATGTCTATTTGCTCAATTTGGTGAGTTTGCTTTGGTTCGAAATGTTCTTATGATTAAGTTTGGTTTAGTGAAATTGGTCGAGGTGCGAATTGATAGGAGAATCAGGCTTTCATTTATGTTATCCCTCCAATTTTCAGGCTCCTACGGCCAGTGGTTTAGGCTGTGCGTTGATCCGTCAGTCAGTCATTCAGGACAAAGCATTTTATGTATATATATAGATTTTTAGTCAATATTGACTGCCTCGGTGGCTCAGAGGTTAGGTTAGGTAAGTGTCATTTGTGTCTAAATTACATAGCAGTTTCTATGAATTATCGACGTCGCCGCGGCATCGCGGCGACCGATGTCGCTAATGTGGCATGTCTGTAATAGTAATAATGCCATGTCAATTCAAACCGCTGCATGCCGCCCCTATGACTCCATATCATGAACTTTTGTTTTGTATTTCATTTATGTTTAGAACGCCGCGTCAACGATCTTGAAATAAAAATTTTTTTATTGCCTGTAAGTTTCTCGTCGCTCTTGAGTTTTGGTGAAATGCTTACTTCCTTACTAATATTATAAATCCGAAGGTATATTTGTTTGTTTATTGATATTATGTTCTTCCTCCACGCAGCAACGTACCAACGGATTGTCTTGATTTTTGGCATGAACATAGAAATTTAAAAAACGGAAAGTTAGATACTTTTATCCCGAAAAAGGTTCCTATGGTATAGTACAATAATTATTTTTCGCAAAAACTAGCATGACCGACTTCACCAGTGTACAGAATTCGCGAATATTTCGCACGGATCGGCGTTAAATTTTTTACATTATGGTTAATTTATCAAAAATGGCTCAGCCGATTTCAATGAAATTTTAATCGGAATACTTAATAAAAAAAAAGTTATGCGTAAAAAAATACAAATATACGCTTTGAATTGAGTACCTCATCCGGTTTGGTTTGTCGGTCAAAAATCAAGATATCACGCGAGCAAAAACAAGTTACTAAATAATTCCACATCCTAAACGTAGGTATCCGATAACAAAACCAGCCGATAGGTACACAATTTCGCGACTTTTGTAACTCTGAAAATGTTCTTTGTTCCAGGCTATATCAGATTTCCTCCTGGGAGTGTTTTGCTTGCCGTTCACGCTGGTTGGACAAGTATACAGAAGATTTCTATTTGGAGCAGCTCTTTGTAAGCTGATACCTTTTTTACAGGGTGAGTTTTTGATACGAATCTCGTTGTTCCTTTTTCTACATTCCATTTTTTTTTTAAATTGATTGCAAGGAAGGTATCTCTAGCAATGTTTTCGGTTGTTTTTCAACATATAAAACGTATAAACTGTTGCTTCGCAATTATGTTGTTGTCTTATTAGGTTATGGTTATGGGCGATACAGTCATATGCGTGAATTATAGAAGTAGTAAGTACGTAGTTATTTTATTTTAAAACTTTGATGGGTGTGAACTCAGTTACAGGTTACGGTGCCCGCCATCATTACATATTATTACATTAAATTACAACTAAATATTAGGCATGCTTAAAGCAATTATTATAAGGTCTCATAAGCAAGCTCAAAGTAGCCCAACGAGCTATAGAGAGGGCTATGCTCGGAGTCTCTTTGCGAGATAACATCAGAAATTAGGAGATTCGTAGTAATTCACAGGTAGGTAAAGTCGTGGTGGTCTAGTGGTTGTAACGCTGGCCTGTCATTCTTGAGGTCGTGGGTTTAATCCCGGTCCCGTACCATTGAGTTTCATTGGAACTTATGTACGGAATTTCACACCACTGGCTTTTCGGTGAACAAACATCGTGAGGCAACCTGCATACGTCCGTAGAAGAAATTCGATGGCGTGTGTGAATCCACCAACCCGCACTGGGCTAGTGTGGTGGATAGGGCCCAATCACCCTTCGTGGGTAGGCCTACGTCCTGTAGTGGACTATTGAAAAGGCTAGCACAGTACAGTGCAGTAAAGGCGCACTAAAGTTACTGTTGTAGCCATCGACTTGGCATTTTCTCTATATTCCACATTGATGCGTCGTAGCCCAACGGATTAGCAAGTTAAAGTGCCAGCAGGCAGGGCACATAGCGCAAAGAACTGATGTCTGATGAGGCTACAAAGTTCTCTGGGTGCTACATACCGGCAAGCGCAGCGTAGAACATCCACCGACAAGGTTAAGATCGCAGGAACAAACTAGATGCAAGCGGCTTTCAATGGTCTTATTGGAAATCGGTTGGGGAAGCCTATGTCCAGATGTGGATGTCCTACCGCTAATATGATGATGATAGTTAGCTATTTATGTTCTCCGTGCTTTTTGTCCTATTTATAGAACTTTTACGTCCCATTAAAATACATGGCGCGTGTGCGTACATCTAATGTTGGTATTACAATGGCATTCAGGGCCTTCAGGTACGAGTGTAAGTTGACCGTCATAAAATTTCCTCGATCTAGAGAGCTTTCAAGTAAGTATTTACAAGCTAGTCACGTTATTATAAGTATTTGTGAAATTAATATGCGAAGAATGTAACTATAAAAAGCTGTAAATACATTATATTTTATTTCATTTACGTGACACAAATCTGTGTCAGTAGGTACTCAGTAGAGCCATAGCCAGTTAACACAGAATAAATTTATTTTTGTTTTATTAATAACACGCGCTTTAGTTTTTTGTTTTTATTTTCAACAACCAATTTTCTAGGTCGTGATCTAAAATTATTTTATTGGTAAATACCCGAAAACTGTTTGGCTTCCATAGTAGAACCATTGAAGGGAAGGAAAAACCCAAAGGGGTTTTTATGTGTTATACACATTTTTATACACCTCCAGCAAATATATCCTATGTCCAGCAGTACTCTACTGCTGACTTTCGAGCTTTCTAAAGCCTTACCCTGGTTTCTGATCTTATAGACTGTATTAGATATTTATCTCTTCATTTTCCCGTTTGTTTCAGCGGTCTCTGTGTCTGTAGACGTTTGGACCCTCGTGGCAATATCACTGGAGCGCTACTTCGCCATCTGTCGTCCGCTGAAGTCACGTAAATGGCAGACTCAGTGCCACGCGTACAAAATGATTGCCACGGTCTGGCTACTGTCCATAGCCCTCAACTCGCCTATACTGCTGGTGTCTACGCTACAGCCAATGAGAGGGAACGGTAAGTTTCTCATATAAATTACCGCTCGGCCTCAACCTCGTCTCTATACACTGTAGTTGGGTACGGGTCGGTATGTACATATTTCAGACTATAAACTGATTATAAACTGGCGGCCTTATCACCCATGGCGATTTCTTCCAGGCAACCATGCACGAATATTAACTGACGAAAACAAGAAATAGTGGCCTAAACTAGAGACGTAATGTCTCAAGTTGTTAAAAAATACTACTTAGATGTAAACTGGTACACTAAAAATAATAAACTTGAAATACTTAATTAAATCTAAACTATGAATATTCCTACATATATACGTTATAATACAATACATATATTTACTTATATACCTACATATGCTTACATACGTTGTAAAATAGTGGCTATAGAAACATTTATTACAGTGTACTTATGTCAACATTTTGAGTCGATTTTATGTATTTCATACAGGTATACGCCGCGATCACCTCCTTATTTAACACTGTTTAATAACTTTTGTGGCTGTAACCTTGTAACCAACTCTTTTGAACTCTAATTCGACACTGTTAACGGCCAGAATTATTTTAATTGCAGTTTTTAGTTGGGTTTTCTATTTAAAAATGTTTTTTAGTTTTATAAACTTTTATTTATCCACACGAGAACTAGCTTATATCTCTTAACACTACAAAACCAAAAAGTTTCTAAAACTTTTTAGCTGACTCACTACGGACCTGTTAGCCCTTTGTATTTCATTATTACAATTGAGATGTACATAACAACGTTACAGGGACTCTCTTCTATAATAAATTAGGTAAATACCTAATTATAACACTACTATTTTATTCATTACTAACTTGACAGTGTTCACACGAGGCAATTTAATAAAAACCTCCGAGAAATTATCTTACAGGCCTCTCACAGGCCGTCTTCTTAAGACGCCACTTACGTCGTTCTACCCAGATGTAGGTGCTTAGTGACAGATTTGAATTCCATTACCTACATAAAATTAGTACTTAGGCAATGTTTTGTCTCGAAAATTGGCTTTGACGAAAAGTTTGTTGAAAACCTTAAGTAATTTATGGATGTACCAATAATATTATATTTTTGACCGACGAATTGGAGGAGGTACTCAATTCGAGGAGTATAACATTTTTTTTTAATAGTAGTCCAATTTCAATAATTATTTTTTTCATTAGAAAGAATATACTTCAAAATTGATCCTTTTTAAATTTTATCGAAATCGGCTGAACCGTTTTTGATAAATCAACAATAATGTGAAAAATGCTACATTGATCCGTGCGAAATATTCGCGAATTCTGTACACGGGTGAAGTCGGATAAGCTATTTTTTCCAAAAAATAATCATTATGTTCAACGAGGCGTTACTTAATGTGAACGTGATCGCGTAATCCTCAATTTCAGAATGTAATGGAATGAATATCTAAAATAGCGATGTGTAAATCCATTCCGTGCGCTACTAAAAATAATGATCATGGAATCATCCTCATCTTTAAAACTGTACTCTTGTTCAATAGGTATTACTGAATATCGCTTTAGCGCCTATATAAGCAGTTTCGCAACAATAGGGGTCCTTTTTCACTTGAGTGTGCTCAGTGGTAAGCCGGGCCCTGATCTTCTATCGACAAAACGTAACGTACCTAGTGTGTAGTTATTTTTAGTAAATTCTCGAATATCATTTGGAATGTGTTTTGTTTCTTTTTTTAAGCCGAGCTAAAGTTATGTCAATCGAGAAATAAATATTTCCTTGCTTAGGGCGCTGTGACGTATCGAACGAAGAACGAGTCCAGTGGACAAATTGATGGTTTCACTTGAGAATGAAGTGAGTCAGTTGTTCGGTCATCGCAGGCGTGGAGGATCGGGATTCATTCTGTCCTGTAACACCGACTGCACCGCACGTGTGTACTGACTACTTAAAATCGTAATGGCGGACGATGGCGATTCGATCGCCGAGAGCAATCGATTTCCTCTTAAAAACAACACGTAACTTAGAGCACGTGATGCTCACATATTTACACAGAATTACAGTTCAGTTTACTGGAAAATCATTCCACCTAAACCCCATAGGATCTAGTTAACGTATAAAACAGCGATATGTTACTAGTATAATAACAATACCTACGATACACTGACAGGGAAGATTTATGAATATGAGAGAAACTGAAAGGGAATCCCGGGTAAACAGATGCCAATTTATGGGCTTGCTTGGTACCTAAAGACAAAATAATTCTTGTGTGTTGCGGGGCTTGCGTGGAACGAGCCCGTTTTCGGTTCAGCTGTCTCTGTCTCATATTTCGAGAATAAATTATATCTACCAAATGTTTGTGAAGCGTGACTGATTTTTCTTCGCAATTTCAAGGTTTTGTTTTGCATTGATTATTCTTTAAGTACCAGTGACTGTAATTGAAATTTACCATTTAAGCTTTAGCTAGGATTGAAAATCCTAAGCGAAAATAAATATTTTTTTAAGTCTGCGTCTAATTTATTTCTGCGCGAATAAGCCAGCGCTTTTACTACCAATTCGCCTGATTGTAAGTGACATTGTGGTTAAATATGAAGTACGTTCGCAGACTTCGAAGAAACCTCTCACTCTGACTTTTTAACGATTAAGATCATATCTCTAACGAAACAAAAAAACCGTCAGTCTATTTCATTCCCTAGTCGTACGGATTAGAAACTTCGAATCAAAGCACTTTTTTTTTGTACGTAATAAAGGAAAATCAACAGGATAAGAATTGTAGGAGGCCGTAACATATTCCAAAATATGATTGTTAAAACACTCCTTTGTTATTGTACGGATCTTCGAAAATTAATAAATGTTTGAATAATTTGAACATGGTTTTATGATAGAATCAGGAGGTGACAAAACTCTACAGCTGTAACAGTAAACTCTTTTGAGCTTAGGCCCACGGAAATCCAATCTCCAGACATCTCTGTTGGCTGGAGTAGCCAGCCACCCGACTTATAAATCGACCCTTTTTTATGAGTAAAGTCATAATAATAGGTATTTGAAATACAGTATGTTGCTTTGAAAAGCGCATAGACATTCAGAGTTGTATGTTAAAACCCGTTTTTAGAGAAGACGCGTTTTTCCCAGTTAGATCGGCTGTTCCAAACAAAAAGTTCATTGCCTCTTGACAAAATGTATCTGAAAATCTGAATTTTTAGCAAATTCGTATTTAGTCTTTTGTTTAAGTGAAATTTGTTCTAAACTTTATAGATTACTAGAATGGTCGTTACAAGTTTTATTTAATAGTTCCTTTGAAAAAAAAACACCGTAGGCATATACTTATTTATTCGTTCTGACATAAACACAATATTTCTTTGAAAAAGCCACCAAGCTACTAGATATAAAATAAATGTTTTGTTGTCGAGAGGTTACAAACAATCCAGATTGAGTTATATTAGTGCCCTTTGGGATTTTTATCTAAAACAGTTCGTAGAATAGTCATAACAAAATAACAAGAAAACTTTTGGCGTTAGTATGTTTTTATATCGCACAAAATATCACATGAAAAGTTCTTAAACTGTCCCTGGGTAAATCTTGTGAAATTGCAAGTAACCTCACAACAACAATTGAGCAATTTGACAACATTTTTCCAGAGTTATTCTTACATTGAAGCATAATTTTAATATTAAAAAATTATGAAAGTTCTCTTACTTATAGGCCGACACAGGTCGGTAATGTTAGTTATTTTACGGATCTCCGATCCGGGACTGTTTCCGCGGATCGGCAAGTTGAAATGGCAGTGGGCATGCCACAGATGTCAGATGACTGATGAGGTCGTAAAGTTCTCGATTAAAAACCACGTACCGGCAAGCCCAGCGTGGAACGTCCACCTCCAAGATGAACAGATGACTTCTCACCTTTATGGCGCTGGATGCAAGCTGCTTCCAACTTGTCTTATTGGTGGTCTATAGAGGACGCCTATGTCAACAGAGGACGTCTTATGGTTGAAAAGAAGAAGGACCATGGGAATATAACCTTAAAGAATATTGAATATACAGGTCGCGGCATTTAAGTCTAGCGCTGAGCGAAGTGTGGACGGGGTGGCTGCGCATGAGTTTAGTATGGCGGTAAACATGCGCAGCCATCCCCTCCACAATACCCTCATCAACGCTAGACTTACGTGCCGCTACTTGTACCTGTACTGTACTGTATCAGCCTTTTTTAATAGTCCACTGCAGATCGTAGGTCTACCCACGAAGGGTGATTGGGCCATATCCACCACGGTGGCCAAGTGCGGGTTGGTGGATTCACATACGCCATCGAATTTCTACTACGGGCGTATGCAGGTTGCCTCACGACGTTTTCCTTCACCGAAAAGCCAGTGGTGTGAAATTCCGTACATAAATTCCAAAGAACTCATTGGTACGGGGCTGGGATTGAACCCACGACCTCACGATTGTAAGGCGGGCGTCACTACCTCTAGACCACCACGGCTTATACCTAACTTACTTAAACTCTCATTGATAAGTACTTTCTGTAGGTATTTTTTGTAAGTTTGTCAAACAATCTTTTTATACTGACTAGTTACATAAAAATGAAGGGCAAAACCTACTTGTTAATAACAAGGAGAAGAGGTTACCTAAATAAATAACATGTCATTCTTAACATCAAAGATAGTAGGCAAGTTATAATAGAGAGAGTTTTAATGATCTAAGTAAGTGTATGATTATAATATTTGACTTGGTTATTAAAACCGCTCCAAGTAAGTAAATTAGGGCCTATTCAAATTAAGTCTCATATTTATTACAGAACGCTGTAACTTCACCGTTACAGCCAGCGTATTATAATACCGGTTACAGCGAGTAATTTTGTACACGAGCTCAATTTCAGAGACGTTAGAAAAATGACTTTTTCATCTCCCCATCTCGGAAAGACTACTTTTGCTCTTCGATATCTGAGTGCATAGGAAAATAAAATTGAATTGACCCATAAAGAGAGATATTTTTTTTTTTTAAATTTCTTGGAAACTTAGACTCAGAACTTTAGAATCCTTCGCTTGCTCGGTCATCAAAATTGAGCACGCGGTTAAAAATACATTTTGCACTCTTGTATAAGAAATAACTATTTTTATCACATTCTATACAATGCCGTTCCCAGTAAGAGTTCCAGAGAACTCATTGGAAATGGAGCGGGATTTGAACCCACGATCTATCAATCACCACACTATACCGCTTGGCGTCATAACATGCACAGCGTGACAGCTCTTGCTAAAAGAATCTCGAAAAGGAGAAAAAGAAGAAACGTGGCCTTATGAATAAGCTCAAGATAGCCCAACGTGCATGCTGTTTCTCTGCGGGATCGAATCAGAAATGAGGAGATCCGCAGATGAAACAAAGTTACCTACATTGCCCAGCGCATTAGCATATTAAAGTGGCAATGGGCAGGGCACATAGTTCGAAGAACGGATAGCCGATGGGACCGTAAAGTTTTCTAATGGAGACCACGGACCGGCAAGCCCAGCGTAGGATTTCCACCGACTAGGTAGACTGGCGATATATATATATATATATAAAGATCGCAGGAACGCGCTGGATGCAGGCCGCTTCCAACTGGCCTTATTGGAAATCCATGGAGGAGGCCTATGTCCAGCAGTGGACGTCTTAAGTCTGACGGATGGATGGATGGAAGCAGCTGCCCGCCAAAGGAAAAAAATCTAGCTACTTCAAAGCTTATAGCATAAGTAGCTTCGTATCTTTACTATATATTTAAACAAGCCTTAACCAAGCAACACGGTTTAATATTCAGCCGACGAGGAATATTGTAACAGATTAAAGTTGATCACATGATTAAATCCCTACGCAGAGTTCACTAAGTACTAGAAAATCGTTTGAACACTTTCAAGCTTACCTTTTAGCTGTCTTGTACTTAAAATCTTAGCAAGTTTTAGGAGTACTTTTGAAGTATCCACTCGAATAACTTTTACTTTGGAAAATGTCCACTTAAAGGAATGACACTAAATTTGCCAGACGTTTTCTGCTGAATTTAGGTTTTTCTTATAAACTTCATGTACTTACCTACTTAATTAATATAAATATTTGGCCAAGTACGAGTCGGACACGCGCACGGACGGTTCCGTACTGTATGGGACCCCCCGCTTAAATATTTGTTTTATTTTCTTTTTTACAATGGAAGTGAAAATAAAACTTAATATTCTGTGAAAATTTCAAGCATCTACCTATTACCATTACAAATATCGAACGAAAACGGCTAAAAAATCAGGTTTGTTGTGTGAAAATCAGGGAGTCCCCTTTAAATATTAATTTTATTCTGTTTTTAGTATTTTTTGTTATAGCGGCAACAGAAATACGAGTACATCATCTGTGAAAACGTCAGCTTTCTATCTATAACGGTTCATGACATTCAGTCTGGTGACAGACAGACGAACAGACGGACAACGGAGTCTTAGTAATTTAAATAGGGTCCCGTTTTTACCCTTTGAGTACGGAACACTAAAAAAGAAAAAATGGCTCCATTCCAGCGGAATCAGCTCATCTTACTACGCTCATCCTTCAAATGGATTTTTTTGGAATTTCAAAAGTACAGCAGTATATGCCTACCATAACTAAGAATACCTAATAATTATTTTTCAGTCAACAAAACGATAGGTACAGGAGGAAACTACAGTTCACTGCGACACGACTCATTTTTATGAAACACTTTCAATCCACGACTGCTTATAATGCCCATACCGTAGATTTCTCTCCCGACGTCACCGTAGTCTACTACTGTAGCGCGTAATCGGCTACGGAATTGTACAGGTCGCGGCACGTAAGTCTAGCGCTGAGGGTAGTGTGGAGGGGATTGCTGCGCATGGTGACCGCCAACCTACAGTGAAGTCGGGTCGGGCCGCTACCTGTACCTTGTACACATGGAAACATCGTCTTAATACAATATCACCTAACGGCACAAAAAGTTGAATTCTCATTACGTTGAATTCCCAATATGTAAAACACCACAATTTTATTATGGATACATATTTCATAAAAATAAATCACTATTAAACTGCAACACAATTTGACACTCTCCCCGTGTGAGGTAGGTTCTATCTACCAACTTCTAAGAAAGTCTAATATTTACGTTCTAATAAATTTCCTTGTTTAGTTCATCGTCTTCTTTAAGTACTTGCTTATGAAATTAACACGGAAAACTCGCTTAAATCTCTTTAAGCCGCCCATTAATACAAAAAGTTATTACGCACAAAATACTTATTTATACCTACAACATTTTTCATTCATAGCATTGACAAACAAATCTCAAGGTTTATTGTTATTTGTGTTCTGTGAATATTCGCTCTTCATTGGGTTATTTTGTCGCTGATGAGGCGTCCAGGAAATATTGTTGGATTTGACTTTCATGGCTTTATTTATTTGAGATATTTTAAGCTTTGTGTCGTAGCATTGTGTTATTATGAAACGACTTGAACCGTGTTCTGTACAGTATAAGAACAGTTCGCAGAAATTAATTTAACATTGATGTAGTAATTTTTACTTATTTTTGATTTTTCAAATAAAAATATATAAAAATTCAGGTTTGTGTTATGGGAGCCCCCATAATTTTTTTTTTCTGTTTTTAGCATTTGTTGTTATAGCGGCAATAGAAATACATCATCTGTGAAAATTTCAACTTTCTAGCTATAACGGGTCATGAGATACAGCCTGGAGACGGACAGACAGACAGACAGACGGACAGCGGAGTCTTAGTAATAGGGTCCCGTTTTTACCCTTTGGGTACGGAACCCTAAAAATGGTTGTCTGTAAAATCGGTTTACGGACGATAATGTTACGTGATAACGTCATATGTGTCACAAGTCAAACGCTTGGTCCGATCATGTCTCTCTATAGCTTGTTCCGCGCTCTCGCTTGCACGCTTGGCTCGGGGAAAGTTACAATCACTCACTCGTCTCGTTGTTTGTAATTATTAGGTGTTAGTAATTATTATTGACAATAACTGATTATACATCGAGTATGATTGACTGAGAAATTACCATTATTATAAATCCTTGTTAATTATAAAATTAAGCCAGCTTACTACCAATCATCCAATCTAACCAACCAAAAAAATTTTTTTATTTAACATTTTTGTCCCCAGCTTTCAAGTGCCGTGAGATGTGGTCAAGCCTGAAGCTGGAGCGCGCGTTCAACCTTGGCCTGGACTGCACGCTACTCCTCGTTCCATTCTTTATCATGTCCTTCGCTTACTCACTCATCGTCACGAAGCTATGGAGAGGAATGAGACATGAGATACAGCATAACTTCAACTGGCAACAGAACTGTAAGTTTTTTTTCTATTTTTCATTGAATATACTATATATTGATTGATATATAATATATTAATTCATTACTATAATACGACCGGTGAAGCGGTATTATAGCTGCTTTTTGGCTTTGCCAAGGTTTTAATAAATTATAACCATAAAACTTTCTGATGATAATAATATATTCTAAAAGATACTGAAAGCCACATTGTGATTTGAAATGTTATTTAGAAAATCTATATACGGATACATAGACAGATATACAAAAAGGCCATTTTGGTTATTTATTTTATTATACCTATTATGTATCTTGTGATAGTGATGTTAAATTTGCATCTCACCACATTCTGACTAATGAAAAGTAGAGATGCTGGAGTGACATTTCTCTTTCTATATCATATGTTTTGTCTACTATTTCATCGTCACCAAATCGTGAAGTGAATGAAACAGGAGATACAGCATAATTTCAAACACCGTGAGTGAAAATTATTTATTAACGTTTATATTTCGCTCAAACAAAATCACTGCAATAAAACAATTATGTCATCATAGGACGTCTACTGCTGGTTATAGGCCTTCCATATTGATTTCGCATAAGGCTGTTTAATTATAAAAAGTTATCTGGTCACCTTGTGGGTGGACGTCCTCTAATACGCTTGGTGTTACGTGGTCTCCACTCAAAAATTCTAAACAAAACGGCCAATAAGCGATCTGAATCTGAACTTAAACCTACCTAGGTATTCTTTATGAAACTTTTATAGTCAATAAAATGTTCTTTTATCCTTCCTTATACATAATTTCTAATATGTATTCGACATGATATTTATTAAATACTGTTTAATATTGAGTTGACTAAAATTAATTAACCTACTTAAACAAAAAGAAAAGAAAAAGAATACTAAACCTTAAAAAAAAAAACACAAAATAAAACCTAGTCTAAAAGCCCCTCAGCAAAGGGTAGAAGTGTGAATTGTGTCAGACAGTGAACTTAGAAGTACACAACATTGAAGATCATCGAACCAGTATTGAGTCCCACAAACGCTTCAGAGATCCTCAAAATAATCTGCAATTTACAGTCCAAATCTGCACCGGGAGAAGATGGTATCAGTAATACTCTACTCAAATACAGTAAGCATGTTCTTGCCGCTCCCATAGCACATATCTGCAACCTTAGTCTGGAGACCGGAACAGTTCCAATCGAGCTCAAAGAAGCAGTTATATGCCCTGTTTTCAAAGCGGGTGATGCAGAGGAAGTATCTAATTATAGACCCATCTCACTACTGAGGTCAATTTCTAAAATCTTGGAAAAAGTCGTTAATAAAAGTTTTATTTCCTATCTCGAGACCCAAAATATCCTCTCTGAGAACCAATTTGGGTTCAGACCTGGCAGGTCAACGGAAGATGCCGTCATTGGTCTGGTAGATCACGTATCCAAAAATCTCGACCTAGGACGGAGATGCATAGCCACATTCTTAGACCTAGCCAGGGCATTTGATACGGTCTCCAGGCGTATACTTATTAAAAAGCTAGAAAGCATCGGCGTTCGTGGAGTAGCCCTGAAATGGTTTAAGTCATACCTCACTGACCGAAGGCAAAAGGTTAGGATTGATGGCCAGTATAGCGATCCTATGGAGGTGACATTTGGTGTCCCACAAGGAAGTGTTCTTGGTCCGATCCTCTTTTTAGTGTACATTAACGACCTTTGCAATATTAAACTACGTCAAGCACGACTATTCGCGTTTGCCGATGACACTGCCATCATTTTTGACGGTAAAGACTGGGACGATGTAAGTTGCAGGGTCAACGAGGGCCTCAAAAAAGTAGTACACTGGCTGCAACACAACCTTTTAACACTTAACGCCAACAAAACTAAAATCATTGCCTTTCGGTCATCTATTCGCAGTCGCCCTGTCAAAAATCTATGCATAAAACTTCACTCGTGCGAGAACATAAACAACACTCAATGTACATGCCCAAAACTAGGTCAAGAAAAACACATTAAATACCTCGGCATATACATTGACGAGCTTCTCTCGTGGAATAAACAGATACATGCACTTAGTGGTCGAATCAGGAAGCTAATATTTATCTTCAAAAGACTCAGAAGTTTAGCCGATGAAAAAGTGATTACAATGGTCTATACGTCCCTGTGCCTATCCTTACTAAACTATTGTGTAATATCTTGGGGTTCAGCTGGCTCTAGCCATCTTCTTGAGCTTGAAAGAGCCCAACGAGCTTTATTAAAAGTCGCTTATAACAAAACTTTTAGATATCCAACTGATCAGCTCTATAAGGATACAAAACACTTGAGAGTTAGACAAATATACATCATGGCTACGGCACTACGGTTTCATAAAACTGCACTCACCACACAGGTTACATCAACTGAGGGCTCCAGACCTAGACGCAAACCACACTGGCCACTACCTCGAACAAATACTCAAATAGGTCAAAGAAGTTTCAGTTTCCGTGGTAGCTATATTTATAAAAAAGTAAATAGTAAAACTGACATATTACAGTGTACAAAAAGAGTTAGTAAAAACAAAATTAAAGCATATCTCAATAGTTTGAATTATTTGGAAACTGAGGAACTTATACGAATTATTAGCTAAATCATCCTACAGAACAAACAGTACATAAATACTAAACACTATACATAATAGGTAATATACTAAATACATACTCCAGCAAAATACCTTATTTAATACACAATACTAATACATACGAATCACTACTTTGCGTGCTTTTTGCAATCTAACAGCAACAAAATTAAATAATATTTACTAAATTTATTACTAATACTGCTAATGATTTTTCATATTACTAATTAACGCGATTAATTTTTTATTATTATTATTTTTTTTTTTTGGAATATATGATACTCATTGCGCATGTATAGGTACATAGGAGTTATATTTTGTAAACATTTGTACTTTTGAACAGTTTGGAAAGAAACTAGCCACCGCGACACAGGGAATCCTACAGCGGCGGCTAGAGAATATAATGATGGATAACAGTCACACAGGACACAAGTCAATACATACATACTAAAAATTAAATACTAATGTACTGTTAAAATGTTTTTGATGAATAAAGAATTATTATTATTATTATTATTATTGAACTGGTATAATATTTCAGGATTTCGAACCTGTTATCGGCGTTATACACATTCCATCAATTTGTTATCCAGCCTCGTCACAATAATTTATGGGACGTTTCAATAAACTGTAACCCATCTCCGAAATATATTGTACTAGCTGCGCCCCGCTGCGTTACCCGCGTTAGCCCGAGATAAAAAGTAGCCTATGTGTTAATCCAAGGTCTAAGCTACCTCCATACCAAAATTCATCTAAATCGGTTCAGCCATTTGTCCGTGAAAGAGTAACAAACGTCCATACATACTCACAAACTTTCGCGTTTATAATATTACTAGCGACCCACCCCGGCTTCGCACAGGTGTATTATACATATAAACCCTATTAAAAAAACCGCATCAAAATCAGTTCCGTAGTTTTAAAGATATAAAAGCATACTTACTCGTACATGGGGACAGACAGCGGGAAGCGACTTTGTTTAATACTATGTAGGGAAGTCATATTAATATTATAGTAGGATAGTAGGATGTTGTAACTATGTCACGTACTTGTCAAAGAAGATTGACTAATTTGGACTAATAACGTTCAATTATGATTACAGACTTAACTCTACTAATCACACCGATAATAACTTCCAGAAATATTGCGTACAATAACGTGGCCTAAAACTACTGCGACAACTTGCAGTCTTATTGGTATGGAGACGTCAAGATAAATAGATTTCAATCCCACCAATAGTTTATTTTGGGAATTTATGTACGAATTATGACACAACTAGCTTTTTGGGAAAGAAAACACCGCGAGGAAACTTGTATTCGTCCATAGAAGAAATTCATTGGCGTGTGTGATTAAATAGTAGTTTATGCAACTGTCATATAATGTAGGGTATTAAAACACGAGTGTGAGTTTATGAAACGAGCGCAGCGAGTTTCATAATAGTAACGAGTGTTTTAATACCCGTGTTATATGCAGTTGCATACACTACTTTATCTTCACAAATAAAAAAAAATAAAAAAAAAACATATTGCGAAACATTAAATTCACGCGTACGTGTATTGTCACAGTGAACTTGGCGCCATTAAAATCTAACCAAAAACCTCGAAAACGATACCCATGACGACTTTTTCAAAAAAATGACGTCCGCCATCTTTAATTTCAAAGTGGACGCCATTTTCGAAATCTACTCCCCCAAAAACTTCGAAAACGATCCCCATGACGACTTTTTCAAAAAAGTGAAGTCCGCCATCTTTAATTTCAAATCGGACGCCATTTTTGAAATCTATACCTCCTAAAACCTCGAAAACGATACCCATGACGACTTTTTCAAAAAAGTGACGTCCGCCATCTTTAATTTCAAAATGGACGCCATTTTCGAAATCTACTTCGCCAAAAACCTCGAAAACGATACCCATGACGACTTTTTCAAAAAAGTGAAGTCCGCCATCTTTAATTTCAAAGTGGACGCCATTTTTGAAATCTATACCTCCAAAAACCTCGAAAACGATACTCATGACGACTTTTTCAAAAAAGTGTCGTCCGCCATCTTTAATTTCAAAATGGACGCCATTTTCGAAATCTACTCCCCCAAAACCTCGAAAACGATACCCATGACAACTTTTTCAAAAAATTGAAGACCGCCATTTATTTATTTCAAAATGGACGCCATGAGAGCGCAGCTGCGCGCGCAGGGCCAATCAGGAGCGAGCGCGCGATGTTATAATGAGATTTTACGATATCGATGTGGATATTATAACATCATGTGAAATTGCTTAAATTGAGTGTTTTGTTGTCTGCGCTATAACAGTAGTCATTATAAATCAAGGTATTGGAAACATAAGTAGAATGTTACAACATTAGTGTAGATAAATATACTTACGTACAAATAAACATGACGAACGTTTATAGTAAATAATGACTTACTAATGATCTCATACAAATGTAGGATAGGATAGAAAAGACTAACATCTCTTAGTATCAGAGACAACTCACATTTGGTCGCTGTCGTATAATACAAGTGTTATTAGTGTTTTATCAAGCAGTGTGTAACCTTTTTTAACTAAGGTAATTTACCTAGGCAATTATATTACGAGATACTCAGTTTTATTTGAACCTTTACATACATCACAATATTCATAAATTTTCGTTTTACTCGTTTACTTACATATGAAGAAATCTAAATGTATCAAATTAAATTACGAGTTACGACCAAAATGAAACATTTCATGCTAATAAATGTCTGTCCTACTTAGCTCATTGAAAGCTATTATCTACAAACCACATAATATAAATCAAAGCGTTTCCCACCGTCTACCTACCGTCTTAGATCTTTTGAATTACGCAAAGAATTTTAATATGTGTAGACAGGGACATCCACGAGGAATGTTTGTATGATTAAAACATGCATATCATTATGGCAAAGATAGGACGAGAATTTCATAATAGTACTCGGAGGAAAGCGAAACTGGATCGCTACTTATTAATTATTATAGTATAGCTTTGAGCATTCTAAATGCTCTTCCTTTTTACCAGTCAACAGCTTATTGTAAAGTAGAACCTCTACTAATGATTTTTTGTATACTTAACTAAGTAACGTTATAGATTTTTTTCTTTAAATATACGATATTCATTACTGAGGCATGTACAAGAATTAATATTTTGTAAACATTTAATATGGCACTTTTGAACAGTTTGGAAAGGAACTAGCCACCGCGACACAGGGAATCCTACAGCGGCGGCTAGGGAATATAGATTAGATAGATAGATAGATAGATAATTCTTTATTAGTACAATTACAATACAAAAACATACGAAAAATAAAAACATTACAAAGTTATACCAAATGGCGGCCTTATCGCTTCAAGCGATTTCTTCCAGGCAACCAAGAACGGACAGGAAATAGCAAATTAACAAAACAGCGGCCTTAACAAAAAGAATTTAAAAATAAACAATGAACACTTATAACAAACAAACCAATAAATAAATAATATTTATTGAAATAAGTTTAAATGCCTACCTAGACACATTAACATACATGTATTACATAATACAAAAATAAACTTACTTATATGATTACATACTATTATTACTTATACTTACTTAAATAAATAAATATATAAAGCGAGCAGAATCAATAATGTAAGTACCTAAGAAGACAGGTAATGCAATTTGACTCTTTGTTTGAACACATTCAGTGATGGGGCGCGTCTGATATCCACCGGTAACTCATTCCATAATCTAACAGATTCCACAGTAAAAGATGAAGCGTAAAAGTTTGTCTTATGTTTAGGAACGTCAAGTTTAAGATTCTCAGATGATTTTAAAAAGCGGGTTAGAAGAGAACGCCGGAAAATAAAGCGTTCTTGAAGGTAGGTAGGAGAAGAAGGATTGAAGAGAGTATTGTAAAGAAAAGAAACGATATGAACATCCCGGCGACGACGAATAGGAAGCCACTTGAGTTTTGCGCGATATTCTGAGACGTGGTCATATTTACGCAAGCCAAATATGAACCTTATGCAGAAGTTTTGAAGTCGCTCAAGTTTATTTAGCAATTCTTGAGTGAGATCCAGATAGCAGACGTCAGCGTAGTCAAGGATTGGAAGTAGAAGGGATTGTGCGAGCGCAATTTTGGTCGTAATAGGGAGAAAATTACGGAGCCTACGTAAAGACCCACCGGAGGCAAACATCCTACGACTCGTTTCCGCAATCTGTGGACCCCAAGAGAGAGATTTGTCAAGAATAATTCCAAGGTTCTTGACAGTATCGCTAAAAGGGACTGTTACACCATCAAATACGACTTGAGGGAGAGTATCCCAATCAACTTGGGCGATATTACGGGAGCTACCTATCACAATGACCTGTGTTTTTGCCGGGTTTACCTTTAGACCAAAAGTTTTACTCCACTCAGTTATACGACACAAGTCATCATTTACAGAGTCCACAGCATCTGGAAGCCACCCAAGCGGAGCCTGGCAATACAACTGCAGGTCGTCTGCATACAGGTGGTAGGATGACGAAAGATTATGAGAAATAGAGTTAATGAAGATAGCAAAAAGAAGAGGAGATAAGACACCACCCTGCGGTACTCCGGCTGTCGTATCACACCAGGAGGAGTATGATTCCTCCAAGCGGACTCTCTGCCGTCGACCAAACAGGTAACTCTGAAGCCAGTCAACTGCCGTTGGAGATATGTTAGAAGAGCCAAGTATAGCGAGGAGGATGTCAAGGTCAACAGAGTTGAAAGCATTGCTAAAGTCCAGGAGCGCCAACACGGTTAAATCACCATTTTCCATTCCTAGACGAATGTCGTCAGTGATTTTTACAAGTGCCGTAACCGTGCTGTGTCCCGGTCGGAAGCCAGATTGGAAGGGATTAAGGAGATTATTACGAGTAAGGAAAAAGTTTAATTGATTATAGACTAGACGTTCGAGGACTTTGGATAGGAATGGAAGTATAGATATAGGACGATATTCAGAGAAGGAGACAGGATTGGCTTTTTTCGGCAATGGAATAATTTGGGCTTCTTTCCAAAGAGAAGGGAAAACGCCATTGGAAACGGAAAAATTAAAAATATGGGAAAGAACTGGGAGTAGGTAATCAAGGATAGGTAATATCATATTACGACTTATCAAGTCGTGCCCAACAGCGTTTGAGGAAATGGACAAGATGGATTTTCTAACATCACAATCGGCAAATTGGCGAAATTCAAACGGAGGAAAGTCAGGAGCGGCTAAATTTGAAAGATGATTTAGCGTGCTAGCTTTAGCAGCAGCATCCATGATTGGAGACGCAGAAAAATGCTGATTTAGTGCATCAATATCTAGGTTTTTAGAGACAGTTTCTTGCCGAGATTTGCCAACTCCTAAAGACTTGAGAAATTTCCAGACCTTTGATGGGTCTTTATCCTGTACAGATTTGAAAATATGGCGTCGCTGAGCATCCCTACACACCCGGTTACAACGATTTCGCAGTTCATTATAACGAAGGTGATTTGCATCGTTCGGATGCATCTTATATTTCGTTTTGGCCACCGCTTTCTTATGTATTAGAGATTTGATTTCGTCAGTGAGCCAAGGTGCGGGCAAGTGTTTAATTTTAATGGCCCGAAACGGTGCATGTACATCATAAAGCTCCGTCAGAATTGTATTAAAGGCCAAAACTTTGTCGTCTATTGTGTTTGCTGATGTTACCGGGGTCCAATCAATACTTTCAACGTCATTTTTAAGATTTTCATGATTTATTCCACCAAAATTACGCTGCATTATAGTGGGATATATAATGATGGATAATAAAGTCAAAATTAATTCAAACTAGAAAATTCAAATGCAACTACAAAAACTCGTATCTACTACGTATCTTGAAAATAATCTTATAATTGTATTTGTTTAAAATCAAGCTCAATTTTATTTAATATCATTAAATTGTGATTTTTATGTCACTTTGTTTAGACAAAAATACCATGTTCAGTATATTATTATTAGTTTCAAATGAATTTATTATTATTCAAATGTATTTACTTAACATCTTAGATATATTTTTACAATATTTTTGTAAAAACAAATATAAAATCTTTACAAAAACACTCACCTAGATTTCCGCCGGCAGTGAGGCGGTGCCCAAGCTACCGGTGGTTGGGGCTACAGGCTGAGGAACCTCCTGACAATGCGCGATGACAATTAATATTAATATTATTTTATTTCATTCGTATCCGGGCGAAGCCGTGATGAACAGCTAGTTCTCTATAAACAAAACGTAACGTAACTGTAACTTGTAATTGCAGTTCAGCATTTATTAACCAGTCATTTTTTTAAACATATCAATGAAATTCAAATGTCGTGTTGATTGCTTTCTATCTTGTCTACAAAAACCTAAATCACAGACACTATAGACAACTTCACACTCAACGCGAAGATAATCCTCGAGAGCATATTTTCACCTTTCACTTATTTCAGTAAAGCATTCAATAGCTCGTATGTTTGTATGAATAGAAAAGTTTTGGTAAAAATGTTTGAAACTTCGCTCAGGAATTTGCTATGTTTATGTATTTCCTCTTTGTATCGAAACTGTCTGCTTGTTAATAAACTTGTATGCTTATACGTTTTTAGATGAATATGGACAAGACGAAGAACATGTGTAATTCCTATGCGGTAGATGCCCACCCCAATTTCAGTCGAGAGCTCGGTTTTTGAATTCTTTGACTCGTACGTAAACCTAGGACGAGTAGTTCAATTAGATAGGACCAACTTCAAGAAAGAGGTCAATAGCTGAATCCAACTCGGTGGGGCAGTGTTTGGAAAATTGCGTAACTTCTTCTCGTCCGACATACTCAGTGCCTCAGGTGGAAAGATTTCGATCAGTGTGTGTTGCCAAAGATAACTTATGACACAGAAATGTGGTCTCTCACTGAATGCCTTATTAGTAAGCTCCAAGTAGCCCAACTAGCCCAGAGGGCTAAGCTCGGAGTTTCTCTGCGAGATCTAATCAGATATGGAGGAGATCCGCAGAAGAACCAAAGTTACTGACATAGCCCAGCGGATTAGCAAATTAAAAAGACAATCGGCAGGATACATAGAACGGATGGCCGATGGGGCCGTAAAGTTCTCGAATGGAGACCACGGACCAGCAAGCGTAGCGTAGGACGCCAACCGACTAGGTGGACTGACGATATATTAAAGATCGCAGGAACGCGCTGGATGCAAGCCACTACCAACCGGTCTTATTGGATATCTTTAGGGGAGGCTTATCTCCAGCAGTAGATATCCTATGGCTGAAACGACGACGTTTAATAGCGTTTTAATAAATTTATTTGCGCTCAAACTTACAACTGTAAGAGTAAGACAGCTGTAGCCGAATGAAAACCGTTAAATCCGTTAAAGTTTTGAACAAAGCCTGATTTCACACGGATGCGCCTCGTGGCTCAGCAACGAGGCAATAGATAACAGACAGCGGAGTGGCAGACACATTTCCCAGCATCAGCTATTCATACGGATTTGTTACTATAGTATTATCGCCACTGATTTGTTTGGTGTATAATTTACGCAAAAACACATGAGTAACATAGTTTTCGGACTTAGTATTTGACAGACCTATAGATTTGAATTCGGTAACCTTCAGCGCAATATCGATACAAAAAGTGTCGTTATAGGGTTTCATACTTTACAAGGAACACTTACAAAATCGTTGTCTTATCCGTCCGCCCATACTTCTCAAAATCACATAGCTTTAAAGATTTTGCATCTTTGACAAAATAAATATTCTGCCAAGTACGAGTCGGACTCGCGCACGAAGGGTTCCGTTTTGTATGGGAGCCTCCCTTAAATATTTATTTTAATTTAACTATTCATTATTAAAGTAAGCATGCAGCTAAATATTCTGTGAATATTTCAAGCATCCACCTGTTACCATTATTAATATCGAGCAAAAAAAGGCTAAAAAATCAGGTTTGTTGTATGGGAGCCCCCTTAAATATTATTTTTATTCTATTTTTAGTATTTGTTGTTATAGGGGCAACAGAAATACATAATCAAAACAATCAATAGCGGTTCATGAGATAAATCCTGGAGAAAGACAGACAGTGGAGTCTTAGTAATAGGGTCCCGTTTTTACCCTTTGGGTACGGAACCCTAAAAAATGTCATGTCATTGGCATCAATAACGCCTAAAATGAATCTACCGGTTAAAATGACTGGCATGGCAATTGTTATATTTTACTGCGCGATAAATCTTGTAAAATAAGAATGATTTATTATCTGATGTATGTATTTTCAGTTCACCGTCAGTAGGTTTCAGGAGATACTTGAATCGAAAGCGCCGTACGTGCTCTAACTCTAATTTTCCTCATCTATTATTATCATAGAAGCCTCACACGGTACATTCGCTTAAAACCACACATGGGACGGCAAAATACATACTTGACTCCATTGAAACCTCAACTTGAAATTTTCAACAAACGGACCCTTTTCAGGTTTGCTAAGCACCAGTGAAAGCATTTAGACAGAAGTACTCGTATGCTCAATTATTGAGAAGTGAAGTGGAAAGTAAATTTATCCTTCTGTCTTTGAAAATAATATACTTATAATCAAAATGAATTTATCCATAGGTATGCTTGTCATGTATTCGTACCGGCAACGTCGACGTTCAGCTGTTCACCCAGTCTCGTGCTGGATGAAAGCCGCTTCTAACAGCTCGTATTGGAGATCTATAATTATAATTATAGGGTTATTCCTAATCAATTAGCATCCTTTTGGGGGCTTATTCTGTATATCAAAACTAACAACTTTTGTACTGCGACTTTTGTCAAAACTCAAAAAAATAAATTGTTGTTCCATAGAAAAATATCGTAAACCCGCGACAAAATGTAAGGAACAAATGGAAGGTTTTTTTTTTTAGTTTCGACAAAAGTCACAGAACTAAAGTAATGTTAGCTTTGCTGTAAAGAAAAAGGAATCTAATTGATTAGATCCTAAAAGGATGCTAATTGATTAGGAATAACTCTGTACCTATATAATAGAAAACATATCAGCAATAGACCTTGAATGACTGAAACCTCTAACAGCAACAACAATAGGTACACAAGAATTTAACCAATAAAATATCCTTATCATGGTAGGTACATTAAAGATTGAGATACTTTTGTTGATATAAGCAGTATTACAAAGTCAAAGGGTAAGACGGGTTCCTTCCACTAAGCCTAAGTCCTCTGTGTGTCCGTTTATCCAACCTTTAATCTTTTGAACTATAGAAGATTAAATAAACTTGAATGTTATACAGAATATTGAGGGATTAAAGAAGTTTTCTAACAAAACACTAAAATGCTGAAACAGCGTTGTTTTTTTTACAAATAACTTCAGGGGATCGAGTAAGTCAATTACTCAACTCACTCTTAAGATAAATAAATTTAGTTTCAAGAAATTTAAAAACACGCTCATCAGACTTTGAAACCTAATCGTGGTCAAAGTTCATCACAAGACTTTTCTAAGAAATCCAGAACAGCTAAGATACGATTTTCCATCATGAAGTTCGAGTTCATATTATCTCCCGGCTCCATCATCAGATCAGTTCGACAGTACCATATTATTGTATTGTCATCAGAACTACATACAGCTGTCAATTTTCATTACGCTACGACCCTTGGAAGATGGTTAAATTAGCTACCTTAGATTCCATTACATAGTTACGAGTACATACAGGTCGGCCTAATAAAAACGTGTTAAAAAGACAACATGGAAATTTTCAAAAACAATATTGCGAAGCATTTTTACACAGGTTTTGTCACAGAATTTCTCGTTTTTAGGGTTCCGTAACCAAAGGGTAAAAACGGGACCCTATTACCAAGACTCCGCTGTCCGTCCGTCTGTCCGTCGGTCTGTCTGTTACCAGGCTGTTTCTCAGAAACGGTGAAAGCTAGAACGTTGAAATTTTAACAGATGATGTATATCTGTTGCCGCTATAACAACAAATAGTAATAATCGGTCAAGTACGAGTCGGACTCGCGCACGGAGGGTTTCGTACTGTGTTGGAGCCCCCCTTAAAAATTTATTTATTTAAATTTTAAATAGAAGTGAATAAACAACTAAATATTCTGTGAAAATTTCAAGCATCTACCTGTAACCATTGTTGATGTAGAGCAAAAAACGGCTAGAAATCAGATTTGTTGTATGGGTGCCCTTAATTATTAATTAATTAAATCATTTATTTCAGGAAATTATACACCCATAATAAATTAAGAAAAGAAATTAAATTAACACAACAATAAAAATTAAATCACATAAAATTAAATAAATAATCATCTAAAATTAATCAAACCAAATCTAAATAGTCAAATAAAAATATGCATTTAATCAAAATAAAATGTCATAATTTTTCACCCATAGCTACGCGCATCCATTTATGTTGGATGGGGCAGTCAAAGCGACCAACAATCATTTTCAGGATGCCATTGCTACTGTCCCGCGTTCGCCGCCGTAGAGACGCGACTTTCTTGCGTATTATGGCGTGAAAATCATCTGTGCGCGCCTCCGCGAACATCTCCGATGCGCTGCAAAAGCGAGGCAGCCGCATCAGCATCCTAAAAATGTCGTTGTATTGGACCCGTAGAATGCTGGCAGCCCGGCGAGTATGACTAGTCCACAAACTGCTCGTGTAAAATGATTGACAGTACGCCTTAAAAAGGGTAATTTTTACCTCTCTCGAGCAGCGAGCAAATCTTCGCGCAATCATATTTCCCCGGACTGCCAGAGCCCTACGCTCCCTCTCTATATCATCGTCATCGGTCAACTCATCGTTAACTATATGCCCCAAATACTTAAAGCTATTCACCACTTTCAGAGCCGCCCCATTCAGCATGATTGGCGGAACATGTTCAGGCGTAAGACGTCCACTCTTAAAAATTACCACTTCGCTCTTTTTTGAGTTATACGCTAGGCCATGGTCCGCCGCATACGCCTCACAAATTTTGATAAGCTTCCGAATTGCCCCCACCGACGGCCCCAGCAGCACCATGTCATCTGCGTAACTAATATTATTGACAGAGATGTTATTAATTTTTAATTTTATTCTGTTTTTAGTCAGTAGTTTTTATGACGACGTAGTTGATTACTAGGCAAACGTGATTGTTAATGAAATTCGTGCATAAAATGAATGGCTTCTAAGCTATATGCAAGTTTCTAAAATTTATGATTAGTTTAAGTTTATGTGGCTGCATTAAACTACTTGTCGGTTATGAAGTTAGCGAAGCTGCACAAAGCCCACTCCTTCCTTAGCTGTTACGTGAGCTTCAGCCAGAATTGGGTTCTGCGCAGCTTGTAGCTAGCTTCACAGTTGCTTGGCAGTTTGTTTCGGCCTATTCTGCCCAAAATGTTAACCAAAATAGATCAAATTATGCCGCGTTCTTCAGTCTGAAATATTTTTTTTCAGTGTCTCGTCAAAACAGCTTCAAGAACAACATCAACAACATAATACCGACGACGCCCATAGTGAGGAGCAACTCCGATCTCTACTGCAAGAAATGGAACGGCATTAAAAAGTCACCCAGGGTAAGTTCATTATATTTATTTACTGACGTGATAACGTCTTATGAATCGATGAACGCCGGCTGCACGCCCGAAAAAGTGTCACGTTCCGCCTGAACGGAGCGTGTAAGTGAGAGCGCAGAACAAGCGATAGACAGGCACGATCGGCCTGTGTTCAGCTTGTTTCAGTTGTTGATTCAACAATGTTTTCTTATGCCTTTATCACGTAAAATTATCGTACGCAAACCGACTTTACAGACAACCACTTTTTTTATTAAAGATACTCGCGACACTTACACATAGCTACGATAAAGCGTGAGACGAGCTTAAGGTACCTACTTGACTAAAAGGTCGTTTGGGAGCACGTCTAAAACAAGCCGCTTTCAACCGGTCTTATTGGAGATCCATAGGGGAGGCCTATGTCCAGCAGTGGACGTCCTTTGGCTGATGGATGGATGGATGGAATTAATTAAACACAAAAATATGTCTACAATGCATTAATATTAATTATTGCTCACAAAATACTAACAACAATGTCAACATATAATAAACTAAATAATCGGCCAAGTACGAGTCGGACTCGCGCAAGGAAAATATATATTTTAAATATATATTTTATTTTCTTTTTAGTATTTGTTGTTATAGCGGCAACAGAAATACATCATCTGTGAACATTTCAGCTGCCTAGCTATCATGGTTCATGAGATACAGCCCGGTGACAGACAGACAGACAGACGGACAGACGGACATCGAAGTCTTAGTAATAGGGTCCCGTTTTCCCCTTTGGGTACGGAACCCTAAAATTGAAAAAATACTTTGAGTTAGCTAAATTATAAAGGTAAAAAGCTGGATGTGTGACCGTACACACTTGATTAGTTTATCGTCGTCCATTTTCGACGGTGATGCAAACGTACAACACTACTTTTCTCTCCGGAACGAACGGAGTGACTGTGCATACGTAGCGGGAACACGGACGGGACGGGGCACGTGCCGGACGGGACGTGGTAAACATCGTTGGCGACGATATTTTTCCCCCCCCGTCGGTGCCACGTTCCCGTCCCGTCCGTGTCTCCGTGACATATGCGCTTCCATATACATTTTGTATGGAACGATATTTCTAAAATTTCCCGTTCCGTCCCGTCCCGTCCCGTACGTGAAAAAACCCGTTACGTATGCAGCGGCCTTTAGATGTCGCACGATATGGTTAATATTTTCAGGAACATTCACAATTTTGGTGGTGCTTTGATATTTTCTTCAAAATCTTTCATGTGTAACCATCAAAGGGAATTATTGTATGTCTATCGGAAATACCTATTAGATTTCTCTTTGCAATTAATATCATATCACCCGTATAGCAATTTTTGTAATTTATGACATACATATTATTAACATTGAAAAATTGAAACTATTTTTTCGTTTTATTTATTTTAATTATTTTGTAAATTTGACTTATAAATATTGAATTATTATTATTTTGTTTACACAATTTAATATTTGATGATTTATTTGACTAAGCAATTTTTCTTTCTTTTAATTTTAAGATAATTGTACCTAATTTGCTTTAGCAAAGCTGACATTTTAAAGAACAATATTATTATAATAACATTAGTTATTGATTTGTATTGACTTGTATCTTGTATGTTGATATCAATAAAATAATATGAATATCCTACAGCCCTGGTCCCGGTACAACGGGTCAATTAAAGTGGCCCCGCGCCTGCCACTACGGCTGCAGAGGATAGGGAGAACGGCTATCGCGATACCGACACTCCTCTTCCCCTGCAGCCCCACCGCCTCCGCCAACACGTTGGCGGCACCCGTTAGGGCCGCTGGCAGGTAGGATAGGCAGCGGTGTCTTCACTGCCCATCCCACCCGCCGCCGCCCCCGCCTCGATGGGCTCGGCCGCGGCATCGCGACAAGCGCGACACCGCAGTCACTCCCGGCTCACTCGCCTATAAAAAAAACTCGCCGTAAGGCGAACTGTAACGACTAGATTTTCCTTCAGAATGAATGAACAATAAGTATGATATTCCAAGGTTCATTCGTCAAAGCTGTGACGTCATAGGCAAGAAGTTTTAGGTAAAGGTGGAGAGTGCACTCCTAATACCTATTTGATGCAAATACCCACATATTGCTATCTCACTCTTCTGTGGTCAGAACTATCTTTCTAATAGGGTAACCCTACATTTTTGTCTAAATTTAGGACGTACAGATATTAATCACAATGTTGAGTAAACCATTATATGAAAATACACAATTGGTAAATGAACAATACAAAGTAAACTTAAGGATCTTGTTCTATAGGGCATCGCAGATATACAAAAACTAATTCTTCAATAAATGTGTAAGAATGCAATCTTACAAGTCAATTAATGTGTACAACTAGCTACGCTCTGGATTTATATGCTTTATGATGAAATACTGCGCCTGTTATTGATGGCATATGTAATTCAACAGCGCGCAGCAGAGCCTTAGTAATAGGGTACCGTTTTTACCCTTTGGGTACGGAACCCTAAAAAGGTAATCAAAAACAATTTAATTCAAATTATAATAGTTTATTAACAAACACACATAATTTACAATTATTTACAAAAAAAAAACAAATCATTCGTTTAAATCATAGTTCATATAAATCATAAATTCATATAAATCATAGTTAGGGGTTGGATGAAATTGATAAACTCAAAACTTTGAAATTAAATTTACCCATTTTCGGGAAAGGAATGCACTCTCCACCTTTACCTTAAACTTCGTGGTCATAGGTCACCCGCCGTGCATCACGAATTGTGAGACAGTGACGGATGGACGTAATGACATGTAAGAATGAAAGAGAGAAATAGTGTGATGCGTGAATGAGATAGTAATAGTAAGTAATATGCGCAAAAGAAAAAAATCTCCCTCGTCATCCGCCATTTTTTCTCTTGTTGTTTTACGGAAAATATTAATAAACAATAGTTTTACGCCATGAAAACTTCGAAAAGCCATGTATATCGCCATCCTAGATTAATCTTCTTCCTGTGTGTGTTTGTCTCGTGTCTTCAGTCACTTACTTCAAGATAATTCAACGTGTTTCGAGATGACCGGCTCATCTACATAAATTGGATGAAAAATCATCAATGCAGTGTGTATTTCTTTTTACATCTAGGAAATAATAAAGTCCAGTGCAAAATAGTGGTGAATTTCGTTTCATTTTCGCCTGTAGTCTTTTCAGTTTCTCAAAATATTAAGTAGAAATACAAATATATAGAAACCTATACTTATAGATAGATTTATAACTATAAGTACCTATACATAGCTATACCTTTTGATATCACAGAATAAGTAATAGTATGTATGGCATTGTTGGCCGAGGGGTGAAGTATGCGGCGGGCGAGGTTCTATTGTCGCACCACAGATAACGTTACGGCCTAAAAAAATCTTCGGCAGTCGGTCGTCTGATACGTAGTATCCTCTAGTTTGTGACCGCAGTTCACCTCAGTCGGCAAGCCGACCTACTGGCCAACCTCCAGGCCCAAGACCCGGAAAGGCCGTCCCCACCTCGGGTTCCTCTTGGTTCACCAGGCTGGAGAGACCTGGCTACTAAGCCACCCCGCCACGACAGGGCGGGAACCCACTTGGGGGGGGCGTTATTAGCAACCTACTTCAACAAAATAAGTACTTGAGCATCACGCACAAGCTTGAATAATAATTCAATTTGAATAATGACTCACTTTGAATAATTTCTTACACGTGATTTCTCAGGGTTTTGCCTATATTTAGAGAAGATTTCTGGATTTACTTAAGCGTATCTTCACAGAATATGAGGCTTCAATATGGAGAATATTATAGCGTAGGTTGACTAAGTGTAGGTATCACTAAAACTGAGCCACATTCGGCACGGCCAGTCTTCGGATGGGTGACCGCGGGTGGCATTGACAACTGAGCGCTACCGTGGCTCGGATGACACGTTGAATTGCAGGTGTTGAACTCTAGGCGGTTTAAAAACTCAGATACTTACATAATATTACTCAAATTATAGATTAGGTATTTATTTTGTAGGTAGACATATTCAAAGATCATCCTACTTATCATTACGAGCAACTCTTACTATGGAAACAACTCTGAAATTACGTGAAAAAATCAACTGCTGCAAACATTTTTTCGAAAGTAAATGAACATTTTGTTTGGGACAATGCAATTTCAGAATTGAAGCTGTAGTAGGATCGAATCATACAAGTCGGCGGATGTGAAGTTAGCTACAAGCTGCGCGAAACCCAATAAACGCGCAGCTTTATGTGAGCCTCAGTCAAGATTGGATATTGCGCTGCTTGTATCTAACTTCATATCCGCTGACTTGTATGATTCAGCCTATTCGGATTATAAACGTTAGTAGTGAGTAGAATGATATCCTAAATTCGTTATATAAAGAAACACCTATTTGTGCAAAATTTCTCAAGATCCCGTAACTGACCAACCGTTGAATTTAACTACAATAATATTTGGCTAAAATGTGTGAGCAATGCTTATCCATCGATAATGTAATAATTCCGAACATTACGTCAATAAATTTAGAAGATCACATACGTCATAGTTATGGCGAAAATCCCATGAAAATTTGTTATTTTGGGTAACTTTTGTACTTTCTTAATGTTACATAGTTAAAAATAATTTATTTTTAAAATGACCGAAACCGAAAAAGTGAATATGTGTGAAGCATATTGAAAAACGAATGTAAAATTTAACATATTATTCTTAAACTTCGATTAATTTTTGTATTAATTTGGCTAAATATGAAGGCTAATGTGTACTTGAATAATGGTGTAAGTACATATAGACTTCATATTGATGAAATAAGATAACATCAAAATAGTCTAGAGAACTAAAAAATATAATAATGCTATCACTTAGATTATCAAAATATATTAGACACGTACCCTATTTAAACGATCAAGATGTAGCCCGTTAAAGTTCCGTGTGACTTCACGCTATGGTAGACTTTTTAATATAAAGTGACGTCACGACCCCACTCCCACGCCCGAACTTTGACTCACTTTATCTTTGCTATTTTATGTTTGATTGGCAAAATAAAAAATACGTGTCAAATATTTGTTAGTAATCTAACTGACGGATTATTAATATTAGTATTTCTTTTACTCAGTCGTCATGCCTATTGTTGCATTTCTTCGGATCTATAATATCACATTATGCATTTGTTAAACTAACAATACCCTTATTTTTGCGTCAGAGGTTAAAAACAGGCTTACGCCTGTAGTTAAACTTTTATGTCGCTTTGAAGCCGGTCATTTGTCCGAAAAAGTCGTTAACACGCTGCCATCGCCATAAGGATCCACTACAGATTTTTAGTGCCTTTACGATCTTTGTCAACACATAAAAGTATATTTGGGTCGAAATCTCACCCTCTAACCTGTATTATCCTCCGACCTAGTATAGTTTATTAGTACGTCCTTAAAATAGAAGTATTAAAAGTATAATGTGTGCTTTTTGACGTGATAACGTCTTATAAATTGATGAATGCCGGCTGCACGCACGAAAAGTCTCACATTCCGCTTGAACCATGGATGTACTCGTATTATGTGCTCAATTCCCATACAGGGCAAGTATTTATGTGATGACCATATGTGTTTGCTCTGTGTCTGGGTGTTTTTAAGTATTATCTATATACCTAAGTATGTATTTAAAAAATATGCTTAAGTAGTATATCAGTCTCTGGCAGCCATATGACTAGCTTTGCTAAGTTTGGTGTCAGAGACCATGTGTAAGAGGTCCCCTAATATTTATTTATTTTCAACTTACATCCATGGCCTGAGCCAAGCGTGCAAGAGAGAGTTTGGAACAAGCAATAGAGAAGCACGATCAGCACCGTATTTTTTTACGCACTATAACAAGACGGCTGCCTTCATTGTAGGATGCGTTAAAATGTTCGTTCCAACATTTTTTTCTGTGTTGCGACTGCCAGACCACAACCCCATCCGCATAGTGCGTCAATAGCCAAAAGTTTTGATTGATCGTCTTGATCTTTTGTGTCCTACTGGCCTTTTCACGTAGATTACGTCATTCTGGCCTGACCTGAACTTCATATTACACGAACACAATTAAAATACTTGAGCCATGTTTTGAAACAAATATTTGAACGGCAATGTTACGGGGTCGTTAGCGAAGATACTTTTTGTTTGAATTTTCGGATTTTAATAACTTCTCGACAACTTATTATTAAAAGTCGGTTAACATTCATCGAAAATAAATAAGTACTTAGAGAAATTTAACTTGTTTGGTTGCGGTGGTTTTGAAACACTATTTTCGTGTTTTCTTTAGAATTTCGAGAAAATTTTAGGTAACATTTTCGTTTCTGGAGAAAACTCTTTTCACTCCTTAAATTGTCACAAAATGATTGCACAAAAATACGTTTCATTTTTTTCAGAAAAGTTTTTAGTTTATGAATTCTTTTCAGCCAAGTTTCTGCGTAAAAATGTGAGTTTTTAGACCCACAATATAAAAATATATGGTCATTTATAAAAACTGTAAAAACTAAAACGTTTAACCCTAGCGATTGAAGTGCTGATAACATGAAAAAAAAAACATTAAAATCGGATGTTATTTAAAGGTAGATAACAGCGTATTGTTTTTGCATGGCCAATTTTGCGGTTCGCATTAGCTTTGAAACGCAACATTCATTTTGTCCATGTTCATTTTAAGACCTGAGTGATTTAAGATTAGGGTATGTGTGCATGTGTCTCTGAAATTGATTAACCGACTTCTTCCGTTTTGTGGATAAGTCAATCGAATGAATTTAATTCTTAATTCATAGTGTTTTAAACATCTGGACATTTTAAGAGTGTCGCTCGATTTTCAATGAATTTTAGATGTTGACACCAAACAGTTTTTTAAAAATTCATACTTTATTTTGCAAACTTTGCATGCATACTATTGCATTTACAAATAAACTGAAAACGAAAATTGTCTAAATACTAAATTTCTCAAACCGTTACAGTTTAATTTTATACAAACATATATCCATGAATTTCGTCTTTAAAGTTATGTAAGATTCAAATGTGTAAGCTACCTTGTCTACGAAGCGTAGCACGTACATATTAAAATGATGTAGACCGTAGGGACTCGCCTACGCGGCTACGACCACATAAGAGAACCAAAATAGTCTTGGTCATAATTATACTCGTACAGTATTATTATATATTCTTTGCTCGTACCAAGAAATTCCCTCACACAATAAAATGAAATATTCTGTACTTGTCACATTATACGAAATATCGGCTCTCCTTTATTTCGACGGTAAATTGTAAATAATAACATTTTGTATTATAATCCACAATATTCGCCATGTTTTCATATTTTTTGTGAAATGTAATGTCCTTTAAGATTCAACGTTTTGACTGACTTCCAAAAAGGAGGAGGTTCTATGTTCGTCTGTATGTATTTTTTTTGTGTATGTTCATCGATAATTCCGCCAATTGTAAACTGAATCGATTTTTTTTTAACTCGAAAGGGTATACTCCCGAGGTGGTTCCATTTAAATCTTACAGAAATCGGCTGAGCCGTTTTTGAAAAATCAACAGTAATGCAAACAATTCGAGCAAAATATTCAAATTTTGTACACGATGGTTTTGCCATTTTTTTTTTCGAAAAATAATTATATTCTATCATCTAATCATAACTCTTCAACAAAGTATTGCTACTTTGTAGTTGCCCGCAGCAAAAATATATTTAAAGATGTTCACAATTAGAAATAAAATTTTATAGATAAATGGCGACCCGCCTCGGCTTCGCACAGGTTTATTATATATATAAACATTCCTCTTAAATCAAAAACCGCATCAAAATCCGTTGTGTAGTTTTAAAGATATAAGCATACATGGGGACATGGGGACAGCAGAAGCGACTTTTTTTTATACTATGTAATGATAGTGATACGCCTTTGTTGAAATGATAGATAACATACCTATTTATAAATAGCTACTGTTAATTACCTCTACCAAACACTATGGTTATGATTAGTAGAATCAAACCGCTCAAAGAATTATAAAATTTATGATTTTATAATTCTTTGAGCGGTAGAGTGCCTTTTCGTAATGATAAAGAACTTAGTGAATTCAATTTAAGGCGGGGTGCGGAGTAAAGTAGTTCTCAATGCCAAAATTTGCATTATTACATTAGTGTAACGCTTCCCACTTCCCACACACGGTTTCGACAAACAACATTAATCTTCATCCCGAAACTCCAGTCAACACCGCAGTGTCACCGCAATCGCGACTTGGTGACAATTTGCAATCATGATAGATGAAGCAAAGATGAGCTTTCTGTGCTGAAAACAAAATTACAATGAGATGAAATGGATGTGATTGAAACTATAGTAATAGTAATAATTAATAGGCCTTATAACATTCCGTCACATTAGGCAAGTAATTTTACTATGGTAGAGTATGGAATACTTTTAATAAACCACTGCAGGATGAAGGCCTACCCACGAAAGGTGATTGGGCTATATCCACCACGCTGGCCCAGCACGGGTCGGTGGATTCACATACGCTACCAAATTTCTTTGACATATGCTATGCAGGTTTCCTCACGATGTTTACCCTTACCGAAAACCCTGTGGTGTGAAAATCCGTACAAAAATTCCAAAGAATTCATTGGTACGAGACTGGATTTATACACACGACCTCACGATTGTGAGGCAGATGTCACACCACTAGACCACAAAGGCTTAGACCCTACCAAAAAACTCCTCTTGATATACATTTTCGATATAAGAGTAATAAAATAGAATGCGTCAACTCGGCGACAATGCTAGGCATAGACTACCTCAAGACTCGCACGTAAATTGGAAAGCAGACATTAAAAAACTTAAGACCAAATTAAGCAATTTCACGTAAGCTCGTAAAGAACTCAGACTTTGTACAGACCTACCGACAGCAATATTATTATATCTTCTTTGCCGACAGCCAAATTGCTTTGCACGCCTTTGCGTTCTCGTGGCTCAAATATGGAATTATTCTATGAATAGAAGTATTCATATAACAAAAAAATGTATCCGTATTATCGCAAATATTAAAACTCCTGAGATTACACACACTGATACACATAGATTACTGACAGCCTCGGTGGCTCAGTGGTTAGTGACCCTAACTTCTGGGTCAAAGAGGCGTGGGTTCGATCCCCACCAAGGGCAAATATTTATGTGATGAACATAGATGTTTGCTCTGTGTCTGGGTGTTATTTAGTTACTATCTATATAAGTATGTATTTAAAAATATGTATAAGTAGTATATCAGTCTCTGGCAGCCATATCACAAGCTTTGCTTAGTTTGGGGTCAAGGGCCGTGTGTAAGATGTCCACTAATATTTATTTATTTATTTATTTACCATACCAAACTTTCATAAACATTACTTTATAAAAATCTATTTATATATTTGAAATAGGTATGCAAAGTTGTCATAAAGCACTCTGACTACTCGTATTTTAACAAAGCGTCAGATAAAACGTACAAAATTAGATCGCAATATTGACATAAACTCGTGGAACCAAAGTCAAACTTAGCAATGCACAGTAGCCTAAATTATATGCCTAAAAAAATATTCAATAAATTGCCAAGTATTTAGATATAAAGAAACTAGCTTAAAACCCGCGGCTTCGCCCGCGTTGTCTTAGTAGACAGGTACTGGCTTATGAAAATAGCCCGTGGTTTGACCCACGTTTGTCTTAGTACTTGCTTAAAATTATAAAAGGCTGCCGGTTGGCTTGCGTTGTCTTGGCACTTCCTTAAAATAATAATAGGTCGTGGTTTAGCAAAGCATCATCGTATAACGTATTACTTGCAAGGATAATGCCTATGGTTTGGCCTGAATTGTCATAGTATTTGGCTAAAATGATAATAGGTCGCGGTTTGGCCTGCGTATTCTTAGTACTCGCTAAAGATGGTAATTTATAGCACGCAGCTTAGCCTGCGTTGTCTTAATACTTCCTCAAAATTGTAATAGCCTACCGTTTGGCACGCGTTGTCGTATTACTTGCAATGATAATAGCCCACTGTCTGGCCGCTTTGTTCGAGTAACTGCTTAAAATGATAATAAGCCACAGTTTGACCCGCGTTGTCTTGGCACTTGCTTAAAATAATAATACTTCGTGGTTTCGCCTGCATTGTCGTATAACGTATTACTTGAAAAGATAATGCTTAGTAGGCATTATCTTTTCAAGTAATAGGCATTGCCTGCTTGTCCCAGTGTTTAGCTAGAATGATAATAGGTCGCGGTTTGGCCTGCGCATTCTTAGTACTTGCTTAATATGGTAATTTATAGTACGTAGCTTGGCTCGCGTTGTCTAAGTACTTGCCTAAAATTACAATAGCCTGCCGTATGGCTTGCGTTGTCGTATTGCTTGCAATGATAATAGCCCATGGTCTGGCCCGCGTCGTTATAGTATTTGCTTAAAATGATAATGGCGCGCGGTTTGGTCCGCATTTTCTTAGTACTTACTTTAAATGGTAATTTCCCACAGTTTGGCCCGCGTTGTCTTAGTACTTTTTTTGCTTAAAATAATAGTTCTTGGTTTAGCCCACGTTGTCGTATTACTTGCAAGGATAATAATTAGCCCACGGATTGGCCTGCTTTGTCTCAGTATTTGCTTAAATTTACTTGTATCTAAAGCTTATTATGGAGTACGACAATTTTTAGATGATAAATTGCAAAATATTCGAATTAAATTTAATAATAATGATTGTATAATTTTTTCACGTTCTAATGATTATTTTATGGCCATATTGGACCTAACTGATAATTCAATATTTTTGTGATTAGTAGTAAGATCTCAATGTAACACAGTTCAACAATAAATGTTCTTTGACTTTAATAGCCCACGGTTTGGACCGCGTTATTTTATAACTTGTCACAAAATAAATACTTAATAAAGTTATATTTTAATATACCTACTGATTTTTTTTATAGCGAGAAAAGAATATTTTTCGATTTATGATGAGATATATGACGATCATGAGTTGAGCCATGTAGTTTCCCACTCGTATACCAAATTTTATCCAACTCCATTCGCACGTCATGGTCGGCCAAGTGCGAGTCGGACTCGCGCACGCAGGGTTCCGTACCATATGGGAGCCCATTCCTCTTGCTGTTATTAATAGCGAGCAAAAAACTCCTAAAAATCACGTTTGTTGCATGTCCCTTAAATATTTATTTTATTCTATTTTTAGTATTTTTTGTTATAGCGACAACAGAAATACATCATTTGTGAATATTTCAGCTGCCCAACTATTACGGTACCTACGGTGACAGACAGACAGACGGACATCGAAGTCTTAGTAATAGGGTCCCGGTTTTACCCTTTGGGTAAGGAACCCTAAAAAAGGCCAGTACAGGTATTCATCATGTTTCATTAAGTCATTAGAAATTTAATTTCGATTATTCTGAACTCAATGACAATCTCGCCCATAACCGTTTACGCGGTCAAAAGTGATCGAGACACTTGTAGGACTTTCAGACATTCTCTGACCAAGTACAGACGAAAAAGTAGCACACAAGAAGGTACATTTTATTTGAAAAATACATAGCGCACCTACATCTAGACGACAGGCATGTTCTAGGATTCCATTATACTCATCATTTGACTAACTTTTACTATGGTACCAACCCAGAAATCACGTAAATAAAATTAGCTGTTCAACACAAAAAATTCATCGACCCGCGACAAAATGTAAAGAATAGGTAATTTTCGCTTTTTCAGGGTAGTTCCCATAGTAAAGTAAGTAGTTATTGATCCGTATGTACCCTAAGTTCAAGTCTATTGGCTCACAAAATAAAATCGTTCATAAACTATTTGGGGCCCATTTTGCCCCCATTGAAGGATCTAAATTATCTCAATTTAATTCTAGATATTTCACTACGTTAAAAAAAACGCGATCAAGTTATTTTTCACGCTTATATAGGATGTTTGGCCTAGCGTTAGACAAGGAATCCGGGACTTTTCCCAGGACGTTAATAGTCATATATTAGTTAAAAGGGTGAGCTATTTTCAAACAATACTGCATCGGTTTTCGAACAGTCATTTAATACTTTTTTAGGAAATTGATATCCTGAAGGACCCACTGAAATTTTCCGGGATAGCATTACCCCAAGTGGTAATTTGTGTTATTGTCTAGCGTCGTACCAAATTTCGTTAGAATTCATTTACCCCTTTTATCTTAGCTTTATAATTGATTATTTTGGCTATTGCTAAGAAACCCAATAGATTTTCCGGGATAAAATAGTTACTGTATTGAAACATGTTGTGTGCTTTCTACATACCTACCAGATTTCATTTATAACCGTTCAGCTCGTCTGATGTAATTATTGATGCTTTTTTCACCAACTTTGGGAACTTATCTGACCCGTTAGATAAGGAAAATTCGGAAAAACAGGAAGAAACGTAACTTTTATTTTATTTGTAAAGCATAAATACAAAGTTTTAAGTCAATCGGTAAAGGTAATAAAAAATTAAATGCAAACAAAAAGGGCCCGTTTTACCCCGTTAGAGGTCGATTTTTCGAAATTTTCGTCCTTTGTGCTTCATTACGTTATACATTGTACCTATGTTCGAAATATTAAGTCTATATCTTTAGTGGATTGGGTTGTAGCCTAAACTGATTAATTTTGGCTATCCCTAAGGATCCCCATAGAATTTCCGGGATAATAATAGTTCATGTGTTGAAACATGTTGTGTGCTTCCTCCATACCAGATTTCATCCATAACCGTTCAGCTCGTTGGATGTAATAGACGCTTTTTTCACCAACTTTGGGACCCAATTTGACCCCTTAGATAAGGAATATTCGGAAAAACAGGAACAAACGTAACTTTTATTTTGTTTGAGTAGCATGTATACAAAGATTCAAGTCAATCGGTAAAGGGAATAAAAAGTTACATACAAACGAAAAGGGCCCGTTTTACCCCTTTAGAGGTCGATTTTTCAAAATTCCGTTCTTAGTGCTCCATTACGTGGTCCAATGTATCTTTGTTCCAAATTTCATGTTCGTATCTTTAGCGGTTTGGGCTGTAGGCTGTCTGTCAGTCAGTCACTCAGCGAAGCCTTTTATATAATAGATCAAAAGAGAAAACTGTTTCGTGAAACAATTAAAAAATTATCCTATTATTGATATGATATTACACATTAGACGATTTTTTTAACGATAATCTAGATAACATAATAATAAATCGTTATAATACAAGTAATAAAATTGACATACCCTTATTATAAGGTCGTATGTATAACTATACAAAACATGCCGCATGTAAATTTCATATGTTGCAATAAATGATTTGAGTTGAGTTGAGCTTCATTCAGAGTATAGAACGTCGCCGCGTTTACATAAAATGGTAGATGACGATAATACCTACTTACCCAATTTTTATGATGCCCGTAAAATCCGTAAATGGTTGATTGCTAGAAAAACATTGTTGACGATTTGTTTATAAGGTTAATGACTTAAACTGTGAATATTTTAGTAATTTGAATTTTCCTTTATAATTGTATTAACTAATCTCAGAGTACTCAAGTTTAAGAAAGTTTTAATCATGATCTAAAAACTCAGAAAGTTATAAGATTCTATTTAATAAAACTTTATAAATTAAAGGGAGCGACTTCCAAAACGGAGAAGGTACTATGTTCGTCTGTACGTATATTTTTTTAAGTAGTTCATCGATAATTTCGCCAATTGTGAATCGAATAAAATTTTAATTTTTTAGTTTGAAAGAATATACTTCCGATGTAGCCCCATTTAAATTTTATCGAAATCACTGAGCCGTTTTTGATAAATCAACAATAATGTACATGGATATCGACTCGTGCAAATTATTCGAAATCTGTACACGGTGGAAGTCGGTGTTGCCGTATTTTGCGAAAAATATTTACATTATATCGTAACAACTAATTAAAATTTAGAGCTATAATAATTTAAAAATTTCTAACGAAGTAATTTCCAACTATAGTAATTTGCGATTTTGTTCCTAGCTGTGGGAATTTAGAGGTCTTGTTACATGGGGACGGAGAAATAGACAGACTGACGAACGGACACGGGTTGTTTTCTTTGTTAATTAAATGCCCAGCATTAGGTTATTAAAGGCTGATGATGATGATTCAATGTACAAGGATTCCTTTGTTTTACTATCGTGCCCTATAAATACAGACTCAACAGCAATATGTTTGTAAACATACGCTTTCACAATATAATCAGTTTCAACATCAGTGAACGTTGATTCAGGCAGACAGTGATAAACGGGGACGGTGCGGAGACTATTCAGTCCAAACTCCACCAAAACGGGACAAAGTGGGCGTCACATCGTTATCCTCCGGACACGAATGCAGCACTGCATAAATGCCATTTTTTATAAACTGAGCAAATGTTTGGTTTTCGCAAGCAAATACATACCTAATGCTCTCGGACTAAGTACTGTTGGCAGTAGCGCGCAGTGTCCAGGTTGGGCCCATATGTGGATCTTGTAGACGTGAGGATAAATAAAATACAATAATTTAAGTAGAAAATATAGATGGTATATTTTCTGGATTCGTACAACACGCTGTGAGAAAAATAACAAAAGACTGCATAAAAGATTGATTTGAAATACGAACACTATCTATTAAAGAGTCTCATATCTAGCAGAGCATTTAACCTCTTTCAACAAGTACGCAAGAGCTCGATATTTGAAACGGGAAAATGTTTTTTTTATCACCATGCTGTGCTTTCTCGTTTGCTATAATATAAATTTAAACGCAGCACTCGTAGCGTAGTTTGATTTGGTGTTTGTCAGCGATCACCAAAATTAAGCAACGTTCCGCACGGGCAGTGTTTGGATGGGTGGCCGCGGGTGGCATTTTCCAACTTAGCACTACCGTGGCTCGAATGACACATTAAATTGTACGTCCCGGTTGTTTTAACCGTTTAGCCAAGTCAGAGACCTTCAGGCGGCCTAAAAACTTTGACACCAGGGCTAGCCACCCGGCCTATACGAACTCACTACTTAATGTTCCCTCCTCATTTTATTCAGTAATGTGATCATTTAAGCATAAGTCCTAGCGGGCTATTGTTCAAAAATAGAACCCAGCTACGCCTTACTGTACACAGCTTTGTTTTGCTAAAGGATGATCTTCATTACATCTACTTTGCAAAGCCTGCCCCGGTTTTGTAAGTTTCCTTGCCCGAATGCTAGGATTTATTAATCTTCGTGATTTGAAAATATTATCCGTTTAGAAGAATTGTTTACACCCCAATACAGCAACACTTAAAAAAATGTTTCAACTTAAAATGTGTGCCAAGATCTGTGTCTGCAAATCTAGGTACGAAGAATAAACAAATTCAAGCAAACCATTCTCGCAACATTTTCACACACTAAAATAATATGTGGGAAGCAGCAACTGCCTGACTAGACGGGTATTTTCAAAAGGCTCCTGTTTTCTTCGCTGAAGGCAATTTTAGGCTCTATTATACTCCGCAAACAACCCATTTTCTATCATTTTAGAAGCCTAAAGCCTACATAAGCTGAGTAACAGAGAGATAACCTATTTTGAGCTGAAATAATATTAAATTATTCTAGTTTTGAGCATAAAGTTTACATGTTTCAAGACGTCTGACATTGATCTTGAGTCTGCTATTTGAATACGTCGAATTTTTGAATTACATTATAATTTTTTTCTTAAACGATTTTTGCAAGTAAATTTGTTGACTCAATCGAAAGAAGCTGGCGGGAGGTTTCAGGGAAACACGACTCATGGAAGGAAATTGGGGACTTTTTTGCTGTCGAAGGTGCACTGACAGCGTTTGATATAGCTTTAGAATTCTGTCATAAGAGTCCGTCTTAAAGTGTTAGAAAAATTAGTTTAGATGTATAATGATAGATCGCCCGGTGGAGTTTCCTGCTGGAAGCTCTTTCAGTAGGACGCGTTTTTTTGTGCAAATCGTGCTGCTGGAATGCCTGGTCCTTCCGGCAATTAATTAATTACTACGAATAATAAATTATACTATTGTAGAATATTACCACAATGTCAAAGCTTTCGAGCGCTAAAATCTATTTTACCAGAAATTTTGAGCTATGGTAGAGGGTTAAAAGTTATATTGAATATATTATTTTTTGTAGCTTTTTTTAAATAGGGCAATTGCCTTTATTAACTACCACTAAATACAAGATATCCATAATCTAAAACTACATAAACTACTACTACATAGCCAGCGATTAGATCATCCACAGACCCTTGAAGGTCTAAAGATAATCCAAATGCTCCAGCCCACTGCCAGTTGGCAGCGTGCCCAGCATGATGGCAGCATTGCCATATATGACACACACACACACACACAGACACACACACACACAATATGCATGTTGAATAGGTTGTTTAAAGTGTAATAGTGTTTTTGTTATTTTAAATAAGTTAAAATTCAAAAAAAAATTTTTGATGAAGGAAATCTCTTAGTTTAATCTATTACTGGCATAATATTAACAAATGTATTGTGAATACTTTAAGGAGAAGCCATCGGCTCCTAAAATACAGTTTTTAACTAGTTTAGGAGCCTTTGGGTCAATTATTACTAAGAACATTGTTATCTTATGTCCAAATAAACGACTTATTATTATTATTTATAATTGCCACGCTGAATAAGAATGCTTACGTAGCTTACGTCTTATGTCTCATCTAAAGGCAATTTTTTAAACAACCCCAATTCAAAATTTTAAACATTTTTAGAATGGACCCTATTGTCCGTGTCATTACCGACGACGGCAATCACTGATACCTGGGCCACACTACGAAAAATGTCAACGGCAACGTCATTGCCTATAAACGCGATAACTATTGCGTTTATTTTAACGTCATAGAGTGTGAGGCTACACTTGAACGGTCAGCGTGAACGCCCATGCTTGGCCATAACATTGGCGTTAAATTCAACATGGACAATGCTGGTATTGCTCTATATTTGATAAATATCATTTTTATTTTATTAAATTAATTTAATTTATCTATATTTAATCGGTTCTATAATAACCCAAAAGGCGTTCATCGCCACTCGAGTTATCGGCCAAGATTAAACGGCGATGTGAATGCCGTTGTCAAATGAACTAATTGATTGGTGGCCACACTTATAAAACGCGACAATTAACGACATTTCCGTTTGGTTTGGCCCAATAATGACACTGACAAGTGTGAATGCGTTGATAGAGAATGTATGAGTGGATGAAACAATATTTCCGCTGTAACGGTACGGTGCTGGTACTGTGTCAGAACTGTGGCTTCACTGATATGTGTAAATCAGCTATTAACTGCCGCTGCATAGTTAGAAAACCACTTTATAGATTTCTGTGGAAGTTAAGATTTCACGCATAAACAAGTTTTCGTAAGATAAAATGTCAGCAGTGACGAGAAAATAGACAGCAGACGTGACGTGAAAAATCGTTTTCTCGCCTAGTTGCTTTGAAAGTTAACTTGGCGAATTTGCTAGTGCTTACATAGGTCTCTAATACAAGCTATATGTACAATATTTACACATTTATGTGGCAAATAAATTTACAAAGCACCTAAGTGGAAAAACTATTTTTCACGTCACATCTGCTGTCAATTTTCTCTCCCCTGCTGAAAATGTGGTATATAGGTATTAAATGTTATGAAAATGTTTCGTTCATAATGCATAAAAGATTTCAACTGTTGGACTCATAAGATATAGTGGCATGATTAAAAAAAACCTCAATTTATAACAGTAAAGTTGTGGTCTTTATTTCTGACCCCGTACTAGACTAATAAGGTCTTTAGAATTTACATATGGCATAGATGTTCACATCATTTAGGTTCAAAATAAAACATCTCAAAGCAAATTTTACCAAAATCAATGGCTTGCGTGAATCCATCAACCTGTAATTGGGTAAGCGTGTAGAATATTATACAATCACCTGATTGATTCAATTTGTATATATTTACTGCTGAATGCACCTTGAAGGTTGTGCAATCAGCAGTAAACATATAAAAATCGGCCAAGTGCGAGTTGGACTAGAGCATGAAGGGTTCCGTACCGTACAGGAGCCCCTCGGCAAAAAATCACGTTTGTTGTATGGGAGCCCACCTTAAATATTTATATTATTCTGTTTTTATAGCAGCATTTGTAAAAATTTCAACTCTCTAGCTATTACGGTTCATGAGATACAGCCTGGTGACAGACAGACGGACAGCGGGGTCTTAGTAATAGGGTCCCGTTTTTACCCTCTGGGTACGGAACCCTAAAAACGGGTACAGCACAGTTAATATCGAAATAAAAACATTTAGGAGTAATAATTCCATATGTATGCTCCCAAACATTTACAAGTATAGCTTTATTTGCAATAAAAATTCAAAAACTTCATTGTTTTAGTTATTTTTTACTAGCTTTTACCCGCGGCTTCGCCCGCGTTATATTTTGATTTTGGCTAATGTTTATGTCGGCTGTGAAACCTAACCTAAGCGACAAACATCAAAATACCTTAGAGGAATGCTTTTGTTGGTTAAGTTACGGTTGGAGTGTATATACAACCCCCCTGTGTATTCCCGCCTTGTCGTGGCGGGGGAGGTCTAAGGCAGCTGAAAAGGCGGCGCTCGAAGTCTCCCTCTTCTTTGGGTCTTTCCCCCAAGGCAGCTTAGAGGCCGGCACTCGTTGTTCAGCCGCTTTTAACTAAAGCAGCTGAGTGGATGGCCGGTAGGTTGCCTGCCTTATGAGGAGTGTTGCTTCTGAGGCGGGCTGCAGTGCCGCTCTTGCGACGCTGCAGCCGAGGATTAGGGGCTGCGGTGGGATGGAACTGGTTGTGTGGGTGCCGCCACCTACCCTACCTTCCGCTAGGCCGTTAACCTGTTGGCAGACGCAGTGGGGCTGCAGGGGAAGAAAAGTGTCGGTATCGCGATGGCCGTTCTCACTGCCCTCTGCAGTTGAAGAGACAGCCGCTGGGCTACTATAACTAACCCGTTGCACTGGGATCAGGGCGTTGGAATGCTGTCCGACGCTCAGTGCTGGTTAGTCCCGAGTGGTGGATGACGATGTGTCTTGTGCTCCGAAACACACCGTCATTATGGCGGGACCGCAAGCTCCGTTATGGAGCCCGAGTCTGGGCTAGCGCTGTTGAGTGCCGCGAAGGAGTGCGAAAAATGTAGGAACGTCCTAAACTTGAAATGACAGGTTATTTCTGGCGCTTAGACGGCTGCTACCGCGGCCCGCTCGCTTACTTTTCATCCTATCCTACGGGAACTGTTAAAGTTTTTGGGATAAAAAGTGTCTTTTGTCACTTTTCGTCTTTCAAACTATATTCATGCAATAAGTCAAGGCAATCCGTTGCTCCGTTGCTGAGAAAAATTTATAGTCTTATCCTACGGGAACCGCAATTTTTTCGAAATGGAAAGTATTCTATGTCACTTTCCGTCTTCCAAACTATGGCCACCCCAAAAATCAAGTCAATCCGTTGCTCCATTGCTGAGAAACAGTTATTGTCCTATCCCATGGGAATCACGAATTTTCTCGGGATAAAAAAGTATCCTACTATGACTTTCTGTCTTTTAAACCATAGGTATCCATACCAAAAATCAAGTCAATCTTTTGCTCCGTTGCTGCGTAAAAGAGGAACAAACCAACAAACTTTTCGGATTGATAATATTAAAGTAGGTATGATGATTCTGTACCATAAAGGTAGAATAAAGAAACATGTTAAACCTCTAATGATAGTAGATTTAAAAATATTTTTAATGGCAGACAAAATGACGGCCTGGTATTAAACGTCATAGTAACATGTGGCATGCAGAGGGAAAAAAACATTTAATCCAATTTTAATGTCAGTTGTCATTTTCAATCCATACTTTTTTTCTCTTCAAGGGGATATAATGGTGGAAAAACAATTTGTCCCCTTGCCATGCTACCTGTGATTTATAAAAGTCTGCAGACAATGTCACCTGTCATCTAATTACGTTTCGCTGTGACGTTTCGTTAAGTGTCATAGAGGAATTAATCACTTAGCGTCTTTGTGATAGTGGTGACAGTTTTGCTTTCGATAGTTTTTGTCCTGTCCTACAGGAACTATGCAATTTTTTGCTTAACGTCTAACGCATCTAAAATTCGACGCGCTTGGTTTTGCTCTTGAGTCTCAGCAGTTCTTTGCGCTGCGTGATGCTCGGCATCTAAAAGTTGCCGCGCTTGACTTTCTCCTTAAGTCTCAGCAGCTCTCTGAGCTGTGTGACGCTCAGCATCTAAAATAAGACGCGCTTCGTTTTTTGCTCTTGAGTCTCAGCAGTTCTTTGCGCTGCGTGATGCTCAGCATCTAAAAGTCGCCGCGCTTGACTTTCAACTTCAGTCTCAGCAGCTCTCTGAGCTGCGTGACGCTCAGCATCTAAAATTCGACGCGCTTGGTTTTGCTCTTGAGTCTCAGCAGCTCTTTGAGATGCGTGGCGCTCGGCATCTAATGTCAAACGCGTTTAAGTGTGCTCTTCAGACTCTGGCTTCTGGCAATTTTCTTTACGCGAGCTCCGCTAGAACTACGCGCTAGATTCGATTTGCGTTTTGTAGGCATACCTATTAGAATGAAAACTACGTAATGAAACTGAAAAAATACATGTAACCTTCTTTAAATTTTACAGGAAAAGATTGATTGACTTTGACATTTGCAACTTGAGCAGCCTTGAATGGGCATTGGGCATAGAGAATGTAATTTGGAAAGTCAAGATGCAAATTACCATTTGTCATGGTAGAAAAGAAGTTTTTTCTTCTAAGATTCTAGCCAATGCGTTTTCATCCCCCCTTTTCAACCCTTTAAAACTATTTTTTCGAATCAAAAAGTAGCCTATGTCCTTTCTCAGGCTCTAGACTATCTGTGTACCAAATTTCATTCAAATCGGTGCAGTAGTTTTAGCGTGAAAGCGCGACAGACAGACAGACAGACAGAGTTACTTTCGCATTTATAATATTAAGTAAGGATTTACATAGTTTTTTTTTTTGTTCAGTTTTCAGTTAGCTTGGACAATTTTTATTTGGCCTAAACTTCAGAGTTTGGCGTCAGTTAAGCATAAGCAGGTTCAAATTCTGTGGTCACGAGATATTTCTGAATTGTATCACAAAAATAACTCTTTCAGATAAATCTAGTGTGGATAGCACCATAAATACCTAGATCTATATAATTTAGTTTCACTAAATTTATATAAATATTTATATAAATTTATAATTTGGTTTTACTAAATTATATACCAGCCATGGAGAGGGCTATGCTTGGAGTTTCTCTGCGAGATCAAATCAGAAATGAGGAGATCCGTATAAGAACCAAAGTTACCGACATAGCCCAGTGGATTGGTAGGTTGAAGTGGCAATGGGCAGGGCACAGAGCGCGGAGGACTTTTAAAGAAATAAATATTAGGGGACATCTTACACACGGCCTCTGACCCCAAACTAAGCAAAGCTTGTGATGTGGCTGCCAGAGACTGATATACTACATATACATATTTTTAAATACATACTTATTAAGATAATACTTAAATAACACCCAGACACAGAGCAAACATCTATGTTCATCACATAAATATTTGCCCTGGGTGGGAATCGAACCCACGCCTCTTTGACCCAGGATTCAGGGATCCTAACCAATGAGCCACCGAGGCAGTCAAATGATGACCGATGGGGTCGAAAAGTTCTCGAGTGGAAACCACGTACCGGCAGACGCAGCGTAGGACGTCCACCCACAAGGTGGACGGATGACCTCATTTAGACCGCAAGATCGCGCTGGATGAAAGCCGCTACCAACCGGTCTTATTTGAGATCTTTAAGGGAGGCCTATGTCCAGCAGTAGACGTCCTGAAACGAACGAACGAAATTATATAAATCTAAGTACATTTTAGTGGACTTGATAAAGATCACAACCATCTACTTTATATAATTTTTTTTTTACAAATAATGGCAAAACCGTCCATCGTGTACAAAATTCGAATATTTCACTAGAATTGTTTACATTATTCTTGATTTATCAAAAACGGCTCAGCCGATTTCTGTAAAATTTAAATCGGACTATCTCGGGAGTATACCCTTTCAAACTAAAAAAGATTTTAAAAAATTAAAAAGAACTATGATGAACATACACAAAAAAATACATACACACGAACATAGAACCTCTTCCTCTTTGGAAGTCGATTAAAAGTGCCATTGACATGAAGTGATGATAACGATGATCTACTTTCTAGTAAGATTTTAATAAAAAGAATGGTATCTAACTGCCCCGTTTGTTAAGTAAATTGAGATAAGTAGACCTTTCTTAATTAGCCCGAGTTCGTTTTTAATTAATTTTTATTTTTACTACCAAGCAAGCGCGTAAATAAAAAATATGTGCTTGTTTTTATTCATGTTACTTATTCACTTTACTTTTATGAAAAATGTTATGTCTTTTGTACATATTTAAATCAATTCATTGTAGTTTAAGCTGGCTTTAAATGATCACATATTTCATTGTTGAAATAATTCATAATTTTCTGCTTCTCTACCTTGGCCTTATCGATTGCGATTTGGTTAATTTTGGTTTTGAATTATTTGTATACAAAAAATTACACGGTCAGCAACCATAAATAATCGGCCAAGTGCAAGTCAGACTCGCGCGCGAAGGGTTCCGTACCGTATGGGAACCCCATTCCTCTTGCCGTAATTAATGGCGAGCAAAAAAACTCTTAAAAATCACGTTTGTTGTAAGGGAGACCCCTTAAATATTTATTTTATTCTGTTTTTAGTATTTGTTGTTATTGCGGCAACAGAAATACATCATCTGTGAAAATTTCAGCTGCCTAGCTATCATGGTTCATGAGATACAGCCCGGTGACAGACAGACAGACAGACGGACAGACGGACATCGAAGTCTTAGTGATAGGGTCCCGTTTTTACCCTTTGGGTATGGAACCCTAAAAAATATCGGATAAAGTAACAAAAACATCAATATATTTTTTTCATACACAATTGTTCCTCGTCTGTGAAAATTGCGCTCTTTTCCCCTCGATGGTGTTAAACGCCATCGAAATTAGAATCCGAATTACTGTTTAAGGTGATGGTGATATGAAGTTCTCTGGGCCAGCTGGTTATAATAGATAATATTTTATTCACCTAGTTACAAGGCGATCCAAACTTCATGGAGTCTGTGAGCCAGACGAGTCGTAGCGCAAATGATAAGTAAGGAGTGGGAATTGGCGTAACTTGTAGCTGATTTCACCGATGTCATTAAGTATGATTCGGCCTATATCATGGATATTCTTTCCCCAGGAGGTCGAGCCGAGGCTGGAGCCAGACAGCAAGAGCAACCAAGCGTACTGCATGCACACGCTAGACCTGGAGTTCCGGCACGTCGTCAGATCCACGCACATCGATAAGAGCATCGAGGCTAAGAGAAAAGTAAGTCAAATTTAGTACTACTAGCTCTCTGTCTTAGCTTTGCCCGGTTATAAATGACTTAAAGCTATACGCTATACCCCTTTTTTTGCCAGGGGATATCTTTTATTGATACCACCACACCTCAAGGGCAGGCGGGTGGTTATGTGGGAGTCCCCGCCCATTGCTGGACGGTATACCCAAAAAATCCCTGGGTGTTCCACCACTGCGCCTGGTGTCGGGGCTACGGGCACACTCCCGCACTCCTCCGCGGCATAGCTATACCCCTGCCGGAAGAAATATGGTAAAATATATCGAAAACCGCATTGGTATTTGTGGTGTAGCTTGGAAGATATATGGAAATACACAGACAGACAGGAGGATAGAAATAGAGACTGCACTATCATATTTTGTAGTGATAGTGATAGTTATGATAGTGAAACGAGGTGACTGTGAATTCGTTCACAATACTCTAAACTAGCATGATGCTCGAACGCCTCAATCAAGTTTCTCAACAGGTGGATCTTAAAATGAACATGGACAAAACGAAAATTATGTGTAATGCCCATGTTGTACCCACCCCAATATCTGTTAGAGCACGGTTCTTGAAGTCGTTGACTCGTATGTCTACCTAGGGCACGTACCTAGTCCAGCTAGGTAGGTCCGATTTCAAGAAAGAGGTCAATCGTCGAATCCAAGTCGGCTGGGCAGCGTTCGGAAAATTGCGCAATGTTTTCTCGTTCGACATACCTTGGTGGCTCAAATCGAAAGTTTTCGATCAGTGTGTGTTGCCAGTGATGGCTTATAGCACAGAAACGTAGTCTCTCACTACGGGCCTTTTTATTAGCTCCAACTAGCACAGCGAGCCATGGAGAGGGCTATGCTCGGAATCTCTCTGCGAGATCGAATTAGAAATGTGGAGCTCCGTAGAAGTACCAAAGTTACCGACATAGCCCAGCGGATTGGCAAGTTGAAATGGAAGTGCGCAGGGCACATAGCACTGAGAAAAGTTCTCGAGTGAAGACCAAGTGCCGATTGAGAGGTACGAGTAGCTATTTATTATATGTTGGAACGAAAGAAGGTAGGTGTACAAAAATAACAGTCTAAGTCTATATAATCAAATACCTTACATAATCAAAGAGTCGAAATTGTATATTTAACTGACTGCCCAACTGCTCAAACATGTTGCTGTTAACTACATAAATATAGTTAAGTATAAAGTTGTTGAATAAAGCAATATTTACACCTGGTACAAAACTTGCTTTGACATACATTTAAAAATGAGATATATTCAGACACTGATTGGTTCAGCCTCGGGCGATCCACTCTATTGATGACATAGCTAAAAGCTTCCGCTGACCTGTCACTTCCATTACTTGCTATAAAATATTCACGCCGAAATGTTATAGGACTACTAAGCCACAACTAGGAAGGTTACCTTTGGCAAAGGTGGATACAATATTTGTCGATGATTATAGCAAAGAGATTTTAACAAGTTACCTCCCAATTTTTCGAAATTTTCAGGATTTGTACGGAACCCTCGGTGTGCGAGCCTGACTCGCACTTGTCCGGTTCTTTTAATTATAGTCTATTTCGCACACTTAATTTATCCTTTTCTACAGGTCATTCGAATGCTTTTCGTGATCATTATGGAGTTTTTCATCTGCTGGGCGCCTCTGCACGTCATCAATACGGTAAGCTTTTAGAATTCAATCTGAGAAAATACATAGAGGAACCATTGTGTAATTATTGGCGTTATAATGAGTACCTATTTGTGATATTAACCTGACGATTTCGGTCAAAATAAGTTTTCCGGTGGATCAAAGCTACATGTGTCATTTTGCTAGATAGAGTAGTCTGTCGCTAAGAAGTGCTAAAGATACCTTTATTATTTTAGTAAATACCTACTTTAATATATGTATAGATATCATTACTATAGTACTTCGAGACCTTCCCTATTGGTTCATTTTTCACAGCTATTTCACAATATAAGCATGATGTCTTGATAAAATAAATAAATGTACGTAATTATAATTACTTACGGCAAAAATAAAGCGCCTCAAAATTTAAAAGTGGAAGCACATGACGTCATTTTTTATATGAAAAGTGTAGTATACAGGAAGCGATGAAATTCTATCACTTTTTGTATAATTAAGTAACAAAAGAAAAAATACGTATTTAATATTTAATTGATAAGTTTAACTGGCGAACGCATTATATTTTCTTAGTCATTTAGCCTAGTTTACGTCAAATTCGACTATTTTATTTACTTACTGAGCCTTCTACGCCAACTTTATTTCAAAGTTATTTTTGTGATAAGCGATTCTAAATTCAATGCATAAAATATGTAGTTTTAGTTTAGCCATTTCTTAAACCGTGGTTCGCCAGGCTGGATATTCATAAAACTGTTGCCAAAAAAACAATGTTTTCAGTCAAATTTTGCAGTAGTAGGTATCAATTAGATTAGAGCATTGGACTGGATGAATCACATGAAGTGTTGTCGACTGTCGTTGTTCAACATCAATATTCATATCATATAGGTATTTGGAAAGGCCATCTATTTGATGAATCTGTCCCTCCAGTATCATCAAATAAACTGATGGACTGAAACGGCGATCAATTTTATACAGAACAATTTCAGATGGAGAGAGTCAAAAATGACATATGTTTGATGTTTGTATGTACCTACACACATTCACCCTGTATGTTCGGACATCGTAACTCGTGGCATCGTATGATTTGATTTGGGTTTTATTCGTGTGTAAGTTGCCTGATTTTAAACTTACAAAAACAGTACTATTTTTGGAATAGTATCAGAAAACCAATTAAAGGCTACATTTATTAAATGATATTAGCTAGCTCCACTTAAAACCTAATCGTTTCCATTTGCACGGCTAAATGGATTTGTTGAAACTACAAGCCCGCGTACAGCTCGCCCGAACATTCATTAACGACCAATAAAATTGATCGCGACGTGAAAGACAACGTTGGAAATAGACTTCTTCTTTTAAATCTATCGTTTGTAAAAACTAGCATAAATTGTTAAAACAGTAACACCAACACAAAGGCTAACGAGCCTTGGAGAGGGCTATCTCTATGCGAGATTTAATCAGAAATGAAAAATTCGTATAAAAGCAAAGTTGCCCAGCGGATCGGCAAGTTGAAATGTTAAGTAAGGCTTTTTCGTAGAGCCCGCCTGGGGAAGTACTGAAACCTTTCAAAATCAATTGTTTAAAGTAATATTGATGGATGATATTTCAGGTGCTGCTCAAAATTTTCCGATATAATTTGAAATACCTACACACCGTGTACTAACGTGCACCGCATCTCTCTGAATAAAATCAGAGAGTATTGTGTAGTGTGTGTGTATTGGTCTGGGATAGATATTTGACGATCAATATCAGTCCAAGACCGATGCACACATTGGTGTGTTGGAACCAAGACTATAATTTGTAGCCAATGTGTTGCCCCAGCATTAACTATAAAGTATTATGGTTCCTCGTTTAACACTTAAATTTAGGCTTTATAAACAAGTAACTTGGATCTTATTAATTAATTATTAATAAAATAATTAATTAATTGGTTTGTACTCCAAAAAATTCACCTATTAAACAATATTTATTTCTTTTGCAAAAAATGGCATGATTTACTTCAACCGTGTACAGAATTTGCGAATACTTCACACGGATCGATGTAGCGTTTTATATGTTATTGTTGATTTATCAAAAATGGATCAACCGATTTCGATAAAATTTAAATAGGGCCAATTTGGAAGTATACTCTTTGCAATAAAAAAAAGAATTATCAAAATCGGACAACTATTTAAAAAGTAATGCGTGGTTTGGTTATACCTAAAAAAAACTATACGCGTCAAATTGAATATTTCCTCTGTTTCGACGGTCAAAAAAAAAATAGATTAATTTCCTGTTGAATAAGGCAACAGGAATTGATCCGAATATGAGCCGGGCTTACCTTGAGGACTCCGAAATAATTAATTCAATTTGAAAACACGTGGCTATATCAAATTTCTGCCACGTGTATAGAATAAGAAAGTATTCGTTCTTTCACTTTCTTATTCTACAGGATTATTTCTAATCAATTAGCATCCTTTTAGGGGCTTATTCTGTACATCAAAACTAACAACTTTTGTTCGAGCGACATATCCGAGTTTTGTACACGATGAACATCGATAATTTCGCCAATTGTGAACCGAATCAAAAAAATATTTTTTAGTTCGAAATATATAGGCCCAAGGTAGTCTCATTTAAATCTTACAGAAATTGGCTGAGCTGTTTTTGATAAATCAACAATAATGTAAAAAAGTATCAACTCTAGCATTTTGGTCAAACGCTTATTTATCTACCCGATGCTCTAATGCAAATAATTTCTAAAGACAACATGAATTTTGGGTCAATTCTACTGTGATCACATCACTTGTCTGTTTGTTAATTCTTCTTTTAAAACATTTAATTTTTTTTTGTATTATTATTGTCATTTAGTGTTTTAATTTTTATTTTTATAATTGAATTCATTGTGCTTTGTATTTTATTATTATTTTAAACTAAATTTGACATTGACGTAATATTTTTTGTGTGTGTGTCGTGTGAATTGTAATTTATTAGGGATTATTGTTAACTAAATTTGACATTAACGTAGCGTAAGTAAAGTTATTTATCATTAGTGTAATTGGTTACTGTTACCGTGCTAATTTGAAATAAATAAATAATAAATAATTGATGCATGTGACGTTCTTGTACTGATCTACCAAAATAGCTAATAAAATAATCTAATAACAAGCAAAAACAAGCTAATAATTACGATACAATTAATAGAAAAGTCAATATTTACTCTTACATACATGTAAATGTCAAAGTACCAACCATATTAATTAACGAGTAAGTAGCGTGAAAAGTCTTATCGAACAAAAATAATCGGCCAAGTACGAGTCGGACTCGCGCACGGAGGGTTCCGTACTGTATGGGAGCCCCCCTCAAATATTTATTTTATTTTAATTTTATTATTGTAGTGCATATAAAATTAAATATTCTGTGAAAATTTCAAGCATCTACCTGTTACCATTATAAATATAGAGCGAAAAACGTCTAAAAAATCAGGTCTAAAAAAATCAGGCTTCTGATCATGTATATGACGTTCAAAAGTGTACTTCTCTGTACCCACTTGATGAATAAATGATTGAATTGAATTGAATAGGTTTGTTGTATGGGAGCCCCCCTTAAATATATATTTTATTTTCTTTTTAGTATTTGTTATTATAGCGGCAACAGAAATACATCATCTGTGAAAATTTCAGCTGCCTAGCTATCATGGTTCATGAGGTACAGTCCGGTGACAGACAGACAGACAGACAGACAGACAGACAGACAGACAGACAGACAGACAGACAGACAGACGGACAGACGGAAATCGAAGTCTTAGGGTCCCAATTTTCCCTTTGGGTACGGAGCCCTAAAAATGACCACGATTATGTATGACTCTCAGGAAACTGAATTTAAATGCAGAAAAACAATTCATGAGACAAAACAACATCGTTCACAAAAGCAATCACAAAAAAACACAAATGAAAATAAATTAAAAGGTATATCACTGTACTTACATAAAATAAATGCTACTAGTCCCAACTCAGATTATTTCAGGTTGTTTACAACCAGCTCTGATATTCTGTATTTTTTTTATGGGAAAAAGTGTCAAACTACAATAGGTACTACCTTATATGCTAAAACTAACTTATATGCTAACACTACTACATAAAAAGCATTGGACCATCCACAGACCCTTGAAAGATACTCCAAATTTTGGATTATCTTTAGACCTTAGCTTGAGCATTTAATGCTCAAGCCCACTGCCAGTTGGCAGCGTGCCCGGCACGCTGGCTGCATTGCCACGCTCAATGGCAATGCTTATACGTTGAGCGAAATAAACACCAGCATTTTGGTCACGCGTCGCGTCCACCAGACGCCCAGAAAGACTTTTGAAACTAAGATGAAAAATGTAATTCTGTAATTATCTTTCCACCAGATATACCTGTTCTACCCTGACGAGTTGTACCAGTACATCGGTACCAAAGGCGTGATGTCTCTCCAGCTGCTGGCCTACTGCTCCTCTTGCTGCAACCCCATCACCTATTGCTTCATGAACAGAAAGTTTAGGCAGGCTTTCATCAGCCTGTTCAAGAATTGCAGGATTTTCAGGTGAGACGATTGCAGAAGTTGAAGCATATCTGAGGCTTTTCAGAGTTATACTGCCTTCATAATGGCTGCAGTAACTGAGGACAAAAGTTATTTTGACAAAAGAAGTTTGAAGAGAAATTATTTATTGATCCATAACAAATATTATATAAAACATTATATTGTTTATCACAAAAAAAAACTCTTTGACATAACAAACATAGTGGTATATTAGTGGACCCTTAGAAGAGAGAGAATCTAGTTCTGCTGTTCTGTAAGTGGACCAGTTTCTGGTTAAAATTATCATTAAAATAATAAATGCCTATACAGATATACCTAGACCTAGTGTACAAAGCCAAAAACCGGTGACTCGAGCATTATGAACAACTGTTCACCATGCTGTGTACTCATTCTTTTGGACCACAGAATCGGTCAAAAATTGTAAAAAAATTATATAATGTATTTTCTGTAGTCTGTTATGAGTGCCTAATAAATAAAAAATAAAAAAATAAAAAATAACAACTTTTGTTCTGCGACTTTACTCAGAAATGAAAAAATAATCTGCTGTTCCATAGATTTTGTCGCGGGAGAACGATTTTTTTCTATGGAACACCAAAATCTTTTTTTTAGTTTTGATGTTAGTTGATGTTTTGATAAGCCCCTAAAAGGATGCTAATTGATTAGAGAAATAACCCCGTATACTTCACCTACTCGTACATTATAAAATCGATACGTTTCGGTCTTACTTTCTATAGTATATGCACCACCAACTAAATCAGTGAGTTCTCGGCAGAGACAGTATCATTGTCAAAAACATCGTGATGTTGAAATATCTGGAAAAATATTTTATCAAAATATTTGTATGCCAATAATACTTCGAAATATTTTTCTGCCAAAATTTCATTTTTGTACTTAGAAATCAGCATAAAATTCAGACCAATTTTCTGTGTTAATATTTACCTATAAATTGATCCACTCAACCATTTTTAGAAATATTTTTCTACCAAAATACTTAGATGTCCTTTACTGAGAAATCAGAAAACTATTTCAGCCAATTTTGTGTTAATGTAGGTATTTTATAGATTGGTTCACTTATCGTTACCTAACCTTCAAGTCACGTCATCGCTCACATAACGCCTTATGCGATATTGTACAATACATCGGCTTGCTATAAAACCTTCCCATCACATAACAATAGTTCATGGCGACCTTTAAACGTTTATAGGCCAGTGTCTTCCAAAGTTCATAGGACCGCGGACCCACTCATAACGAGACAAATCTCGCCTGTGTCGTGAAGAGAATATTAGGTATAACTCTAAGAAGCGCGTACTATTTGTTTTATAAATTAGATACTGTTGCCACAACCACAGTAACTAGGTATAAAATAGTAAATGAACTGAAATACTAAGTACCAATGTATTTTGTTTATTTCCTAAAATATTAATTTTATTTTCAATAGCAGGGTTTGGTTTGAAAGATTTATTTCGGTATTTAGTCAGTTGATGTATTTTATTTGAGGCATATCTAATATCATACCCTAATAAAACCGATTCTGATTGAAACCCTAGGAATATTCATGAATTCAGTAGATGGTAGTCGCTCCCGATTGGCCCTAACGGAAAACATTGGGGATGCCTGTACCCAGCAGAGGACATACTACGGCTAAGTCATGAAAGAATGAAATAATTAATAAACTCTTTATTGTTCACACCAATACAGAAAACTATCGATGCGATCCGTTCACGATTCACTGGCACCTACAGCTCTATCGTTTGGGAAACACTGCGCTAGGCATTAAAGTAAGCCATGGTTACATAGGTGGTCTCCAGACAAACGCGTCCAGTCTCACCATAAACTGATCAATCTATTTAATCGACTTTTAGTGCTGAAGGCGTGATTGCTCGTAAAGTTTGATGAGATAGCCTGCAGAGTAGAAATCAAAATTAGCTTCTGTTTTCTTACTGAGTTACGTAAGTCTTTACGACTGACTTCCAAGAAGGGGGAGATTTTCAATTCAGGCATATCTTTTTTGCCCACTGTTATTACTTTTGGAAGATTTAACCGGGTTCCTCATGATATAACCACATTTTCCTCTATGTGTATTGTGTAAACCAATTCACGCAATTTCTTTTCCAATTCGTAGAGGAATTTAGCGAAATAATCCTTTAATTTTTTTGTGCCAAATCCATTCAGTTCACTTCAGTAGTTATGAAACAACTCCGTCAGAAAGTTTTAGTGCCTATGAAATAATCGGCCAAGTACAAGTCGGACTCGCGTACCGTTCCGTACTGTATGGGAGCCCCTCTTAAATATTAATTTTATTATTTATTATTGAAGTGAATATAAAACTAAATATTCTGTAAAAATTTCAAGCATCTACCTGTTACTATCATTAATATTGAGCGAAAAACGGCTAAAAAATCAGGTTTGTTGTTGAGCCCCCCTTAATTATTAATTTTATTCTGTTTTTTAGTATTTGTTGTTATAGCGGCAACAGAAACACATCATCTGTGATAATTTCAGCTTTCTAGCGATAGCGGTTCATGAGATACAGCTTGGAGACAGACAGACAGACAGCGGAGTCTTAGTAATAGGGTCCCGTTTTCACCCTTTGGGTACTGAACCCTGAAAGTGACTAAATCGGTAATTTTAAAATACCTTATTCATAATGGTGTCCCTCAGGGGCCAGGGGTCACCCTGTTTTTCTGCAATTTGTTGTGCTAACAGAACTAATGACACAAATTCAAGTAACGGCTTAAGACTAATAACATAATTGTTCCCTCAATAGAAATACCGAAAAAAAAATGTTTGAGTTTATTCTATTGTAAAATTATCAGTACTTTTTCAAGTATGTTCTAGTAGTAGCACATTTTGTAAAATAATATGGAACGACACGTAAAAATCATAAAGCTTTTCCTATATAATAGATATTGCCTACAAAATTCAGGGCTTCTCAATGTTACATATTTTTCATAATATTACTTATTTTTTAAATATAATAACACTGCCTTGCAAATAGGCAATTAGGTACTTTATTATACAAACCTAATATGTTTACGTTTTTCAAATTTCTGGAAACTTTTATTATAACAAGCTGTTTTAGGCCTTTTATTCGAGTGTATCCCATCTGGCCCGGTGACTTGGCCCGGCGCCGGGCCACATGGGAAAGAAAAGTTTTATCTGGCCCGGTGATATACTTACCGGGCCAGATGACACAAATCAAGTGCCATCTGGCCCGGTAAGGGGAGAAAAGAGGATACGCCTTGTAATTTGTGAAATACTAACTACATGCATCGATGAAAGGGATTGAACTTATAAATCAATATACTCACAAAACCGAAAATTTACTCACAATACGAAGCCTTAGACTACGCCAAGCTAACTACAACAAGCTAACTACAATCTACAACGCCCTAGATAAACCACATCTTCTATACCTTATCGAGATTTGGGGATGCGCTGCTAAAACGAGAATGTGTAAATTACAAAGATTTCAGAACAAAATCATTAAAACCATTTTTAACTACGACTACCTAACTCCAACTAAGAAAATTTATTCAGCAACTAAAATAATGAACATAAAACAACTATACAAATATAACACATGTATCTTTATTCGAAAAACTTAAACTAAAACTATTCACACTAACAATGTTTACAAAACAAAAAAATGTTGTTAACCGCCGAACTCGCCGAGCGAGCTATATCGTCATTCCAAGTCATCGAACAAATTACGACAATGCTCACAACTGCAGGTGCCAGACATTATAACTCACTACCCTCACAAATAAAAAAATGTTAACTCCCTTCATGCCTTTAAAAAAACCTTAGCCGAATAAATCGTAGAACATGTATCGTTACTGTTATAACTAAAAGAAAAGAAGTGTGAAGTAAGTCTGTATTATGTTATTACATGTTCAATTAGTTAATTTATTTTGATAATGATAGGTACGACTAAAATTGTAAAATATTTTGTAATTATGTTATCATGTAAGTGACAAACTGTTTGTCTTTATGATAATAAATATCTTTAAACCTAAACCTAAATCAAACTGCTTAGTACACAATAATTAGTTTTTATTGTGAATGACGCGATCAATTTCTTTGGACGCGATATCAACTTCTGTCATAAAACTCAACCTGAAATAGACTTTTTATAAATACCTATATCTTTTTGAATTTGAACATACTAACAATATTTTTATAGATAGATAGATAGATTCATTTATTTTCAGTAAGGATAATTACATACATTGGTATACAACAATATACTATGAGCAACACCTTACGAATTGTCAAAATAACAATTATTATTCAATACTCAACAGAATTATTAGGCATGATTTTACAATAAATTAATTATTTGGTACATTACATAAAATTCAAATACAATATTAAAAAATTAAGATGTCAGAAATACCTACTGTAATTGAAATATCTGCAATAGCATCGCATATAATAATAATAATCAACGAAGCCAAAATGCTATGAATCAAACAAAATTATTAATAAGTATTAAATACCTAATATAACATACACACAGTGTACAATATGTTTTTTTTTATAAATAATCAACAGTGTTCATATAAAATCAAACAAAATTATTAACTAGTAGTCCGCCCCGGACTTAGACCTCGCGCAATTATATATTTTCTTTTTCTTTCAATGTGTAATGGTATCCAGCATGAAGAAGGACAGTGTCGCCTCCTCTTTTTATATATTTTAAAGACGACATGTCATTTGAACAACTTTCGTGCACCCGTAGCTCCTGAAATCGTTACGTGTTATTTAATCAGTAGTAGCACTACATCAATGAATATTTTTAACAACTCATCATTTTGATAAAAAAAATGTTAAACAAATCAAATAACACTTCACTTACTTAGTTGCAGACGTTGCAGTTCATAAATACCACGTGACCATTACTGACACTTACCTTGCCTTGACAGTTACCTTGACTGATAGTTAAATTCAGTAAATTTTTAAAGCATTTCTTTTTTTTCCTGCCATTTCGTATTTTTCCAGTGTCCCGCAAGTTTGTAATGATTTAACTTCAAAAAGTAGTTAAAGTGGTGTCGAATGTTTTGCTCACAAGAATATTTATTTTATTAAGCTACAAATAAAATTAAAATAACGTTATTAGACTTCATGATTAATAAATAATTCAATTAAATGCAAACCGGGACAAATGGTAAAGTATGAAAAGTCCTATTTCTACTAACCGCTACTTTCAAACCAGTAGTAAAATTCAAGACAATCATACCAATATTTTGCTTACAAATCGTCTTAAAATTAGAAAAGAACTAAATGAGTCTTTTTGTTATTAATTATACATTTGACGCATTTTAAATTATTTTAAACTTGTTCCATAAAAAGTACCAAAAACTGATTACCCATTTTAATGTTCAAAAAAATCAATTCCGATACTTTCTATATCACAAGGAAATTCAGCAGGAGTCACCTAATGTTGCTATTTTGTTTATGCCTTAGTTGCTTTTTTCACTGCGATCGGTTTAGAACGGCGTTTGAGTTTGGAAGAGCATCCCATACCTGTTTTGTGACCGAATCTAGGAAAGTTGAGTTACAAGGCGTATCCTCTTTTCTCCCCTTACCGGGCCAGATGGCACTTGACTTGTGTCATCTGGCCCGGTAAATATATCACCGGGCCAGATAAAACTTTTCTTTCCCATGTGGCCCGGCGCCGGGCCAAGTCACCGGGCCAGATGGGATACACTCTTTTATTGAGTCATGTTTTCTAGGAAAATGATAAAACTGAGTAATGGGGAGAAAAATGTTTCGAGTAAAATATATTTCGCAGTTAATGTTATTTTACGCTAAGAACATTTTATTTATTTACATGTTTTATTATTTACTTAGTGAAGCCAAACATTTGATTACAGTTACATGTACTTAGGTATGTTTTTCGTTTGACAATTCATGTCTGCTATACCTTTGTAAATTTTCTAGTTTCTTGATTTATCGTATGTATTTCTATCGAGTTAGTTACGTATTGTGACATAAATTGTAAACTAACGGACCGCCCCGGCTTCGCACAGGTGCATTATACACCATATCTTATGCGCACACATATAAACATTATTATCATAAACATTATTATCACAAATAAACCTTTCTCTTGAATTCCTCTATCCCTACTAAAAAAAACCGCATCAAAATCCGTTGCGTAGTTTTAAAGATATAAGCATACATGGTGACAGACAGCGGGAAGCGACTTTGTTTTGTACTGTAGTGGTTATTTATACGTAGTCCTTACTTAGTTTTAACTTCCTTAGTAATATTAAAAATCGAAGTGTAGGTATTTGTTGGTTTGTTACTCTTTCACGCAACAACAAAGCAACGGTTGGGCTTGATGTTTACGTAGCATGGAAATAGCTCAAAGATTTGAAAGTGACATATATAGAATCCCAGAGGGATAGCACAAAAACAAAATATCTGCCATTGTATCGAGACGTATTACTATGAACGTAAACATTATATTACCTAAGGAATCTTACGAAACTGAAAATATTCTTAATATTCACCCCTACTTTACATGTAGGTATGGGAGCTATCATTTAAAGCGAATGAACAATACGTTTTAGTGAATTGGTACGGACGGACAAACAAAAAAAAACCACCAAAAAGGAAAATATTGTTGGGACAACCGAAGACTCGATGCAGTAGAAACACCATTACTACAATAATACTTTGTAGGTTTATTTCTTCCAATACATAAAGTGGAGTCATTTTAATAGGTCACTTTTGACAGTTCATGAATGCAAAGAAAAATATACCTTACACTAAAGGAATAAAACTCATGAAAACAATATTGACGACGACCGATAAGTGTTATCGAATACGGCTTGGAGTTTTATTCCTTTAGTACAAGGTATATTTTTCTTTGCATAAAATGAAATGTCAAAAGTGACCTATTATCTTGTCCCTACTTTAGTAATTATTTAAGCTTTAAAAATTACTAATCTAGACTTGTTCTTCGCTCCGACGGCTCGACACGTAGCAGTGGCGGACGCTTCATAAAGACAGAAAGACACTGCCTACCCTAGTTCTAATAATAGATCTCATAATATTTTATCAATAAACAAAATAACATAAAAACTTAAATCATAAATCAGCTCCACCTATCGAGTGCCGGTGGTATCATTAAGATAAAATCGACAGGTGATTTCGCATTCACCGATTCGCGCTGCACGAGCGCCACCCGCCCTTGCCACGGCAAAGACACAAACTATGGATCTCTTAATGTTTTGTATGTGTGCTCTCGTGGTAAGTCGTGGTCATGCGAATTTAATGTGTGTGCGTTCCTATAGCTACGTGGGCTTTGCTGACACACAATGACAAAAATCACGCACACAACTGCATGAAAAGACAGTGTCTTTTTGCTTAGCTAACACGAACAATTACGACTCGTAGGTACCGAACATTTCCGAAAGAAAGTTTGCTATGCAATGCAAATATTTTAGTAACATTGTTTTATTGAATTTTATACATTTAGATGGCCATCATTTTTTGTGGTATTATATTTCCCTTTTTTACTAGGTACTAATTTCAATAGTCGCCATATTGTTTGATGTGTATTGTGTTTTTGACTACGCTATCAGATATTTAGGATTTCAAAGTTGTTAATAGAGTGAAAAAGTTGTTCAGATGGTGTGTGTATTGAGAAAATAAAATATGATGCGTTTTCAAAACTATCTTTCGGTGAAAAAAAACTAGTTTTCGAGATAGGTCGTGCTACACCGGATTTGCAATTAATACAAATTAAAGGTAAAGTCAGTCGTAAATTCAATAAAAAACAATATGATTCATATCATTGGCTGACAGGTTGCATACACAGTAATCGATTATTTTTTTTCATTTGTCTACTATTTTCAAATAATAAAACCGTCTGGAACGACATCGGTTACAAAACATTACAAAACATCTAACAAACGCGCCGAAAGGCCACTTCGAATGTCCGTAAATTGATATGTCTATAAAAGCAGTCAATCTATGGATATTTGAGCTGGCATTTGGCAATTACCTACATTATAATGTTGATAATTATCAATCGACAAGACGACGAACCAAAACCAACGTGTTTTCGTGAGCAAAATTTTCTGCCTACCCTGTCTTAAAACTGTGTGCACGCCACTGACACGTAGTGATTAATTCCTCTATGGGCTCGACCAGAAAGGTCTTCAAAACCTGTGCGAGTTTCTGACTACGAATTATTTTTAAATTTATTTAATAATTTTTACGGCTTCCTCTGTAATAGCCAACCACAGCTCGTTTCCTGTTGCTTTTTTTTTTTATAAAAGTCTGTGGTTGACTACCACCCTCGAATTATCGTGTCCGTTCAAAAACCGCACATTATTTTAAAATATGCAATTTTTGTCCAAAAACCCAACAGTTCTTGTTTTACTACAAAACTTTAAAAATGGGCGTATGAAATAAATTGAAGTCTCTATGCCCATGTCAAACTAGTATTGAATACTGTTCTGTGAATCCCTTTCAGCAACATATTCATTCCAAAAGCGAATGAAACTTATTCACCTACAGTTGTTACGAATAGATGTATTGAAACATGAATTTCACACTGAAATTCTGTATCAAACCTAAATCACGAAATAGCTGGGACCTATACCAAGCATCGGTGTTATTTCTGCGCTACCACCGAGCTGAAATCCGAAATAGTGTTATGTAAGACAGAAATTTCCTGTAGAAGGTGTATATTCTGATGGATATTAAGCCCGAATTTTCCCGTAGTATAAATTTACTCTGATGGGTACTTTATCCGGAAAATCTGCTATGTGTTAGCTATTTTACGAGCGAGCACACCAACAAATACTGAGTCAACAAAACCTGTCGCAATTTTAGGGTTTTCGAGTAATATGTATTATGAGATACCCCATTGTCATCCAGACGTTAGCTAATAATAGACATTGGCTGTTCCAATAAATCACCAATAGATATGATGATTGTCTAAAAAAATATCATAACTATAATTACTCACGGAAGTTAGATTATCAAAAAATATTGGACACGTATTTTTTTCTTTTGTCAATCAAATGACAAATGACAAAGATAAACCTTGTCAAAGTTTGGGAGTGGGCATAGAATAATGACCAGTTTATTTCTCTAAGGGAGTGGGCATAGAAAAATTACAAGTACGTGATTTTTCTATGGGAGTGGGGTCGTGACGTCACTTCTCTGATAGAAGTCAATACATTCGTATGTAACGTGTGATTTTCGTGGAACTTTAACGGACTATATTATCTTCATCAATTTTAGTTTAATTCATAAAAGAAAACGGACTAATTATATTTTTAGTCATCATGTTAGATATTTTCCACCAAGTGAGGCAAGGCAAAGTAAAATAATAAGTAATCTTATTTTAAAATATTCATTTTACAATGCCTTGCCTCAATTGACGGAAAATCTGTCACGATAAATCGTGAATCTTCGCGGAATGTAAATAAACATCTACATGAAAATCGGCCAAGTGCGAGTCAGACTCGCGCACGAAGGGTTCTGTACCTTATGGCCCCATTCTTCTTGCCGTTATTAATAGCGAGCAAAAAAGTCCTAAAAATCACGTTTGTTGTATGGTATCACTTTTATTCAGTTTTTGGAATTTGTTGTTATAGCGGCAACAGAAATACTTACATCATCTGTGAAAATTTCAGCTGCATAGCTATCATGGTTTATGAGATACAGTCCGGTGATAGACATACAGACGGACATCGAAGTCTTAGTAATAGGGTCCCGTTTTTACCCTTTGGGTACGGAACCCTAAAAATTGTTTTTTTTTCAAATTGTGATGGGTACTTATTACCGACTTCCAAAAAGGAGGTACTATGTTCGTCTGCATGTTTTTTTGTGTATGTTCATCGATATTTTCGCCAATTGTGAACCGATTTAAAAAAAATATTTTATATCGAAAAAGTACACCTACTTCCGCGGTGGTCCCATTCAAATATTATTGAAATCGGCTGAGCTGTTTTTGATAAATAAGCAAAAATGTACATGGTTTTTTTTTTTTTTTTTTTTTTTTTTTTTTTTTTTTTTTTTTTTTTTTTTTATTCTGAATAGGTTTGCGTTTGACCACATACTGCCTGTTGTTAAGCAGATATGCGGTCTAGGTTGTAGCACGCTTACCTAGAAGATACCTATTTACTCGGGATTTGAAGACGCCCACATTGTACTTTAGCGGGAAGACAGACCCAGGCAAAGCGTTCCACATTCTGGCTGTTCGTATGAGGAATGAGGATTCGAAACGCTTGGTTCTAATGCGCGGAATGTCCACCATAAAATGCTTGTGGTGGCGCTTTGGTCGCGTCTGTCTAGCCGTACGATAGAAGAAAGGGGCAGGTGGGACCAGATTGTGCAACTCCTGGGCGCACTCTCCGAAGTGGATCCGGTAAAAGGCCGATAAACACGCTACCTTACGTCGATGCTCGAGACTTTGCAGCTGCGACATAGTCAGAGTGTCGTTGTCGATCAGCCTCTTGGCTCGCCTCTCAATCGACTCCAGAGCCTCCAGTTGATATTTGGCGGAGCCATCCCAAAGGTGAGAGCAGTATTCCATGCACGACCTGACTTGAGCTTTATACAGACTAAGCAGTTGCTCAGGTGTGAAATACCGTCTCACCTTAGAGAGAACACCAAGTTTTTTGGAAGCTAATTGGGCCTTTGACTCTATGTAAGAGCCAAAGTTAAGAGTCGATGAGAGTGAAACGCCTAATAGTTCCAAGCTGTCAGTTACCGGAACGGAGACACCACGGAAAGCGGGAGACAATTGGAAGGGTCTCTTTTTGGCCGAAAACAGACAGGCTTGAGTCTTCGTGGCATTAAACTTGATTAGGTTAGCATCACCCCAGTCAGAAACCGCCTCCAGATTCAAGTTGAGCCGCTCGACCATAGCCACTCTGTGAGACTCGATCTGTGGCCCGCTGGTTCTTGCATCGGATGTGTAGCTCTCCACGACTGTACTGTCGTCTGCGTACCCAAAGATTCCGGGCTTTAGCAGATCGTTGATATGCAGTAGGAAGAGGGTCGCAGAGAGCACTGACCCCTGAGGAACCCCGGCATTGATAGCCATATGATCTGACGAGCAGCCATCAACGACCACTCGTATCGACCGATTCCTCAAGAAATCTGATATCCATGCGCAGAAATCAGCAGGCAGGCCGTAAGATGGAAGCTTGCCAATTAGGCTCTCATGCCAGACCCTGTCAAAAGCTTTGGAGATGTCCAAAGAGACAGCCAGCGCCTCCCCGTGCTTTTCGATGACCTCACTCCAGATGTGTGTGGCGTACGCCAGAAGGTCCCCAGTAGACCGGTTTCGGCGAAAGCCGTACTGGTGGTCACTGAGTAGGTCATTCGCTTCCAGGTACGCCAGGAGCCTGTTGTTAAGGACACGTTCCATACTCTTGCAAAGTATGGACGTGATCGAAATCGGTCTGTAATTGGCAGGGTCGGCACGGCTACCTTTTTTGGGTACAGGCTGCACGTTAGCAAGCTTCCAAGATTTGGGCACTTGACCTGTCTTCAGAGATAGGCAAAAGAGGCGAGTCAGCACAGGCGACAACTCAGGCGCACAAGTCCTCAATACAATGGCCGGAATACCATCAGGGCCACTGGCCTTGTTCACATCAAGACTGCGGAGAACCTTGAGAACCTCCTTTTGCCGGATATGTATTTCACTCATTACAGAGCCACAATTTGGCAAAGTTGGAGGTCTCGCACTACCGGGGTCCAGACGCGAAGACTCAGCAAATTGAGATGCAAATAAATTTGCTTTCTCAACCGCGGTATGGGCCAGCGAACCATTGGGTTTCAGCAACGGAGGCAGTGAGGGGCGGCAGAAGTTCGCTTCAACCGATTTAGCTAGGGACCAGAATGCCTTACTACCCGCAGGGTAAGAAGCAAGCTTATTGCCTATTCGACTAATGTGATCAAAGCGAGCCCTCCGCATAACCTTTTTACAGGACTTAGCAGCCCTATTGTATGCCTTCTTCCTCAGACGAATGTCCCTCGAGTTACGGTTTCGAGCATCGGCCCAAGCCAGGAATGCCTGATGCTTTTGCGCTTCGGCGCGTCCACATTCAGGTCCAAACCAGGGCCGAGCTTTGCTAGACAGAGGCACGTCCGAAAATGGGATGAAGTATTCCATGGCGGTACGAAGCACATCTGTCACGGCATCCGCGCACGTAGAAGGATCATCGGAAGAGAAGCAAACAGACTGCCAAGGGTAAGATGCAAAGAAACACCGCATCTCATCCCAATCCGCTAACTTGTACCGCCACACTCGCCGTGACCCTTTGGGGCTGGGGTCTGATGGGGAGTAGACGGACACAGATTTCACCAGACAGTGGTCAGATGAACCTAACGGTGAGGAAATCGCCACTGAATAACGGTCTGGATCGGTGGTTAGCAGAAGGTCCAAGCAGTAGGCTGTGTGCGAGTCAACGTCAGGTACCCGTGTGGCGCCTTGAACCAGCTGGGTAAGATCTAGTGTCAAGGCAAGCTTGCGCGTCTCAAGCCCAGCATGGTTAGTGTCTAGGTATGGGTATAGCCACTCCTTGTGGTGGCCATTAAAGTCCCCCAGGATCACTAATTGGGCCGAAGGGTAGCTGAGTTGAGCAGCATCCGCCGCCTCACTGAGGTATTCAGAGAGTCTGGTTGTCTCCTGGTCCCCGCTATGTGATCGGTATACACAAGCGTAGATAATTTTCTCTAGTCCAGTGTCCGCAAAGCCCAGAGCACTGAGAAAGAGGGGTCTTCAAACCTACGAAGGCGCAGAAAGCAAATGTCATCCCGGGCGTACACGCATACACCCGCACGTGGTTTGAAACGGTGCTCCAGGGAATACCCTGGGTAGGAAAGATACGACACGTCGGATGGACCAGCAATCTGCGTCTCCGTGAGAAACAATAGGTGGGGTCGATCTGTCTCAAGATGATGATGGACAGGTGTGAGATTGGAGTGCAGGCCCCGAATATTGCACAGGTGCACTTTAAGTGAGAGGGAGTGCTGCCGCTGTGTACACGTTCTTTTGATTCTACTGTTTCTCATAGTTATTTGCGGAGTAAAGTAGGTAGAAAGTCGGTAGTAGAACGAGACGTCACTCTGCAGATCCAGTGGTACAACGCACAAACCACACACATCCATGGTAGACTAGCCTGGAGACCGCGGGGACGCCCGAGCCCCCCCAAGGATGTCCATCGGGCCCTCTCGTCCGGTCGCCAACCGGCACGATGGCGCATCCCTGGGATTTTTCGACAGATGGCGGGGCAGCCTTTCATGAGTGGCTAGCTCACTACTTGGGCCCCCTACTATCTGCGGTCGGCCAGCGACAAACCGTGCCTCGGATCCCGCTGCCCTCCACGACTAGTCGGCCGATGCGGCAATCGATGAGTGCACCGTATTCGATCCACCAGAGGACGCTACTGTTCCGACCCGACTTTCAGATTGGCGTCACCAGACTTCGCGCCGGAACACGAGCTCAAGAGAGTCGTTTGGCGGCGCGGCTTAGTCTGGTGGGTGGTCTCTCGCCGCGGCTATAGCCTACCACCAGTATGGTTGCTGCCTGGTTAGCACCACCCAGGACCACGTGTGGGGGACAAAAAATTAAAAGGGTTCCTACCCACGGACGAAGGCAGCTCGGTCCCAAAATTGGATGTCACATAGATTCGTGCAAATTATTCGAAAAATAATTATAGCTTGTTGAGTTTGCCAGGACATGGTAGACTAGGCTTAAACATATACTATTGACATCGCGGAAAACACACTTAATTGTTTTTAGGCAATAGTCATACCTACCACACCTTTGGTAGTTATAACTATCACTACATAGTATAATACAAAGTCGATTCCCGCTGTCTGCCTGTATGTATGTACTAGTAATCTTTAAAACTACGCAACAGACTTAGATGCGGTTTTTTTTAATAGATAGAGCGATTCAAGAGAAAGGTTTATATGTATAATACACCTGTGCAAAGCCGGGGCGGGCCGCTAGTACTCGTATAACTTGTTGAGATAGGGCACAAATCTGATTTCAATTATACATGAACCAATGCTCCGCGAAAGATCATCCTCCTTACCTATAAGTAAAATCCTAATGCCTGTCAAATTATGGAACTGTTGTCCCAGAAATAAACTATTTTGATTTATTTTCTGTTTCAACAGTGAGCAAAAAGAATGATTGTTACAGGGCGTGTTTCCGAGAGAACGCAGAGAACAAGCAGGTGACTCCGCCCCCGGTGAGCTCCAGCCAGGATGTGACTGCCTGCGTCATCCGCGGCAGCCACACTGGACGCACAGGTCAGTCTACAAGTGGAGTACCTTACACTAAAGGAATAAAACTCATGAAAACAATATTGACGACGACCGATAAGTGTTCTCGAAGACGGCTTGGAGTTTTATTCTTTTAGTGTAAAGTATATTTTTCTTTGCATAAATTAACTGTCTGTATCAGCCTTTTTAATAGTCCACTGCAGGACGTAGGCCTACCCACGAAGGGTGATTGGGCCATATCCACCACGCTGGCCCAGTGCGGGTTGGTGGATTCACATACGCCATCGAATTTCTTCTACGGACATATGCAGGTTGCCTCACGATGTTTTCCTTCACCGAAAAGCCAGTGGTGTGAAATTCCGTACATAAATTCCAAAGAACTCATTGGTACGGGACTGGGATTGAACCCACGACCTCACGATTGTAAGGCGGGCGTCACTACCTCTAGACCACCACGGCTCCACACAATTAACTGTCAATTGCTACCTATTAAAATTACTCCACGTTAAATACGCAGTCACAGCAAAGTTGCTTTATTATTGCTTTACTAGCCGTAGGACGCACGTGGTTACAACGAAGTTGCCTCATCATCATTATCAATCGTAGAACGTTTAAGGCTTTTTCGACTATCTCTTCTAGGAACTATGTGCCCTGCCTACAGTCGCGCTAATCAGCTGAGCTGTTGGTAACTTTGGTTCGTCTACGAATCTCCTCATTTCTGATTCGAAGACATAAAAAGATTCCAAACATATCCCACTCCATAGAAAGTTGAGCAACTTTGAGCTTATTTCTAATGCCCACAGTGAATTCTGGAACCGAAGATGCCTACTGAAGCTGCCACTACACACTACTGAGATTTTATTTTAATATACATGAAGACGGGCAAGAAACTTTTACATAAAACAGAAAACAGTTACTGAAAATATGAACCGTGTCAGTCTACAAAAGTGTATACATATATTCCGGTGAAGCGGCAAACTCAATTCATAGTCTAAAGCTTATTAGAATGTAAATAGTATTCAAAACATGTTTTTAATAGAGTAATCGTAAATGGCGAAACAATACACTTTTGTCAACATATTTACTATGGCAACGAAACAAAATGTTTCGTTGCATGATAATGCATTAGACTAAGATCAGGCCTGATCTTCGTCTAATGATTGGTATAATCACAGGCCACTGTGAGCTAAATTACCACATGCACAAAATAGGCGGTACAGACAGTCCTCTATGCCGAGGCTGTCTACAGGAAAATGAAACCGTGGAGCATGTACTATTACACTGTAAGGCCACTGAAGATACAAGAAAAAGGACAGGACTCCTTGAAGGAACAACACAAATCTTCGGCAGCGAAACACCCGGCGCAATAGAGGTGGACCAGTTATGTCAGCGACCCAAACCCGTGCTCCGTTATTTTAAGTAGCTCGGATGGTTTGAGTAGACTGACAGCGGGGGGAATGCACAAAACACCCCAAGCGGGACGTCAGTGCAGGACTCATCACCTCCACCTAGAATTAGAATTAGAATGATAATGCATTGTCATCCGATTTACATGCTCGTAATAATACTTTGCATATAAAATGCAATGTAGTCGTGCATGCAAAATTTCAGCTCAGTACCTACACGATACGATTAGACCCAGTGTCGTGTCGTCTCGTGTCTAATTTTTGACCCATTTAGTCAAAAACTTTTAAAATTGGACACATAATTAGGTGAAAATTGGTGAAAATTAACTTGCAAATAAGTTTTCTATTTTAAAATATTGTTTAGCTATTTTGGTCTAGTTTGCGGTTTAAATGAATAGTGCGCGGTGTAATTACCGAAAAAATCTCTAAAATATTTTTGTATCGTTACGGTTTAAGTAATTTTATTTTGTTCGACATAACTAATATGTGATCGACATATATACAAGGTTATTCCTATTCAATTAGCTTCCTTTTAGGGGTTTATTCTGTCCCCCCCGAGTGGGTTCCCGCCTTGTCGTGGCGGGGGGGCTTAGTAGCCAGGTCTTCCCAGCCTGGTGAACGAAGAGGAACCCGAGGTGGGGCCGGCCTCTCCGGGTCTTGGGCCCAGACAAGCCCGTGCGGAGGCTGGCCAGTAGGTCGGCTTGCCGACTGAGGTGGACTGCGGTGTCGCGCTTGTCGCGATGCCGCGGCCGAGCCCATCGAGGCGGGGGCGGCGACGGGATGGACGGGCGGCGAGAAGGCCGCTGCCTATCCGTCCTGCCAGCGGCCATAACGGCCAACGTGTTGGCGGAGGCGGTGGGGCTGCGGGGGAAGAGGAGTGTCGGTATCGCGACGGCCGTTCTCCCTATCCTCTGCAGCCGTAGTGGCAGGCGCGGGGCCACTTTAATTGACCCGTTGCATCGGGACCAGGGCTGTCGGATACGGGTGCTGTCTGACGCCCAGATGCTGGTTGGTCCCAGGTGGTGGATGACGATGTGTCTGGTGTTCGGCACATCGTCATTCTGGCGGGAGCCGAAGCTCCGTGGTGGGGCCCAAGTTGGGCCAGCGCTGTCGGGTGCCGCGGAGGAGTGCGCAAGCGTGCCCGTAGCCCCGACACCAGGCGCAGTGGTGGAACACCCAGGGGTTTTGGTGGGTATACTGTCCAGTCGGCAGGACTCCCACATAACCCCCGCCTGCCCACGAGGTGTGGTGGTATCAGATCTATAAAAGATTTCCCCTGGTAAAAAAAAAAAAGGGGTTTATTCTGTACATCAAAACTAACAACTTATGTTCTGCGACTTTTGACAAAACTCAAAACAAATATTGTTGTTCCATAGAAAAATATCGTTCACCCGCGACAAAGTGTATGGAACAGCAGATTTTTTTTTTTGAGTCTGACAAAAGTCGCAGAACTAAAGTTGTTAGTTTTTATGTACAGAATAAGCCCCTAAAAGGGTGCTTTTTGATTAGGAATAATCCTCTATAATAGTACAATGCGTTGGAATACATTTTTATTATCCCAATTGTGAATTTAAAAGCAAAAAACTCAAGTTGCGGTAAATATGTCTAAAACCACTCTGGTGTGACAATAAATAGTTCTTTAGACGTAAATCTAAATTGAGTTTCGGGAGAAAAGGTCAGGATATAAGAAATCTTTTCCTGCTAGCCAACGAAACGATAATGACAATAGTTTACTAACTTGCCGTACCTATCTTGTGAAGTTAAATATCAGAGACTGTTAAGCGAGTCGCCCATTAGTACTACTTTGTTGGTAACTCGGTCATAAATATAGTGGGTTCCTCCTGATGGTCTAACTAGATAGTCTAATAGTCTTTATCTACACTAATGTTGTAACATTCTACTTATGTTTCCAATACTTGACTTATAATGACTACTGTTATAGCGCAGACAACAAAACACTCAATTTAAGCAATTTCACATGATGTTATAAAATCCACATCGATTTCGTAAAATCTCATTATAACATCGCGCGCTCGCTCCTGATTGGCCCTGCGCGAGATTTTAGAATGGCCTTAGATTTTTTTTTTTATTAGTGAAGATAAAGTAGTGTATGCAACTGTCATATAATGAAGGGTATTAAAACACTCGTTACTATTATGAAACTCGCTGCGCTCGTTTCATAAACTCACACTCGTGTTTTAATACCCTTCATTATATGACAGTTGCATAAACTACTATTATATACCTAGATATTATTATGTTGACATTTGGAGGTCACATTAAATGTAAAATTGGCAAAATCCCTAATATTATAAATAAGAAATAGTGTTTGTTGGTTTTTTTATGCTTTCACGTGGGAACAGAACAACGGATCAACTTAATTTCAAAGGTTTCTATGACGCAGCACTAAGATTAAAATATCAAGCGGGCGAAGCCGCAGGCAAAACCTACCATAACTTAAAAATAATGAACGAAGATATATTATTATTAAATCAGATAAAAACTTTAGTTAACAAACCTCATCAGTCTGTTCAAATGTATAATTTATATAATTAATTTGTACTAACTCCGTTAAATTATAAAGCTATGTTAAAACTAAACAAATATTAGCAGTGAAATACAACTACTAAAAGAATTTCTAAATCACTACATAGTATAAACAGAGTCGCTTCCGCTGTCCCCATGTTCCCATGTATGCTTATATCTTTAAAACTACGCAACGGATTATGATGCGGTTTTTTAAATAGATAAAGTGATTCAAGAGGAAGGTTTATTATGTATAATACACATGTGCGAAGCCAGGGCGGGTCGCTAGTTAGGTATATTGCCCTTTTGTATTTTGAAAGAATCGATACAATAATATTGTACTTATGACTACCGTAGTACCTAAATTTCACCAGTCAAATGGTAAGTAAGTAGATGTTTTTTCAGAGATTTCTATTGTTTGAAAGAAAAAAACAAATTTATGGCGATAGACTGTATCATCACTATCACTACATAGTATAAAACAAAGTCTCTTCCCGCTGTCTGTCCCCATGTATGCTTATATCTTTAAAACTACGTAACGTATTTGGATGCGGTTTTTTTAATAGATCATTGTTATCGAGACCTTCGATAACAATGAAATCTATGTCATCGCAAGCATCTTTCATCTTCCTGGCACAATCGATGGACTGGGGCCAATTACGGCCGAGAATAGACAGTAAATTAGCTAGGATATGGTTACGCCGTGTTTCTGACGCAGCTAGCTTTTACCCGCGGCTTCGCCCGCGTTATATTTTGATTTTGGCTAATGTTTATGTCGGCTGCGAAACCTAACCTTAGCGACAAACATCAAAATACCTTAGAGGAATGCTTTTGTTGGTTAAGTTACGGTTGGAGTGTATATACAACACCCCTGTGTATTCCCGCCTTGTCGTGGCGAGGGAGGTCTAAGGCAGCTGAAAAGGCGGCGCTCGAAGTTTCCCTCTTCTTTGGGTCTTTCCCCCAAGGCAGCTTAGAGGCCGGCACTCGTAGTGCAGCCGCTTTTAACTAAAGCAGCTGAGAGGATGGCCGGTAGGTTGCCTGCCTTATGAGGAGTGTTGCTTCTGAGGCGGGCTGCAGTGCCGCTCTTGCGACGCTGCAACCGAGGATTAGGGGCTGCGGTGGGATGGAACTGGTTGTGTGGGTGCCGCCACCTACCCTACCTTCCGCTAGGCCGTCAACCTGTTGGAAGACGCAGTGGGGCTGCAGGGGAAGAGAAGTGTCGGTATCGCGATGGCCGTTCTCACTGCCCTCTGCAGTTGAAGAGGCAGGCGCTGGGCTACTATGACTGACCCGTTGCACTGGGATCAGGACGTTGGAATGCTGTCCGATTTCTGGCGCTTAGACGGCTGCTACCGCAGCCCGCTCGCTTACTTTTCATCCTATCCTACGGAAACTGTTAAAGTTTTTGGGATAAAAAGTGGCCTTTGTCACTTTTCGTCTTTCAAACTATATTCATGCAATAAGGTAAGGCAATCCGTTGCTCCGTTGCTGAGTAAAAGTTATTGTCTTATCCTATGGGAACCGCATTTTTTTCGGAAAGGAAAGTATCCTATGTCACTTTCCGTCTTCCAAACTATGCCCACCCCAAAAATCAAGTCAATCCGTTGCTCCATTGCTGAGAAACAGTTATTGTCCTATCCCATGGGAATCACGAATTTTCTCGTACAAAAGTATCCTGTTATCACTTTCTGTCTTTTAAACCATAGGTATCCATACCAAAAATCAATTCAATCTTTTGCTCCGTTGCTGCGTCAAAGAGGAACAAACCAACAAACTTTTCGGATTGATAATATTAAAGTATGATGATTCTGTACCATAAAGGTAGAATAAAGAAACATGTTAAACCTCTAATGATAGAAGATTTAAAAATATAAATGACGGCCTGTTATTAAACTAACGTCATAGTAACATGTAACATGGAGAGGGAATAAAACATTTTATCCAATTTTAATGTCAGTTGTCATTTTCAATCCATACTTTATTTCCTCTTCAAGGGGATATAATGGTGGAAAAACAATTTGTCCCCTTGCCATGCTACCTGTGATTTATAAAAGTCTGCAGACAATGTCACCTGTCATCTAATTACGTTTCGCTGTGACGTTTCGTTAAGTGTCATAGAGGAATTAATCACTTGGCGTCTTTGTGATAGTGGCGACAGTTTTGCTTTCGATAGTTTTTGTCCTGTCCTACAGGAACTATGCAATTTTTTGCTTAACGTCTAATGCTTAGCATCCTATGGTTTAAAAGACAGAAAGTGATAATAGGATACTTTTTTATCCCGAGAAAATTCGTGATTCCCGTGAGATAGGACAATAACTGTTTCTCAGCAATGGAGCAACGGATTGACTTGATTTTTGGGGTGGGCATAGTTTGGAAGACGGAAAGTGACATAGGATACTTTCCATTCCAAAAAAATTGCGGTTCCCGTAGGATAAGACAATATTTTTTTCTCAGCAACGGAGCAACGGATTGCCTTGGCTTATTACATGAATAGATAGATAGATAGATTCATTTATTTTCAGTAAGGATAATTACATACATTGGTATACAACAATATACTATGAGCAACACCTTACGAATTGTCAAAATAACAATTATTATTTTTGCAATAAATTAATTATTTGGTACATCACATAAAATTCAAAATTCTAAATGCAATTTAAAAAAATTAAGATGTCAGAAATACCTACTGTAATTGAAATGTCATACTGTAATTTATATGGTTTGAAAGACGAAAAGTGACATAGGCCACTCCCAAAAACTTTAACAGTTCCCGTAGGATAGGATAAAAACTAAGTGAGCGAGCTGCGGTAGCAGTCGTCTAAGCGCCAGAAATAACCTGTCATTTCAAGTTTTGGACGTTCCTTGGACATTTTTCGCACTCCTTCGCGGCATTCAACAGCGCTAGCCCAGACTCGGGCTCCATAACGGAGCTTGCGCTCCCGCCATAATGACGGAGTGTTTCGGAGCACAAGACACATCGTCATCCACCACTCGGGACTAACCAGCACTGAGCGTCGGACAGCATTCCAACGCCCTGGTCCCAGTGCAACGGGTCAGTCATAGTAGCCCAGCGCCTGCCTCTTCAACTGCAGAGGGCAGTGAGAACAGCCATCGCGATACCGACACTTCTCTTCCCCTGCAGCCCCACTGCGTCTGCCAACACGTTGACGGCCTAGCGGAAGGTAGGGTAGGTGGCGGCACCCACACAACCAGTTCCATCCCACCGCGGCCCCTAATCCTCGGCCGCCCGCCTCAGATGCAACACTCCTCATAAGGAACGCAACCTACCGGCCATCCTCTCAGCTGCTTTAGTTAAAAGCGGCTGAACCTCGAGTGCAGGCATCTAAGCTGCCTTGGGGGGAAAGACCCAAAGAAGAGGGAGACTTCGTGCGCCGCCTTTTCAGCTGCCTTAGACCTCCCCCGCCACGACAAGGCGGGAATACACAGGGGGGTTGTATGTACACTCCAACCGTAACTTAACCAACAAAAGCATTCCTCTAAGGTATTTTGATGTTTGTCGCTTAGGTTACGTTTCGCAGCCGACATAAACATTAGCCAAAATCAAAACATAACGCGGGCGAAGCCGCGGGTAAAAGCTAGATTTTTATATATTTGAGGAATGCTTCTGAAAAAGCTAGATTTTTATATATTTGAGGAATGCTTTTGTTGGTTAAGTTACGGTTGGAGTGTATATACAACCCCCCTGTGTATTCCCGCCTTGGAATATTATAAAGAAGAGGGAGACTTCGAGCGCCGCCTTTTTAGCTGCCTTAGACCTCCCCCGCCACGACAAGGCGGGAATACACAGGGGGGTTGTATATACACTCCAACCGTAACTTAAGCGACAAACATCAAAATACCTTATTCCTCTAAGGTATTTTGATGTTTGTCGCTTAGGTTAGGTTTCGCAGCCGACATAAACATTAGCCAAATCATTATAAATGCGAAAGTAACTCTGTCTGTCTGTCTGTCTGTCTGTCGCGCTTTCACGCTAAAACTACTGAACCGATTTGAATTTGGAGATTAAATATATCCTAGCTTTTAGCGTGAAAGCGCGACAGACAGACAGACAGACAGACAGAGTTACTTTCGCATTTATAATGATTTGGCTAATGTTTATGTCGGCTGCGAAACCTAACCTAAGCGACAAACATCAAAATACCTTAGAGGAATGCTTTTGTTGGTTAAGTTACGGTTGGAGTGTATATACAACCCCCCTGTGTATTCCCGCCTTGTCGTGGCGGGGGAGGTCTAAGGCAGCTAAAAAGGCGGCGCTCGAAGTCTCCCTCTTCTTTATAATATTCCAAGGCGGGAATACACAGGGGGGTTGTATATACACTCCAACCGTAACTTAACCAACAAAAGCATTCCTCTAAGGTATTTTGATGTTTGTCGCTCAGGATTAGGGGCCGCGGTGGGATGGAACTGGTGGTGTGGGTACCGCCACCTAGGGCTGCAGGGAAGAGAAGTGTTGGTATTGCGATGGCTGTTCTCACTGCCCTCTGCAGTTGAAGAGGCAGGCGCTGGGCTACTATGACTGACCCGTTGCACTGGGACCAGGGCGTTGGAATGCTGTCCGACGCTCAGTGCTGGTTAGTCCCGAGTGGTGGATGACGATGTGTCTTGTGCTCCGAAACTCTCCGTCATTATGACGGGAGCGCAAGCTCCGTTACGGAGCCGGAGTCTGGGCTAGCGCTGTTGAGTGCCGCGAAGGAGTGCGAAAAATGTAGGAACGTCCTAAACTTGAAATGACAGGTTATTTCTGGCGCTTAGACGGCTGCTACCGCGGCCCGTTCACTTAGTTTTTATCATATCCTACGGGAACTGTTAAAGTTTTTGGGATCAAAAGTGGCCTATGTCACTTTTCGTCTTTCAAACTACATTCATGCAATAAGCCAAGGCAATCCGTTGCTCCGTTGCTGGGAAAAAGTTATTGTCTTATCCTACGGGAACCAATTTTTTCGGCATGGAAAGTATCCTATGTCACTTTCCGTCTTCCAAACTATGCCAACCCCAAAAATCAAGTCAATATGTTGCTCCATTGCTGAGAAACAGTTATTGTCCTATCCCATGGGAATCACGAATTTTCTCGGGATAAGAAAGTATCCTATTATCACTTTCTGTCTTTTAAACCATAGGCATCCATACCAAAAATCAAGTCAATCTTTTGCTCCGCTGCTGCGTCAAAGAGGAACAAACCAACAAACTTTTCGGATTGATAATATTAAAGTAAGTATGATGATCTGTACCATAAAGGTAGAATAACGAAACACTTTAAACCTCTAATGATAGAAGATTTAAAAATATTTTTCATGTCAGACAAAATGACGGCCTGGTGTTAAACGTCATAGTAACATGTAGCATGCAGAGGGAAAAAAACATTTTATCCAATTTTAATGTCAGTTGTCATTTTCAATCCATACATTATTTCCTCTTCAAGGGGATAAAATGGTGGAAAACAATTAGTACCCTTGCCATGCTACCTGTGATTTATAAAACTCTGCAGACAATGTCACCTGTCATCTAATTATGTTTCGCTGTGACGTTTCTTTGGTCCATATTAGTGCCATAGAGGAATTAATCACTTAGCGTCTTTGTGATAGTGGCGACAGTTTCGCTTTCGATAGTTTTCGTCCTGTCCTACAGGAACTATGTAATTTTTCGCTTAACGTCTAACGCTTGGCATCTAAAATTCGACGCGCTTGGTTTTGCTCTTGAGTCTCAGCAGTTCTTTGTGCTGTGTGATGCTCGGCATCTAAAAGTCGCCGCGCTTGACTTTCTCCTTCAGTCTCAGCAGCTCTCTGAGCTGCGTGACGCTCAGCATCTAAAATTCGACGCGCTTGGTTTTGCTCTTGAGTCTCAGCAGCTCTTTGAGATGCGTGGTGCTCGGCATCTAATGTCAATTCGTTTGAGTGTGCTCTTCAGACTCTTGGCTTCTAGCAATTTTCTTTACGCGAGCTCCGCTAGAACTACGCGCTAGATTCGATTTGCGTTTTCTAGGCATACCTATTAGAATGAAAACTACTTAATTAAACTGAAAAAATACATGTAACCTGCTCCAAATTTTACAGGAAAAGATTGATTGACTTTGACATTTGCAACTTGAGCAGCCTTGAATGGGCATAGAGAATGTAATTTGGAAAGTCAAGATGCAAATTACCATTTGTCATGGTAGAAAATAAGTTTTTTCTTCTAAGATTCTAGCCAATGCGGTTTCATCCCCTTTTTTCAACCCTTTAAAACTATTTTTTCGTATCAAAAAGTAGCCTATGTCCTTTCTCAGGCTCTAGACTATCTGTGTACCAAATTTCATTCAAATCGGTTCAGTAGTTTTAGCGTGAAAGCGCGACAGACAGACAGAGTTACTTTCGCATTTATAATATTAGTAAGGATTGTGTCAGTCAGTAAATATACTGAAGTAAAATGTATGGATACTTAAATATGAAGCAATACAATTTCGTTACTTATTTTGGGAGCTTTTCTTCGAGTAATGATCACATTAATATTCCAAAGAATGTAAAGATTTTTTCATATTATTATAATACCTACTAAGCTCCTTACTAGTATAATGCAATATCATTAGACATAAGACTTTCATAGAAATTGGAAGCATAAATTCTCTTTGAATTATTTTATGGATGTGGAATAATTCCATAAAAAGAATCTCTTTGTCAATTTATCAAATTTTCTTCTAACGGTCTGTGAAATCTTATTTGGGCCAATTTTATTAATTTGTAAGAAAATATTCGGAAGTTACCTCACAATGAACTAAAATGAATCTAATAACGTAGTCAATATCAAGTTTTATGACAATAAAATATCATAGTCACTAACTACCTACACACACACACATTTTATTGAAATTGGCTGAGCCATTTTTGATAAATCAAGAGCCTGTATTGTCCCACTGCTGGGCAAAGGCCTCCCTTCCCTCCTTCCAGACTGCGCGATCTACTGTAATATGGTGCTATCCTTAACTTTAATAATATTATAAATCTGGAAGTGTGTTTGTTGGTTTATTACTCTTTCACGCAGCAAAAGAGCAACGTATAAACTGATGTTTAGCATGTACTCCTATATTGTTATAGGGTCCCGTTTTTCCTTTTGGGTACGGAACCCTAAAAAGCGATCCGTTGTTCGGTGAAGTAATTTGCCGTGAACAAGCGCTCTTATACGCCATCAATTTTCCTTCCGGAAGTATACCGGTTGCCACGCGATATTTATCTGCACCGAAAAGCCAATAGAGGGGAATCCTTACATAAATTCTAAAGCACTTTTTGGTACAAAGCCAGACAAAGTTATTCTATGTAAATTTCTAACACAGGTGTCGGATTTGGAGCTTAAATTTGATATTTTAAGCTCTACATTTCCGGGTTTGAGCCGTCAGGTATTAAAGTTTAGCTTACTCTTTAATCAAAATAGCAAAACAAGTTTAATCAAATGAAACTATAAATATTCCCGCACAAAACCTCGTTAAAAGTTAGGACAATCTCATGTGGGAATAAACATAACGGGTTATTCGTAAATAATATCGATGGTCGATATCGGCCCACGAAATACCTCTAACCCCACCTGAGATCGTTCTATTCGATCGATCCATGGATGATAGAAAGCGGATGTACCATTATATTAAAATGTGAAGTTAAGATTGAATTGAATTTTTAGAACAAAAAATCTAATACCTAATAATACCTACATAAAACCTGTGTACCAAATTTCGTCGACATTCGTTGAAAAATGCGACCTGTAGACAAAAATCAACATCCAGACAGACGAAAACAAAATCTTCGAGTTGAAACAAAGACCTTTGCTTCGCTTTGCTCAGTTAAAATGCTCAGAAATAATTATTTTTCGCAAAAAAATGGCAAAACCGCCTTCCATCGTGTACAAAAGTCGAATATTTCGCTCGAATTGGTTCCATTATTGTTGATTTTTCAAAACCGGCTCAGCCGATTTCTGTAAAATTTAAATGGAACCACTTCGGGAGTATACCTTTTCAAATTAAAAAATAATTTTTTGATTCGGTTTACAATTGGCGGAATTATCGATGAACATACACAAAATAAATACATACAGACCTCCTCTTTTTTGGAAGTCGGTTAAAAAGACCTAGTCCTGCGCGTAAAGGTTACAAAGGAACATAGCGGACATTTTTCAAAGCTGAGCAGATGAGTGAAACCTCGTTTTTTTATCTGTGAAGGAAGAACTTTCATTACTAAGTTGTTTGTTTTTTACTTGATCATGACCAAGGCCAACAAGGAGTCTATTGTAGGAAATTTAGTTCAGGAAGGATTACGAATACTTATCTACAGGGTCACTTGTAAAACACCGGTAACATCTCAAGACTGGATAGCTAACATCATAAACAAACAACAATGTTTGTTCTACGACTTTCGATAATTAAATTTCTGTCTGAACGTTTCTAACTCTACGCGCGCCGCATGCGACCCTCGACTGGTAGCGCGGCTCTTGTGCCGTAAACATACCTAGGTCGACAAATGTCACGACAGAATAACTTGAAAAGTTAAAGCGTGTAGAGTTAGAAGCTTGGCTCTACATAAGATCTGATAACTTTTTGATAGTGCGAACTGAAGTCTTGTCTTGGCTGCATTTACTAAAAGTGTATTTGATTCAAAAATGTTTCTTGTTTGTATTAAGTACTTCTATAACAAATGTATTATAGATACCTAGATCTGTTGATTGTTTTTGATATTTTAAGCGCTCTGTCACATATTTGTTAAATTTGTTTCTTTAATATTTATGTGATCTTTAAATCTACCCTTGAATTAAAGGGGCTCACCAGAATACCAGCGTTGAGTGTTGGGTCCTCCCAGCACTCAACATTTATAGCTGAGGTGAGTCCCTTTCGACGCTTTTTATTTTTCGTTATTTTATAAGTTCTTTGTACTCTTCTTATCTGTCGAATAAAGATATTTCATTTCATTTCACATGAAAATGTTTTCTTTAGATATTATTACTACTCGATTGAATTCCTAGATTCTCCATAATCTATAAATCAATCGAGTGTAAATTCTCACTGCGTTAATTTGATTCCGAAGTAGTAAAATAAATTGCTTTTAATGCTAATATATGAAAAACAAGAACAAGATTCTAAATCAACCATTTAGTTAAAATCTCTCTTAGGTATTTTATCAGTAAACTAGCCTTTAACCGCATATTTTCCCGCGTGGTAACAACTTAACAACTTATGATTTTTTAGGGTTTCGTACCCAAAGGATAAAAACGGGACCCTATCACTAAGACTCCGCTGTCCGTCTGTCTGTCTCCAGGCTGTATCTCATGAACCGTTATAGCTTTCAGCTATCTAGATGAAATTTTCACAGATGATGCATTTCTGTTGCCGCTATAACAATTAATACTAAAACCAGAATAAAATTAATAATTAAGGTGGCTTCCCATACAACAAACCTATTTTTTTAGCCGTTTTCGCTCTATATTAATAATGGTAACAGGTAGTTGCTTGAAATTTTCACAGAATATTTAGTCGTATATTCACTTCAATAATAAAATAAAATAAATATTTAAGGGGGGCTCTCATATAGTACGGAACCCTCCGTGCGCGAGTCCGATTCGTACTTGGCCGATGTTTAATAGTTTTACTATTTTCATGCAAAAAAAAAACGATAAACACAGCTTTCTATTTATTATATAAGTTAGGATTGAGTTCCTTGAATTATGGCGTAGCTTTTATAAATTATATTTATTTGAATATAACAAAGAAGATAATTGAGTGAAAATTCCTCCATTCAAAATCACGTTCCACCTATTCCCAAAGTCTTATCGGGCTTATGAAATGTTCAATTCGAAAATGAGAAACGTTGCCGTCAGAGAATGTTCACAGATACAGATGGTTTCTGTAAACGACGGAAATATTAATTGTTTGTACTCGTTAAATCAAAAACATATTCATCTTTCTATCCATAGCCATCAGCCAGAGGACGTAAGCTGCTGGACATAGGCCTCCCGTGTAGATCTCCAATAAGACTAGTTGGAAGCACCTTGCATCCAACATATCTGCTTACGTAGTAGGTAGGTGTACTACGCTGCACTTGCTGGTACGTTTTCTCCACACGATAACTTTTCAACCCCGTGGTTTCTTCGTGCTATGTTCTCTGCCCACTGCTATTTAAACTTGCCAATCCACTGGATTATGTCGATCACTTGGTTCTTATTTCTTCTCACGGATCTCTTCATGTCCGATTCGGTCTCGCAGAAAGACGCCAAGCATAGTCTCTCAATATAGCTCGTTGACCTACTTAAAGCTTGAGCTTACACCATAGAATAGATTTCATTGTGAGAAAAAAATTGAAAACATTGTTAACATAAAATCAGCAGATTCATGTCAAACTATCAGTGAAATAGATGATATTTTATTTACATTTTCAAGCTAGATGTTGTTGGTTCTTGAAGTTGTTGACTCGTACGTCTACCTAGGACAAGTAGTCCAGCTAGGTAAGTCCAACTTCAAGAAAGAGGTCTAAAATTATAAACTACCAACAGTGAGTACAAATATATCTCATAATGCCCGTCTTTTATTTGACTTCAAAAAAGGAGGAGGTTCTTTGTTCGTCTGTATGTTTTTTTTGTGTACAAATGGTTATCGATGGTTTCGCCAGTTGTGAACCAATTTTAAAAAAATGTTTTTGTTTTGAAAGATGCACCTATACTTTCGAGGTGGTCCCAATTAAATTTTATCGTGAACAGCTGAACCGTTTTTGAAAAATCTACAATAATGTAAAAATTGTATTGATCTATTCGAGCGTAGATCACGCACCGGCAAGCGCAGCGTAGGACGTCCACCCATAAGGTGGACGGATGACCTCATTAAGACCGCAGGATCGCGCTGGATGCAAGCCGCTGCCAACAGGTCTTATTGGAGATCTATAGGGGAGGCTAATGTCCATCAGTGGACGTTCTATGGCTTATGGATGGGTGGATGGATGATTCAAGCGAACTATTCAAAATTTTTCTATAGAAATTTACGTTTTTTTCACACACTTGTAGAGAAACTAACCTTTTTGTTAGCTTCTCTACATTCAGACTCTTTTAACGATAACACTGCCAACTAACAATTCTAATTGTGAAATTATTCAAATTTTTGAAATGTTTATCATTGACAGGATCAGCGATCCTTGTTTTGTAAAATTGGGCAGTCTTGAGTTGGAAGTGATCTGGAAGACACCTTTTTTTTTTCCTCTATAAAATGTAATGAATGTGAATTTGAGTTTGCGTGGACGAGCCCTGCAAACCGCATGAGCGTCGCGTGACAGTCAGGGTGAGAGGCTCCGGTCCCTTTGACTTTGATTACAGGTGGATCTCTTGTTTTGGGGCCACTGACCCCTTACCCCTGGAGCACCGGGCTGGCGCTGACTTAGAACCCTGTCGGCCAGTTTGGGCCGGCGCCTGTCGGCCGGTTTGGGCCGGCGCCTCCACCTCAGTCGACAGATGTCTTCACGCTAGCGCTCACCTAGCGCTACCTGGCTGGCGCCACACTATCGGCGGGTCCAGCTCAGGCTCTAGAAAATCCTCGGCCAGCCTCCAGCGTGGTTTTACGAGTGCTACCCTCTCCCTTTTTGGCTAACTTTCCAAGGACTTCTACAAAATTCTCTCTCTCTCTCTCCGTCTCTTGAAGATTTAATTGACTATAAGTGCAGTGCGTGTTAGTGTAAATAAATGTGTAAATACTAAGGTTAGTTTTCTGTTTTAATCTCCGAACCGTTAGGATTCCTATCCACTAGGTAGGACTCTTAGGTTGGTTAGGTTTCTCCTGAGGTCTCTTAACCTGTGGTGCTGCAACCGGCTCCCCCGCTTGCAACATTACGGGTTCCTCTCCAATTCTCTTTTAACTTGTGGTGCTGCAAACGGCTTCCCCGTTTGCAACATTACACACTTTATACTATTTATATATTCAGTGCATTGCGAGACGGACGTGAGTTTAGTCCCGATTTATATACTTACCTATAGGATAAAATGTATTCGAATTCTGTATCAATTGATGTCGGTTGTGCCATTTTTGGCGAATTTAATATACATTAACACCTTGTATGAGAGGATGAAGCTTTGTTTTCCACTTGCCTATTTGTTATTCATAAGAATGAAGAAACGCAATATCGATACCGAAAGTAGGTCAGTCGGATCAGTTCCATTTATATTCGAACAGACATTGTTTATCAAGTTTCTAGAGTAAATCTTCATTAGGTTTTGAAGAGGTTTAAATAGATGAATAACGAAAAGTGAAATTATGGCTTGTGTTTGATAGATATTTTATTATATTATAAGCTAACTCGTAGTTAAATGTATTTCAGTTGCAAGTAAGTTCGTATAGGCTGGGTGGCTAGCCCTGGTGTCAGTTTTTTAAGCTGCCTGAAGGCCTCTGACAGTTAAAACAATCGGGCCTACAATTCAACGTGTCAGCCGAGCCATAGTAGCACCCAGTTGTAAATACCACCCTTGGTCACGCATCGAAGACTGAACCCGTGCCGTGAAGCCCGTGCTGAACTTTGCTTAACTTCGATGTTCGCTAACGAACACATAGTCATACTACGCTATGAGCGCTACCAATTTCAGTTAAATTTTACTCATTTCTATTTACGGAATACAAACAAGAGGCGCTTATTTTTATCAAGCTTCTGACCTAAGGCACTATGCTCACCTACCTAAGTAATGTGACAGAAACGTGAATTTATCCACCGACATGTAGCATGACTCTGGCATGACATTCAATGAACCCACCAGGTTAGTACAAAGGTACTCGAGATATTAACGTCCTCTGATGAAGACCAAGCTACCATGGACGGGGTATGAAAGCACTGTAGCATCGAAGTTTCATTTCTTCCGCGCGGAGGGTTAGAAAATGCAAGTAGAGTACTTGCATTTTTTAACCTATTTCTTACGCAATATTAGTTTTGAATGGTTAACTTTTAACGGTTACTTTAATTTAAAAAAAATATTTAAAAACCATAATGTCAATTATTTTAGTTAATGTTTTTATTTATCAGTTTGATTATTAGGTAATGATTGTACTTTTTATATTTGTGTCTCATATTTCACATGTTTGGTAAGGGCAGCATCAACTTGGTGTTAACTGTAATGTCGCTGTAACCTTTGATGAATAAATAAAATAAAATAAATAAATTTGCGTTATTTTTTTGAGAATTTACAACGCGTTAAAAATTATCGATTTTAGCTAACGAATTAACAATGAACGAAGTTAGCTTTTGGGTTAACTGTGCCCACCTATACATAGTAGTGGCCCGGACGAGCCCCGTCCGGTCTTCCTACGGGTTACTATAAAAAAGTATGGAACATGTGTCGTACGGGCCCCGTTCGGGCCTTCCTATGCACACCCCGTCCTAAAACAAATCATCCCTAAGTAAGACAAAAGTTGCCCTAGTAAGACAAAACTTGTTTAATGAAATAAGATAGCGATAAGGGTGGCCCTGCCCAGATTTTCCTTTTTAAGCAAAGTAACGTTTGTCTGGGGAGCTAGTTCATTAATGTTTTAAATATATTTCAACTCATTGAAGATATTTGGATGTGCACACAATAACATCATGTGAAAAATCACAAAACTCACGACAAAGTTGGTTCGCAGTTCGCACCAAACACTACACACTGGCGTTGATATTGACACACATTAGTCACTGAATACTCCTCTGAACACGAAATACTTTCGCTCCGAAGTAAACACAATACTGGCTCTAATGAAAAGTTTTCGCCCTATTTATATCTAAATTAAAATCGCCTCGAATTCTCTAGAATAATCGATGCTAAGTTTCACAAAGTAAACAATATGAAAGTTCTCGAAACCCTATTGTAATCAATAGAAAAAAAAACAAATGTACAAAACGAAACAAAAAGACTACCCAATAACGTAAGAAAATTCACAGCCACAGCTTATGCCATATATATAGTTGCAGAGCGTGAAGAGTAAACAACTGTGTGCGCCTACTACGTGACAGTACATTGATTTCAGCTCATTAATCTCAATTATTCAGCTCAATGTTTTGTTACAGAGCTAGACGGACCGGAAGGGGAGGATTGTGTTTAGCAGCGGCTCACAAAGTACTGCTGTGGGAAGCGGCGTGCACCCAGCGCTGCCCGCGCCTGTCGTCACAAGACCCATCACACAGGCAAGTGCTGCTCTATACTTGATAGAGCCATCAAAGATTGATTTCTCTCTCTCCTCTCTCTTTATCTATCTTTTCCTCTCTCTATCTCCTTCTCTCGCTATATATCTTTCCCTCCCTCTCTCTCTTACACCATCTTTTTCTCTCTCTATCTCTTTCTGTCTCCTCTATCTCTTTCTCTCTCCTATCTCTTTATCTCTCCTCTCTCCCACATGCCTACACACAGGTCAGTCAGTTATACCTCAGTACAAGACTTCCCCCGGCAGATATAAATATAATGTGATAGGTACATCTCATGGTGACTTTCAGCGCGGTCAATTTTGCCCTGAAAGACAAGAATTTCCAAATATTTCACTAACTATCAATAAAAGAACATCTAATAATATAGATAGAAAAATATTTTTTATAAATGGTCAGTCAATATCTGTTTTTTTTTTTTTCTCTTCCGGAGTCATATGTACGCAGTAGTTTATAACTCTATATTTTCAAAGTCAAAGTCAAAAGTATTTATTCGTAGAAATTGTGGTTACAAAGATCTTATTTTATATTTGTACAGTACAACACAATTAGCCAATGTGGCATACGAAAATTAGTGCTATTACTAATGATTAATTATATAATGTCGATAAAAACGATAATTATTATCATTTTTATAGGCATTTCCTCATAATAAAAAAGATCCATAATAATTCGTCACGTTACTTCTTACTGATAAACTTTAGGCTTTATTTAAAACCCACTGTACAGTACTGTACCAGCATTTTAAATGTAACCACGACGAAATGTACTGACCTAACCACGAAGGTTGATTGGGCCATATCCACCGAATGCGGGTTGGTGGATTCACGTACGCCATCGAATTTCTTGCTACGGATATATGCAGATTTCCTCACGATGTTTTCCTTCACCGAAAAGCCAGTGGTGTGAAAATCGGTACATCTATATATATAAAATGCTTTGTCCTGAATGACTTACTGACGGATCAACGCAGAGCCCAAACCGCTGGTCGGAGGAACCTCAAATTTGGAGGGTGGGTTCTTTGTATGACGTAGGCATCCGATAAGAAAGGATTTTTCGAAATTCTAACCCTAAGAGGGTAAAAAACGGGGTCAAAGTTTCTATGGAACATCGTGATCCCATGGTTCAATCGACTTGAAAATTGGCATAAACATTCTGTAATTGAATTGACGGAAGACGTGTTTCGTAGTTTATTGAAATTCATCCCTTATCGGGGTTAAAAAGGATTATAAAGTTAATTTGGGGGTGATTTGCTTCCAAGGTGACATCAATACTCCTTGGCAACTTAGTAATAACTTTGATTTAAATTACTTTTTATTTTGACACATGTTTGAAAACTCAATCCGATTGTATCAATGACTTGAGAAAATAGAGAAGGCGGCCACAGGTTATTTATATAAGTTATTTGACATTTTGCTGCCTACACTTTAGTTATAATATGTTCCCATATTTCTTAGGTAATACATACTGCGTACTGCGAAAATAATTGGGTTAATAGTGAGTGCGAGCGCAAATTTACCTAAGAAAGTGCGGGAATCACATTGTCATTATGCATGAGTGCATAGCAATATTTATAACCGACTTGAAAAATGAAGGTTCTCAATTCAGCGGTAAGTATGTTTTTTTTTTGTATGTAAGTAACGCGATTATTCGGTCAATTAAGTATGAACCGATTTTGTTGATTATTTTTTTGTTTGCTAGATCATAGGTACTTCAGAGTTAGTCTCATTTGAGATTATAAAATAAACAAATATATTAAATAATGATAAATCGAAATAAGTTTAGCAGGTTTGTAAAAATCAAGAATAAACTAATTACATACCTAAATGATGTTGTGGTTTGTGGTTCCATTCAGTTCATCATTTATTTTTGAAAGACCATCATTATGAAAAAATGGTACACATTTTATCGATTTGAGCAAATTATTTGAATTTTGTACTTACTTTTTGTTTGTATGTAATGACGGCCATATTGAGTCCTATGTGTCATATTTTGTAATTATTTCAAGTCTATATACTTATATGTTGCCATAGAGTTTTGGTTGCTATAGAGATATTTTAATTGTTGATTTTGTATGTCAAAATGGAGTAGATAGTGTAAAATAACACCTCAGAAGCAGAGCGAAATTAAACGAATTAAATCTATTTACCACTTTAATCACTTTCCGCTATAATCACAATAATTTCAAGTAAAATCAAAAATTACCAACCTCAATCAACAAAAGTCCGATTCAGAATGAATTAAGAAAACATATGTCACAATAGCTCTTTGATTGTCACTAAAAAGTATAATAACATAGAGAGGTTGTAACCATATTTTATGCCGTGAAGTAAGTGTGTGTAACAGTCGGCCATCCTCAAGAAACGAGTCCCCTCGTTATTTTTCAAGAATTCTAGTATACATAACTATTATTCTGTGGCTTTACTATCAGTATTATCTTATTTGAATGATATCACACATCACATCACGTCACATTACACATCACGTTATTTTGGCGTAAATCTACATGACGCTACCATATATCATTAATATCATAACGTACTACAATAATTATATCTATTTATTCGTTAGTCACGAATAATCTCCTGAGGTGAAATCACGTGAATAACGTACGGCGAAATCATGCCGGTCCCTAAGGCATTTATGCCTGCTACAGAAGGTGGAGTCACGCCTGTACTATACGGCGAAGTCACGCCGGTCTCTAAGGCGAAGTCACGCCTGCCCTATACGGCGAAGTCACGCCGATCTCTAAGGCGAAGTCACGCCTGTCCTATACGGCGAAGTCACGCCGATCTCTAAGGCGAAGTCACGCCCGTCCTATACGGCGAAGTCACGCCGGTCTCTAAGGCGAAGTCACGCCAGTCACTTTCGCTATATAAGTCTCATAAGTAATTAGTCTATACCCACATATTGTAAATAAAATCACTGCATGCCTCGTCCTTACCAAAGCATGTTAGTAATATGATTAAATCCCTAAATCATATCAATTGTTAAATCATAAATAATGTAAAATATCATATCAATAGTTTGATCAAAAATGTAATCTATTCACATTCCTCACCTTCGTCCTCACTTGAAGAGCAAGCAGCAGTGTTGAAGCTAAGCCAAGGGAATATTTTGTCAATAGCTACTACGCTCTCATACTTCCTCCCCCTTCTGGTCAAAGGTGTGTCCTCTACAAGAAACCTATCATTTGGCAGCACCTTTTTGATTCGATAAGGCCCTTTACACTTTGCCTCCAGCTTTTTAGATTGTCCCGGTCCTGTCACTATTGCCCTTGCTATTCGCACCAAATCGCCTTCTGCATAATTTTTGCTATTTTTCTTATGTTTGTCGTATCGTTCTTTCATTTTTTCTTGATTTCGCTTTATATTCTCACCAGCTTCTGCCCTAATTTCTTCTATATTTTCTTTGTTTTTGTCCAATTCGTCTGTTACAACTTCATTTAACAACCCTAATGCTGGATTTCCTGCGGTTCTTCCGAACAGTAACTCGGTCGGCGTCCGCTTGGTTACCTCGTGTGTGGTAGTGTTGATCCCTAATTGGACGTCAGGCAGAAGCTCATCCCATGTATTTTTGTTTTTATCATGAGTCATAGACCCAAGAGCTGCCAGGATAGTACGGTTGTATCGTTCTACCTGACCATTGGCACGTGGCGTAGCTACGGCATTTAGGATATGCTTCATACCCACGGATCGTACGAATATCTTAAACTTTTTGCTTGTGAAACTTGTACCCCTATCCGTTATCAATCTTGTGGGTGTACCAAAAAAACTGAAAAGCGTTCGAAATGCCTTAATGCTTTCTTTACTCTTTGTGCTCCGCACGGGCATTAGGCATACATATTTAGTGAAAGCGTCAACCATAACCAGTATGTATGTCGACCCACGCTTACTGCGTGGAAACGGCCCAAGGTGATCGGCGTGTAGCGTGTGAAAGGGAATTTCCACCTTTGGAATCGGGTGTAGTAGTCCTTCTTTAGTTCCTGCTGGCAATTTATGATGCGCGCACTCAAGACACGCGGACACATATTTTTTTATAAATTTGCGCATTTTTGGGAACCAAAACTGAGATTTTACCCTTTCCAAAGTTTTGTCGAATCCAAAATGGCCAACATTATCATGGTTGGCTTTTAGTAATTGCCATCGCACGCTTTTTGGCACGGCCCATCTGGTTGTACCATCCTGTAATATCCTAAATACTCTACCGTTCTTAATGGTGTACTCTTTATGTATTGCAACCATCTTTGCCGTCTCTGGATCTTCAAGCACCTCTCTGATACGTTTGATTTCCTCGTCAGAGGATTGGACGGTAGAGATCCAATCCTCAGTTGTCACAGACAGTATGTCAAGAGTGTGTGGTGATTCTGGTTCAATTGATACGGGCGCTCTACTCAGTGCGTCTACATGGGACATCTTTTCTCCTGGACGGTATTCGATTTCGCAATCAAACTCAAGAAATTGTATCCACCACCTAGAAATGCGAGGTACAAGGTCTCTCTTGGTGAATGTAGATCGCAACGCATTACAATCTGTCACTATGGTGAACTTAATCCCGATCAGGTATGAACGGAACTTATTTAGTGCGCAGATCACAGCAAGCGTCTCAAGCTCGAATGAGTGAAGTTTCATCTCATCAGCTTGAGTTTGACGGCTAAAATAAGCTACAGGCCGCCATGATTCAGTTCCCTGCCTTTGAAGTAAAATTGCTGCTAGACCAAATTTACTAGCGTCAGTATGAATCTGCGTCTCTGCGCGGTGATCATAAAGCGCCAGTATGGGTCTCTCAGATAGTAACCTTTTAATAGTTTCAAGCGCTCGCGCTCGTAGCGTAGTTTGACTAGGTGATTGTCAGCGATCACCGAAATTAAGCAACGTTCCGCACGGTCAGTACTTGGATGGGTGACCGCGGGTGGCATTTTCCAACTGAGCGCTACCGTGGCTCGGATGACACGTTAAATCGTAGGCCCCGGTTGTTTCAACCGTTAAGCCATGTCAGAGGCCTTCAGGCGGCCTAAAAACTCTGACACCAGGGCTAGCCACCCGGCCTATACGAACTTACTAATAGTTTCAAAGGCTTTGATCTCTGTTTCACTCCACAGCCATGGCGTGTCTTTCTTTAAGAGATTTGTCAGAGGTCTGACTATCAGTGCAAACCCCTTAACAAACCTCCTGAAAAAACTGGCAAGTCCAAGGAATCTTCTGACTTCGTGCTGATTCCTCGGCGCAGGGAACTTAGCTACCGCATCAGTTTTTATCGCCCCAGGTTTGATGCCGTCTTTATCTATTTCGAATCCTAGAAAATCCACTTTTTCTTGAAAGAAGTGACACTTCTCCATCTTGAGTGTCAAACCAGCTTCACGCAAAAGGCCCAGTACTTCTTCGAGTCGTTCTAGACCTTCATCGAATGACTTCGATGGTATCAAAATATCATCCATGTATATAACGACATATCCAACCTTTGCTTTACTTAAAACTTTGTGCATGGTCCTCTGGAAGACCGCTGGAGCGTTCGCCAAGCCAAATGGTACACGATTGTATTCAAACTGACCATCCGGTGTGACGAAGGCAGTTTTCTCTCGTGACTCCTCGGCTATTGGAATCTGGTGGTACCCAGACGCCAAGTCCAGGGCTGTGAAGAGAGATTGGCCAGAGAGCTGATCCAATAAGTCATCTATTCTTGGCAGGGGATAGTGGTCCCTTTTAGTGCGACTATTCAGCGCCCGATAATCCACACAGAGATGCTTCTCTCCCGATTTCTTCTTGACCAAAACAATTGGACTTGCATACGGGGAGTTCGACTCCCGCACAATACCATGATCCATCATTTCATCCACCATCCCTTGGACTAGTTTGCGTTCAGAATGCGCCATGCGGTATGGCCTGTAGACTACTGGAGACTGGTCCTTAAGGTGAATTTCCATTTCTGTTACCTGCGTAAACCCTAAGTCATGCATTCCGGTAGAAAAACAGTCACTATACTTTTCAAGAAGCCCGTGGCACCTGTCCTCAGACAATTGCTTACCGCAGTTAGGGGTGACGGGTAAGGGGCGCTCGGAGTCATTGGTCACCTTCATTATATTTGTGCTAGAACCTATGAATTTGGCACGAGTTACAAGAGTATTTCTCTTGAACTGTAGAGGAGTAGTACCGACATTCTGAATCAACAGGTGACAGCGGGTTCCCTGGATTTGATACTCCCCTGGTAGAAGATAATACTCTTGACCTGTATTGCCCCTAACTGAACCATTGACGTAAATGGAACCGTCGTGTGATGTAGCAGACGTAGCTGCTACTGATTTCATTTCACCTACGTCAATTGAGATGTCAGCAGTTGTGCGTAACAGTATTTTTGAATCGAGTTCATGTTCCGACCGCTCAAATCTGAGGTCAGTAGGGGTCTTAACTATTTTAAGTGTCGGTCTCTCTGTGAAGGTGTGACCTAGAAGTACATTACAGCATATCAGATGGTCGTCCACTATTAACACTTCAACGTCCTTCTCGCGAATGCCTTGTATTTCTATGTTGGTTGTTGTTCTGCCTAAAGGTAAATATGGGACATTACCTAATCCCCTGAGGTATGGACCATCGACTGCATCCCATTTTAATCCTAATTTAAGAGCTTCACTCTTACGAATAAGTGTAGCTTCGCTTCCCAGATCAACCTGACATACCGTAGTTATACCATTTAGAGATAGGGCGAGCTTATATTTGTCATTCGTGCTTTCAGATGCCGACACTTCAAGGACGAGCTTATCTTTTGTGCTACTGTCCTTGGTTTTTGGGCAACGTGAAGATTCGTGGCCCATAAAATTACAATTGGTGCATCTCACTAAGGGCTTTGGGCATTTGAAGCTAAGGTGTCCCGTACTTTGACAGTTGAAACACTTGGGTGGTCCCCTAGAGCCACCGGTCCCGCTTTTCGACGTATTATTGTTGTTAGTTGACGTTGAAGAGGTTGATGCCGATGAATTGTTCTGTCGCCTATCACGATTTAATTCCCTGTTATATTCAACCAAATTTCGGTTTTGGGTCTTAATAGTTTTAAAAAACTCTAATATGTCCTCGGGCTTATCGAATTTTGCTGCTTGAGCACCTACACGAACCCCCCTATCCTCAATGCCGTATAGTATACAGTCTACTGCTTGCTTTCCAAAAATTTTACATCTATTTAACATGTTAATTTTTGAGAAATAGTATAACTCATATGATTCTCCAGGGCGTACTCGTCTATTAAGCATATCTGTTAATAACTCCGCGTAGTTTTCAGTCGCTGGAAACGATTCTCGTAACATGGTTTTCCACTCCATCCACGTATGCTTAATAGAGGGTAGACCCTGGTACCAGGTCTTAGCAAGTCCGGAAAGTTTAGGCAGGGCATAGTGAGTCGTTTGCTTGTCACTCCAATTATAAATTTCAGTGCATTCGTCGACTTTATCAAGCCAAATGTTAATGTTTTGTTCCTTTAACATTGGGTCGAATTCAGGAATCACGTTATTTAAAGCCGAACCAGCAAACGATTCGCGATCCCCTGCCTTCGATTTTAGTGCATTTAGAAATTCTTCGATGAAGTTTTCTGTCAGTTTAGGTTTTTTTTGGGCAACTTCTGTGTCGTCATTTTGATATAATCGCCTTTTAAGTGGTGTACTCGTAGTTGGTCGATCACGATCTTCACGATCATAGCAGCTGGGCGATCGTTCCCACGTTCGATCGCTGGCCGCGTGTCTGGGTGATGGAGACATCCTGTACGCTCTGTCGCGTCCGTCTAGACGTCCCTGTTCCTTAAGTAAACGTACCTCTCTTTCGAGTATCCTTACTCGCTCTTTCTCTATATCGAGCTGACGCTCTCGCTGACGCAGGCATAGCTCTTCACTGGGACTTCTGCACTGTCGACGGCTGCGGCGGGAACTTCGTGCCTCGCTGTGGCGGAAACTCCGTGCCTCGCTGTGGCGGAGACTTCGTGCTTGGCTACGGCTGCTCGCCCGACGCCTTCTCGGAGTCCCCTCAATGCAGCTGGTACGATTTCGGCTGCGTCGCGAATCGTATGGCTGGCTAGGACTTCGGCTTGGGGGCGTTGCGCTGTGACGTATTCTGCCTGCGGCGCGCGCCACGTCTGAGTCGCCTCGAGAGTTCGCTGACGAGTTCCGGTCACTCATATTCTGAAACTCACAACTGCCATGTAAATAAACTTGTTGTGATGATTATTGGCGTAGAGGCCACATTGAAATCTAACAGGGCAGTTCACCTATACGATTGGGTCACTATTTGTGACGTTCAACACTCGGTTATCAAGGAAAATGAGGTGACAAAATAAAATAACTCGTCGTTGGCAAGAAAATGAAGGTATAAATTATTACGAACTAATACTTTCTGAAATACCTATCTGGTTTCTTATTTATTGCCAACTTATTAAAAATGTCTACTAGGGTCAATATGAAACCGTTGCGTATATTTCCATCCATCAAAAGCAGTTCAAAATTTGTTGGATATACTTTTTACCCAAATTTAACTGAGTAGTTTAACAAAATAAAAATAGTTTACACGAAAACGTGTATATTTCACAGTAAGGATTTGTATCCGTATTTTTTCAATCACTGAAAATTAACGGCGGTCGAGCAACTGGCGTGGTATATAAACGCAAAACTTAAATTTCGCGCTCGTCCCACTTCTGAGTTGTAAAATAACACCTCAGAAGCAGAGCGAAATTAAACGAATTAAATCTATTTACCACTTTAATCACTTTCCGCTATAATCACAATAATTTCAAGTAAAATCAAAAATTACCAACCTCAATCAACAAAAGTCCGATTCAGAATGAATTAAGAAAACATATGTCACAATAGCTCTTTGATTGTCACTAAAAAGTATAATAACATAGAGAGGTTGTAACCATATTTTATGCCGTGAAGTAAGTGTGTGTAACAATAGTTTTGTATTTTCTTTGTAAACTAAAAATGTGTGCTCATTATTAAAAAGACTAATTATTCGAGATATCCATAAAACTCTAGATTTAATATTCGTAAAAAAGTGCGTAAATCGTGGGAAAAATCAAAGAGTCATGGTCATGTACGAGTAGAATCGCTTAAGCGAGAAAACTATGATTCCTGGCGTATTCACGCGAAAGCTGTCTTAACAAACCAACACTTGTGGGACCACAGCTTGATCGGATCGTTGATGTATCTAGCAATTACAACAAGGCCAGATATTACGTTTGCCGTAAGGTATCTAAGCCAATTTAATACTTGCTACGGAAACAAGCATTGGCAAGCCGCGAAACGGGTCATCCGTTATTTAAAGGAACCAAGAAGGTTGGACTAAAATATAAAAAAGTGGCATGAAGTAGTATGGCATGGCAGGCGCTTATTGGGCAGCTTGCACCATGGATAGACGATCCTACACGGGATATATTTTCAAATATGGTGGTGGATGGATAAGTTACGAAGCCAAGAAACAAAGAGTAGTAGCCTTATAGGCAGAGTGCACAGAGAAGATGGAAGCAGATCTCCTTACCACGGCACTACCGCAACCAAGGCTTAAGAGGGCTATTGTGTACGAGTATTTCAAAATTGGGTTTACGCACGGAGTGTTTTGAGGACTAAACTGGGTGTCACTCAGACCTGAAGAGACCCTGAGGTCATATTTGAGTTGTTGATTTTTGTGTCACAACGGAGTAAAATAAAAATGTGTGCTCAATATCAAAAAGACTCATTATTATCATCATGTCTATGATTAAAATATAAAGCCTTCACCAGCAACCCAGCAACCCAAATTAATAGATAGTTGGTATGAAATATAAACTTCTAATTTTCTTTGCTCCTAATGAAACTGCTTATGGAATTCATATTCGAGGCAACCAGGCGTCACATCATAGCATCCAATTGCAAAAACGTGATCTTTTTTCAAGAATTACATTCTTTATACATTTCCATGATCATTATTGTTTTGACAATGTCATAGAACAATGGGGTAATTTGGTGTGAAATCCGGAATCTCAGCAAGTCTCATTTTATCGATGAATTTTAGCCGCCTGGATTTTCTTCAAACAGAAAAGAACGTTGAACGAACGTCCAATCATCTGATCATTATAATATACTAGCAGACCCACTGCAGCGCCATCTGCCAGGCTTATTTGTGAATCTAAACCATCCAGGGCGCACCCAAATGCATACAAAACAATTCATTCAAATCGGTCCAGCCGTTTATGAGGAGTTCAGTGATATTCACACGTACAGCAGCATTATAATATATATGTTTAAAGATAATGTGTTGATCAGGTGCTAGAGACAATGCTAATCGCCAGCGTGTAGAGTTTTTACACAGTCTCGCTCTAATTCCTCTCAATCCTACTAATATAATATTACAAACGTGTAAGTATGTATGGATATTTGTTAAGTAAAACACAGGTATTACTCACGTTTCATTTTTAGTAGGATACTACTATAGTTTCGATCGCATTTGAAATGTACGAAAACCACGTTAGTTTCCATAGGGATATTTGTTACTCTTTCACGCACAAACGGATGGACTGATTTGGATGAAATTCGGTACGAAGATAGTTTAGATTTTGGTTTATGTTAGACTACTTTTTATTTCGGGCTAACGCGGGTAACACCGCGGGGCGCAGCTAGTAAATTACATAAAACTCATTGATGCGGGACCGGGATTTGAACCCACAACCTCGCGATTGTTAGGCGGGTGTCACTGCGGTAAAACCACCACGGCTTCCTTTAAATTTAAAAATGTAAAACCTGTCAGGACGAAATGGCTCAATAGTCGTTTACGTAAATGAATTTCAAAAGCAAATGAGGTTGTCATATTTAGTCAACCATTCACCAGAATACGCAAAACCGCTCGTTTGATAGACACTAACAAATTTAAGAAGCTTATATTAATTAGCAATTAGCCTTCTACTAACGAATTGGCTCTGAAATAACAATGTACTTAGTGTTCAGGAATTCCGCGAATTCATTACCTATTAAAGATATAAATTAAACTTGAAGGAAACAAGTCAAAATGTATCTTTTCTTTTTAATGTCATTATTTTAGAAGAGTCTTTTTAGGTTAATTTTTAGGGTAAAAACGGGACCCTATTACTAAGACTCCGATGTCCGTCTATCCGTCTGTCCGTCTGACTGTCTGTCACCAGGCTGTATCTCATGAACCGTGATAGTCAGATAGCTGAAATTTTCACAAATGATTTATTTCTCTTGCCGCTATAACAGTTGTTATAGCGGCAATATAAATACATCATCTGTGAAAATTTCAGCTGTTTAGCTAACACCGTTCATGAGATACAGCCTGGAAACAGACAGACAGACATCGGAGTCTTAGTAATAGGTACCCGTTTTTACCCTTTGGGTACGGAACCCTAAAAACCGCCTTACTACAAAAGATACACAGTGTACACACACACACACACACACACTATTTAGCCGTGCAATTTGTACTGTTAAACATTGTCTAAAGCGTGCGTAACACTTTTGTGGTAAGACGGAAAGAGTTTATTTATCTAAACAGGGTTATCCAACTGGTATACTAAGCGGAAAGAAGGAGATTCAGACCATCATTATGAACAACTTTTTCTAAAGGGGTAACCCGGAATGCGAGAAAAAAGTCAGCTGGTCCATGCATTTTGTCGATTCAGAGTTGCAATCAATATGGAACAGTTGATTTTTTCTCTAATTTCGTATTGGGTCCATAGCAAAAGTTGTCCATAATAATTATGGTCTTAATCACTTCCTTTCGTCTTCGTACAGATTCAATACTCTAACATTGATGTTGTACGTTCATTCATGTTCAAGTAAACTACAACAACTGCCTACTTTGTATAGGCCGAATCACACAACTTGGCGGCTGTGACGTTAGCAATCCTCGAGGAGCTATTAAGTGAGCTTCAGTCAGGATTAATATAAGCCGTGGTGGTCTAGTGGTAATGACACCCGCCTTACAATCGTAACGTCATGAGTTCAAATCCCGGTCCCGTACCGTGGAATTAATGTACGGAATACCACACCACTGGCTTTTTGGTGAAGGAAAACATCGTGAGGCAACCTACATACGTCCGTAGAAGAAATTCGATGGCGTATGTGAATCCACCAACCCGCACTGGACCAGCGTGGTGGATATGGCCCAATCACCCTTCGTGGGTAGGCCTACGTCCTGCAGTGGACTATTAAAAAGGCTGTTACAGTACAGTACTGTCAGGATTGGTCTACCCGCAGCTTGTAGTTAGTATCACAGCCAGGTTGTATGATTCGGCCTATGACTACGAGTATAACAGGCAGGTACTTGTAAACTAATTCAACTTAAGTTTAACTAGAACTCATGTTGTAGGTCATCGAGACAGGCGACGAAGGAAGCCAGTTCCTGTACAGGATCACGTGGGCGCGCACGGGGCAGGCCAAGGGCGGTCCCACCCTGCCACTTTATGAGTGAGCGCTACCACGCCAGTGCTTTGCATTCGAACTGAACTCTACGTGACTATAAGTGACTTTGGAGACACAATTTTGTAATACTTTATTGTTGAAACTAAAGTGTATATACTTTATTTAGAAAACTTATACCTATTTATAAACTTTTTTATGAAAATGTAAACATACTTTATTGTGAAAACTAATATGCACAATAATGTACATAGTTTATCATGAAAACTAATATGAACAATGATGTACATAGTTTAATACGATAATTATGTACAAATTTATTATGAAAACTATTATGTCGATACTTTATTGTGTAATTAATTTGTACATACTTTATTTTGAAAACCTATATACATATTTTATTGTGAAACTTATTTGTCCATACTTAATTGTGTAAATTAATATGTACAGACTTTATTATAAAAACTTATTTATACATACTTTCTTTATTGTAAAAACTTATTTACGTTATTGTGAAACTAATTTATACATACTTTATTGTAAAAACTAACAATTATGTACATTCTTTATTACGAAAATTAACTTGCTTTCGAAGGTTCGTTTTGTAAAATATTTGTTCTAAACAACGGATAATTATGTTTTAGTATATCATTGTACTCGTCATTATAACCAACTGAGACTATAGGACCAAGTCTTTTAAATCACAGATAAGTATAATTATCAGCTGTTTCATAATATTAAAGGCTCATCATTGTTATACAAAATGTATTGAACAGCTGATTTTAATTCCCCGATTTCAGGATTGGTTGGTTGGTTTCCTAGAATATTTCTGTCGTCGAGAGAAATTCATGGTAAAGAATACAATATTTTGTAGTACTGAGATGTGATGCAATTTGTATAAAAGCTCATGTATCAAATATCTATAAGTATTAATAAAGATAGTTAATTAAGTAGATTATAGTGTTTATTAGGACTATTTTCAAGGAGTCGTTGGAATATTCACAAAACGCAAGCATGTATAGATTCATACGCATTATTTTTCTTCTTCGTGTCGATGGTTCTAAAGTAAGTGAATGTATAGATATACTAGCACCTTCATTTGACGATTACTATAAAAGTACGTATGTACAAATTTTAATATTTATGTACAAATTATGTATTTTTTTTTTCCACGAAATATTGTATGAATATAACGAGATGGCCCGGCCAGGGAGTATGACACTTATTTTCTAATCTTTATAATTAAAAAAGAGCCACCGCAGTCTGTGCGTCTTTATCTTTCCCAGGGTGTTGGCCTCACCAAACAGCTCCTCTAATTCCCTGTTTTTTCTGACGCGCCAGCTAGCATCGTCTCGTCTCACCGGTCCAAGTATCTTCCGAAGTAAATTTCTCTCCGTTAATAGAAGTTTATTTTCTTCTTTTTAAGTAGCGTCCACGCTGCACATCCATACACAAGGATTGGTCTGATCACCGTCTAATAGATTCCAATCTTGGAACGTCTGCTCAGCAACTTAGACGCTAGAACTGAATGGAGAGCTGCAATGCAACGTAGAGTGCTTTGCGCACAGATTTATTTTTCATCTTCCTTGAAAAAAAATTAGGACCGATCATTCCACTGGCCCATTCACAATACCAAAAGTGGCTTCGTCTGGATTTTTTGGTAGCTTTTGAACCTCGGGCTGGTCATCACCCCAAATAAGGGCTTTTGTTTACTCACGAACCTATTAACCAAAAAATGGGCCTTACCAGTGATCAAAATTTGTGAAAAATGCGCCCGATACACATTTCTCGTAGAATCTCGCCCATTTTCGTGTTAAAGCTGAACAATTTATAGACGCTGTGCCGGGCTAAGTCTTTCCATTATAAAATGTCAAACACTGAACAGAAATGCGACTTAAGTTGACATGAGGCATGCGCGATCTGCAATTACTTTAATTAATCCCCACAACAAAAATCTAAATTAATCATATATGTACATTTACATATAGGTATCAAAAAATTTTTAAGTATGGTAAGCAAATATTGGTAAATGTCACAATCATGTAGTTCAAGTAATAACCCCTTGTTTTTGCAAACATATTTCCCTGGAGTAAAAAACATTTGGTATGTGTTTTATTTTGTTGTAAATACAAAGATATAATAATTTTATTTTAATTTGCTATACTTCGTCTAAAATTCAAGTCGAGCTTACTACAATAAATAATATATATTATAATATATGCGTCACTAAACTGTCAAATCTAGGGTGTATATAAGTATTTGCATAGGTAACTGATTTAAGTATTTAAAAAAGTTTGTTTGATTGCAAGCTTTTGTACTAAATGTATGGCCTGTAACGTCTTTTTCATTCTCGAGTTTTAAAAATGACTAAAAAAGCTTAGATTTGACGACTACAATTATTAAAATTTGTAAAACTTAATTATTATTCGTTTAATTTAAAAATATACATTTATCTTTTTTGAATCCAATTTAAAATACATACATCAGATAATTTAAAATATAACGAGTGATGAATGATTGTGCATACGAGTACATGGTAAATGTGATGAGTGTAAAAAATACTTATTTTTGTACAAAATGTGTCGCAGATGATGTTATTTTTATTACTTAAGACCTATGCATAAATTTGAAAAATAATAAAAATAAGGAAAGTAAAGTTAGCAAATTTTACATCAATAGGTATAAAAAGTTATGTAAGATTAAAATTATTATTATTATAATAAATTAATTATGTAAGATGAAAATTAAAATATATTCAGCTTGTTTTACCAGTGTATATAATGTTAAAAATCTTGCCTCCTATTCAAGAGGCTAACATAATTTTGTACTACTATTATATTCAAAAAGTCAATGTACTCAGACAAATTATGAGAATACTATAATCATAAAAAGTATGTTAAAACTATGACTTAACTCAGACCTTTATTATGTCAGTCGAATCTTAGCTTCTTATTGAAGTCAATGAGGTCAATATTTAAAGAGCGTTGACCACCCATCGTCCTATTAGTACGAAACAAACTTAAAATTTCGTATAATAAAACATTGCTGTACCTTTTCAATGCATGCGGTAAAAAAGCCATAGTAATATTTTTAAGTGGCTAATATAACGTTGGCGTCTTCAAAATTACTACATATTATGTTAAAACTTGACCAATAAATACACAAGCCGTAGTCTCATTATAATTAAACAACAAAATTTTAAATTAATTTTAAATATCCCTTTGGGAGCTTGTAGCCTGCAACAAACCGAAGATTTCGTTTTCCTACATATAATTATATAAATGCGCTCGCAGCTTCATTCTGTCATTTAAAATTCAATGCATTTTGAACATTAGTGAAACCTTAGACCAAATAAAAAAATCAAGACAGAATTTCGTGAACAGACAAGTGAGGCCGATTTTTTATACATGTGTGAGTGCGTCGGTGTTGCACCGCCATAGTTCAACTGACGAGCCAAGGCGTAGTTTCGTTGTACGTATACATGTGTGAATCGTGTCTGTACATGGCAAGGAGTAGTTAGGCCGGCCTCACTTGTTTGTTCACAATATTCCGTCTTGATTTTTTATTTGGTCTGAGAGTGAAACACATAATTTTAAGGATCACAATAATCCGGGTAAAAATGTCATAAATGGGCGAATATTATGTGTGACTATTTATAGGGTTTGAGTTATACATAAGAGCAGCATTTTATGAGCTGCAGTAACAATATTGTTACATGCGGTTTCCTGCCTTTTCGCGGAAAATTGTTTGGCCGATTATCACTTGCAAACGAACGTTTGTTTTTGTCCGCTTTTGTCGCCCACTCAGTATTTCCGTATGCCATTACAAATTTATTTGATACATTTAATTCCAATTAATTGACGCTCGGTTAAATACTAACCTAATTTTAATAGGATTTTACATATTAAAATATTAGTAAAAGTTGGACTCTCTTATCTCAGCTTACTTCAAAAAATTGCAGTTAAAAAGTGCAAATGTTCACTCTCTGTTTAAGAAGTCATAGTGTTTAATATTCTTTACGATTTCATTATTACAGTGTTTAATATTTTTACGATTATATTATTACACTCTTAAAAAAACTGTTACCATAAGGCACAATTTCCACTAAGATCTCGTTGTTCTAAATGTGTTCTTTAAATTAATTATCACCCACCTTCCGCTTTGAGCAAAACGGACCATTACGGACTCGAATTGACGAGTTGTACATATATCGGCCAAATAAAACTTCTTAACGGTTGTGAAGTTAGCTACATGCTGCGCGCAACCTAGCACTGCGCGCAAAACTTTTTTGGCATTTAAACTGTTCATTGTAAGTAAAAAAACCTCATTAAGCAGCCATAAGTCGACAGAGTTTACGACGTATATGTTACAGCCAAAGTAATAAATCTGGATATTATACATAATGACTGGTCATTATGTATAATATCTACTCAATTTAGATAAAGTGATAATTGACACAAAATTAATTACATTAACTAGCTATTTTATATAATATCTTCGAAGACTTGGATAATGTAATAAAAAAAACCGGCCAAGTGCGAGTCGGACTCGCGCACCGAGGGTTCCGTACAAACCTGCAAGGTTTACAAAGTTCGTTCATTACGACAAAAAAAGTAATAAGTTTATATTTATTAAAAAATATATATTTTGTAATGTAACAAAAAAATTTAAGGTTTTCGGAATTTTTCCTTTATGTGTGCTATAAAACGTTGCTTCATGCCAAATTTCAAGATTCTAGGTCGACTGGAAGTACCCTTTAGGTTTTGATTCCCTTGCGAGTACTTGCGAGTTTCAAAATTTGCGGCATAAACGGCTGTATCTTTTGATTGCGTTGGCTTAGAAGTTTGATTTTTTCACAGCTTCAAGGGACAGTAGACCTGAGTAATTGATATAAATTTCAGCTTCATACCTCCACGCGTTCCTGAGAAAAAGGGTCTTGTCAGACGGACGGACGGACAGACGGACAACAAAGTGATCCTATAAGGGTTCCGTTTTTTCCTTTTGAGGTACGGAACCCTAACAAACTCGTAATAAGGACAGATTGTCTCTGGCGCTTCGCCGGCCGCTGCCGCGGCACGCTCGGCTCGCGCGTTGTTGTCACTGTTCAAACCTAACCTAACCTAGTAATAGTTTTCCTTGGACTCTTGATCTGCCTGATAGGTTAGGTTAGGTTTGAACAGTGACAACAACGCGCGAGCCGAGCGAGCGAAGAGAGCGTGCCGCGGCAGCGGCCGGCGAAGCGCCAGAGACAATCAGTCCTTATTACGAGTTTGTTTTATTACATTATCCAAGTCTTCGAAGATATTATATAAAATAGCTAGTTAATGTGATTAATTTTGTGTCAATTATCACTTTATCAAAATTGAGTAGATATTATACATAATGACCAGTCATTATGTATAATAACTATTTAATCACTATGACTGTAACATATACACACTTAGAAACCAAAATAATGGCCAGTTTATGCACAAGAGTCCACTAACTAAAAACTATGGAGAAAATCAGTTGATTCACTTTCGTGCGTAAACTGACCACTAGTTTGGTTATGAGGTGTAGCAGTGTGTTGCTTTAGTAAGATTTGATTTGATTTGGTTACCAAATCTTACTAAAGCTATTCATATTTGTGCAAAAATCCTAACTTTTTTCAGTAAGATATAGAAATATCATAGCCAATTGACTGCCTCGGTGGCTCAGTGGTTAGTGACCCTGACTTCTGGGTCAAAGAGGCGTGGGTTCGATCCCCACCCAGGGCAAACATTTGTGTGATGAACATAGGTGTTTGCTCTGTGTCTGGGTGTTATTTAGGTACTATCTACACATATAAGTATGTATTTAAAATATGTATATGTATTATATCAGTCTCTGGCAGCCATACCACAAGCTATGCTTAGTTTGGGGTCAGAGACCGTGTGTAAGATGTCCCCTAATATTTATTTATTTATTTATTTAATGTCTAATTATGCGTGTTTTTGCAAAATTCCTAGGATTTTTGCAAAAAGACGGTTTATCAAATCTTACTACGACATAATCATGTGACTCGTAGACGCTATAGGCCGCTAAACGGTTTTTGTAAACAAAAATGAGTAGATTATCTGTAAAAACAAAAAAACTTAAAACATACTCACACACGCTAACCGAGACAATCATTTTTAAGGGAGCTTCAGTCAGAATTGGGTTTTGCGCAGCTTGTAGCTAATATCGCAGCTGCCAGGAAGTTTGATTCGGCCTTTTCAAGTATGAAAACTGAAACTCGGGTTCACTTGTATGGAATTTGGCGTTGCGAGTTAAACGGAATCCATTATGGGCCTGTTTTGCTCGGAGTGGAAAACGGGTATACAATCTGTGTACTTTGAAGTACCTTAGTCACTCAGTGAATAACAATAGGATTTGATGTCGAAGCGTGTCAATAAAATGAAATATTAAACTTATTACTTGTTTCATTTCTCGTAGAATGATTTTCTCCCGTTAATTCAATATGTCAGAACTCAGAACATATAATATTGATTATTTTTTGTTTTTTCCGGAGCAAGTGCCTTTATTGACTACGACTAAAAACAAGGCTTATATAATCTAAAACTACATAACAAGCAATTGGATCAAATTGCTTGTTTTTGATTGGATTGTTTTTTAAACACTGAAAATATTCCTAGAAAAAAATTAGTCATTTTTATGAGTTTTTGCTATGTGATTGGTTCTATAGTAAAAGTTTGTACCAACTGTAAGGTAAGTTTTTAAAGTTTGAATCGATGGATCCACATACGCTTTCGAAGTTCTTCTACCAACGTTTGCAGGTTGCTTCGCGATGTCTTCGTTTCCCGAAAACCAGTGATGTGTAAATCCGTACTTACATTAATTCCAAAGATATCATTTGACAGGGCCGGGCACGAATCACACTTGATCCTGTAGGTGATTAAAATCAGACCGATCCATTCCAAATAGGTAACTCTGATCCAATGAACGTCAAATACTTAGCGTATAGAAGTATGGTTTCAATTATGTAATACAGTTCTCAACCGTTTAGCAATCCCGAAGCATCCCACAAAGTTTGGAGCATGTTTAAGATGAAACGGCGGAATGTAAACTTATGCAACTCAACGGCAGTTTCACAAAGGCATCCTGAGTTACGTTTTAACTGTTTAGCTTTATAACAAAAGAGATTAAGCTGACTAGTAATGTATTTATATATTTCTTCTCCAACAATGACCTCGATCATGCTATTTTAAGTGGTAGTGTGAATGGTGTGAGCCATAGAAAAAAATTTGCACATACTCGTAGATGCAGTTAGTAAAACTGAATCAACTATGAAATCATGAAACTTTATGAAAGAATTTTGCCGAAAGTCTTGAAAAATTAACTTTTTGTATAAAACGGCAAATTCTTGGCGATTAAGGGTCGATAAGTTGTACCTAAGTTTTTTTTTTAAAAGCAGCACTTGCTTTTATCTAACAACGCTACGACTATTATACAATAACTAAGTATTACTTAAGCTACCACTTCCTAAAAAGCAATTGGACTATCCATGAAGTAAGTATTCATCTATGATTATAACAGTCAGACATGGATACCATACAACAATGCAACAAAATAAAATAATTGAAAAATATTTACTTTTGCTACAAGAAATCAGCGGTGAATAAAATATGAAAGCTCAAAGTGTTGTTCATAAAGGAGTTTATTATTATTTTTCAGAGTGGTGGTAAATAAATGTTTCATTTTATGGTTCTTCTTTTTATAAAAGTCTCTTTAACCCTTTACAACCGGCTCAATACAATCGTGAGGATCGATAAAAAAATTGGCGCAAAAACCATGTTGATTTTGTAAACACAACCGTCTCATACGTTCGTGCGGGATGAGCAGGTAACCGCACGATCGTATGAAACCGGTTGCGTTCACAAAATCACCATGGTTTTCCCGTCAATTTTTTTTGATGATTTTATGCCTATATTGAGCCGGTTGTAAAGGGATATTTAACCGCAATTGTATTGACATTTCCGCATCAAAGAAATCGAATACCGATGTTCAAGTCTTTGTGAGTAGGGTTTGCAAGTATGAAAAATTATTTGTATTCTTTGGAAATTCAAAATAGCGGTGAATTTCGCCTATAAATGTATCAACGAGCATGGTGTTTTAGAGTGACTAAGACGCTAGATATCAATACTATACTGCCCTTTTTAATCGTCCACTGCTAGACATAGGGCAACGCAAGAAAGTCTTTTAAGCCATCCAACACGCTAGTCTAGTGTAGATTGTTAGTATAGATGTGCCTACGCAAGTTGTCTCATGATATTTTCCTTCACCGATGAGCCGTGGCGTGTAAATTTGTACATAGGTACATTTCAAGGAACTCATTATTACGAGACTGGATTTGAGCCTACGCCACGCCTCGTGGTTATAAGACGAGCATTTACCGACTAGTTTATCACGTCGTCTAGATCTCTATTTTTAGAGTTTATTATACTTTATTTGCATTTATTCAATATTGCGTGGGCAACGGGCATCTAGACATTAGTACTACTGGAGTATCGATGATAATTCTAAAAGACAAGCAAACTTTTTTAGAATTTTATTATGAAAAACGAACGTAGTTTTTGCACATGTATCGTTATAACGGGAGATTGCTAACGTCTTAATTCTTCTGAGGCTCACGTATTTGTTTTGTTAGTCTCGGCGTTTTGCGAGACGGTTCCGCAAGCTAGTATTGATTAATTGAATTGACCTGTAACAATTATCTGTTATAAAGAGTATATGAGTGTGCATATCTGAAAAAAAAAATTAACCTTTTTTAAAAAAGCTAACTAAAAGGCCCCAAGTGCACAGAAACTCGTCAGCATGCAGATACCGCAGCAAATTCATAAGACGACGGGAGCAGTTTTATTTAATATCACATTTTACTGCAAGAAAACTTAACTGCCAAGCCGCGCACAAATTATTAACAACATTGTGATGAAATTCGTCTACGACAAACAGATTTTTACAGGCAATCAAATATACATAACACATAGTGAAGCAAAAATCGGGCGCTATTTCATATACTAACTTCTGTATTTTCATTTTAAATATTCTACGAACATACGAAAATTTTACGAATACGAATGAAAGATGAAAACATAGCAATTTTAAATCAATGATTAATCTCATACTATTAAAATGGCACTGACGGCAGAATTTCTAAGACGTGATTCGCAAATTCATTATTTTCTACATCATCAGAAATGAATCATAACAAATTCTTGAAAGCAATTCTTAAAGTTAAATAATACACTTAGTTTAATGTTATTCTGATTTCATAGAAAACTACGTTAGTAAATGTCACATAAAATAGCTTTCACGGAGTATTTATAGGAACGGACTACGGAGTTAAAAGAAATTTAGTATTTTATTTCCTCTTCGACGGATAAATTGATGGAGAAAAATTGAAGATTTACGATCACTTGTATGCTCATTTAGTAGCTTTCGGCAAAAAGCTAAGCAAAGGTCAAACTCAAAGACAATTGAAATTATTTTTATCGATTTTTCCTTGGTACTTGGGCCATTCGGTAAGGCTTAGGGTCTGCTGAGTCCATATTTTTCTTATCCTGAAAATAAAAAAGTCGTCTAGCTTTTTGGTCCCAAGTCCTACTTATCATAAATAATTTTCAATCCCCAAGCCTTTGTAGCCTAAGCCATATTTTCACATATATTATGATGTTTTTTTCTTCCAAAACAAAATATTTTACAGAGTTGCCAAAGCATTTTAACGTCAGATCCATTGTCCTCCTTCTCAGTACTAATAACATTCCCGGCTGAATAGGTATTTTATTCAATGGGTTGGGTATAGAAAAAGTCAAAGTAGAGATTCTAGGAGAGTTGAAGATTCAATACTGTAGCCTGCTAAATCTGGAAAAAAAATTGCCGAAGTCCGTGGATTCAAAAATATATCTGTAGCTGCGCTTAATTCAAAATGTTTTCAACGCTCTTTAAAACAAGGAATTTATAAATCCGAATACATTCTTGTACATACCGGATAGTTTTAATTATATTTTGTAGCTATACTCCCACGTGTGTCATATATCTGAAGGTACTAGTGGGCCCGATTTACTATCTTTTAGAAACGTTATAAAATCATCTCAAACAAAAAAATACCTTGATTCATCAGTAATTATGTATTAGTTTCTAAGAAATTGACAAAGATATTGGACGCGCCTGTAAAATCAAATCGAAAAATGCTAAAAAGCGCTAATTCAACAATGTTACAAAAATACTCGTACCATTTTTCAAGTGGTTGTTAAGTTTTTCAAAAAACAATGACGGGTGCCTTATTACAATGTTTCCTTCAAAATGTTGCCCTAAATCCTTTCAAATTTCTTCAAAAATTAAATTACCTTATTACTGAACGACTCAATCGTCTTTATTTACCTGTATATTTCGTCGTCACAAAACGAAAATACGCTAGACCAAACTAACAAACTCAAGTTAAAAACGATTAAATTCAAAATTACTCATAGGTAGAGCAAAAAGTTGTTGTTGTTGACAAAGGAGTTGCCCATGAGACGCCCTGTATATGACTTCCTTGTTACAATGAAGTTATATATTTAAAATACCATTATCAAAATATCTTTTTATTTTCATTTTATTTATGAATTCCCATCGTTTCCTATTGGTTTAGCAAAACAGTGTAACTCTATACTATTTTATTATATTTTATGACATGTAATTTCTTAATCTAAATTACGAATAATAGTAGTTTATGCAACTGTCATATAATGAAGGGTATTGAAACACGAGTGTGAGTTTATGAAATGAGCGCAGCGAGTTTACGAGTAACAAGTTAGTAACGAGTGTTAGTAACGAGTGTTTTAATACCCGTGTTATATGCAGTTGCATACACTACTTTATCTTCACTTATAAAAATAAAATAAAAAACATATTGCGAAACATTAAATTCACGCGTACCTACGTGTATTGTCACAGTGAACTTGGCGCCATTAAAATCTAACCAATGAGCGCAACTGCGCGCGCAGGGCCAATCAGGAGCGAGCGCGCGTTGTTATAATGAGATTTTACGATATCGATGTGGATATTATAACATCATGTGAAGTTGCTTAAATGTTGTCTGCGCTATAACAGTAGTTATTATAAGTCAAGTATTGGAAACATAAGTAGAATGTTACAACATTAGTGTAGATAAATATGTTTATCTGTTTAATATTGACTGCCCCAGTGGCCTAGTGGCTAGTGACCCTGACTCCTGGATCAAAGAGGAGAGGGTTCGATTCCCACCCACAGCAAATATTTATGTGATAAACACAGGTGTTTGCTCTGTGCCTGGTAGTTATTATCTATCTATATGTATTTGTAAAATAACTATACCTAATATATCAGTCTCTGGCAGCTATCCCACAAGATTTGCTTAGTTTTAGGTCAGAGACCATGTGTAAGTTGTCCCCTAATATTATTATTTATTTTTATTTTTATTTAAAAAATCTATCACGCACTTTTGAAAAATAAATCGATTTTTTTTTTTTGGGATTATTTTGCCCAACCTTGCCTCATCTCTAAATTTGGGCCAGCCCTTGTAAATGTAAATACAAAAAGCCCTTTATATGTGTGGTCACATGGAGATGAATTATTCAGTCCTACACACGGAATTTGTTCACAACATCGGCCGCTGAAATTGCTGTGATATTACATAATGTCACATATAAAGAGTCAATTACAAGTCGAGACAGCAAATAAATATCTTTTAAGAACTGATATTGAGATGAGAAAAAGAAGTTTTCAAAGAAAAAGTTAAAACAAAAACGTCTTATATAAGACGTTTTTGTTTTAATGACGACGCAAAAATGTGATTATCATTTGTTTAAATCGCATCTATGTCTCTTTCTGTAGCATCGTATTTCTTAAATAAAAAATGAATAATTAGACCGTTTGATGTTACTTTTTTGTTGCAATCTAATGGGATTCATATGATTTAACGTACCTCCTATAAACTGATAAAAATATGTTCTCGAAAGTTTTCAAATGAATAAGTACTTAGGTATCTACTGTTATTTTCCTTTTGGGTTAATGGATACTCAACCTGAAAGTAAAGAAAAATCAGAAGAACATTGAGCCGGTCTTCACGCACAGTGCGGAGAACATGTCCCTCACTGATGGATCAGCTGAAAAAACAGAGTGGCGCCTAGAGAAATGGAGAAAGCTAAGCTCGGACACGGTAATGGTATCTATGCAGTATTCCATCTTCATTTAAACGGTCGGAACGCGAATGATACCTTTTGATGCCCGACTGCTTTGGGGTGCAGTCGGGGTATATACCCACTAAAACAACCTCGGTGGCCAGCCTTTATGTCCCAGCACTCAGTGTGACTACTTGCCTGGGGGTCCTTGAAGAACCAGGCTTGTGCGGTCCTCCACGACAGCGTTGCCACACACGCTGTCGTTCTTCTCGGGCCCGTTTGAGTGGATGGCCAGAGCCCCAACTCTGACAACCCACGAGCCCAAGGGTCCCTTTTTAGTAAGCTCTTACTACAGGCAGGGGATGCCGATGCCGTATTCTAGTGCCCCAGCATCAGGGCAAACGCAAATGCCTACCGACCCACCTACGCGCCTCGGAGTTCGGTAAAGTATTATTATACATTCTTTGGTTCGGTACACAACAGTCGTAGGGGCGCGCCGTAGGGACAAACGATGAATTTACTTACCAGGCGGCCGGCGGCGAGCAGCCCTAGCACGTGGCTAGCTTTATTTCAAGGACAAGGCCGAGTTGCAAAACTGCATAAATACCATTACCGTGGCTCGGAACTACCTAACGAGAATGTAAAGAAAATTAAGTTGAGAGAAGTGAAGACGTCGAAGTGATTGCTGGAAAGAACTGAAGTTAGGCAGAACATATAGCTTGGATCGAATACTTATTATGAATTTGTACTTGTGCCTTTATTAACTACAACAAAACTACACTACTATTTCACAAATCATTCTGAGGATCATCAATTTTTACTTGATTTTAATTTGATTGGGACATATAACATCGGTAAGTCGGTTTACGGACGATAGTTTAAAGTGACAACGTCATAACATTGATAAAATGATTGCACTGAATGCTCAAGCCGATCGTGCCTTTCACTCGCTCGTATATGTCATGTTTTTTTTGTGCTTTCAGCCAGAGTTCATCGATTTACTAGACATTGTCACGTCAAAAATACGAGTAGGTAATACTCGTATTACAGTGAATTGTTTCATCATCTACGGTAAAGTATCTCTCTATATTATCTGTTTCATTGTTTCAATCTCTCTTATCGGGACATGCAGTTTCAAAGAGGCGTAATTGAACTAAATGCCGAGAATTAATTATATGAACTGTCTACAACAGTTTAAGATAGCATTTATCTCTTTACTTTATGAATATTATTTGCCCATCATTTTTTTAATCCACGTTATCTCTATCATTCATATCTAGTAGGTAAATATTGAATTATGAGAAGGAATAAAATAGTTCATGTAAAAAGTAAAACGTAGGTAATATGTAAATTTACGGTCATTAGGTATGGTAACTAGGTATTCGTTTTGGGGTTCAACATTCTAAATGGATACCAAATGTCTTGAACCATTATTTATTCTATGCGTAGGTTTGTAGTTTAGCCAATTTTTTTATTTAAATTATATTAGTTTTGATCCGTATGATGAGTACTCATATATTATAATTGTCATACCGGATAGCTGTAAGATTTAGTCTGGAATAATGTCAGGGCTATGCTCGGAGTCTCTCTGCGAGATCGAATCAGGAATGAGGAGATCTGTAGAAGACCAAAGTTACCGACATAGCCCAGCGGATTGGCAAGTTGAAATGGCAATGGGCAGAGCACATAGCGCAGTAGTAAGACTAGTAGTTCTCCAAACAGGACATCTCGCGACATATCTCTATAACCTAATTTTCATAAGCCTCGAGAATCTATCGAGATATATCGCGACTCGCTCCTGACCGATTTAGTTCATTCATACTTGCAAATCTTGTTACAATTTAAATGCTAAATAATCTTGTCATATATCTTGATAAAAGCTCGACAGTAATTTCCCCCTTTTTTAAGGAAAATACCAACCTAATCTAAAATCACCGACGACAATAAAAAAACAATTATTTTATAGAACCTGTGTATCAAGATTCGTTGAAAAATACAACCCGTAGACGAATATAAACATCTGGATAGATGAAAGCAAAATCAACATGTTAAAACGAAGATCTCTCTCACTTATTTAGCCCTATTAAGATTTTCAAAGATTTATTTCATAATACTTAGATACGTTACAACTCTAGAATACATAAATTACATCTAACAATGTATTATATACCTTAGTTACCTAGACTTTGTATTCTAGATAATAAAAATATTGCAGTGAGCCCCAAACTAAGCTGAATGCTTGTAGTTTGGAGCTCGAGTGCGAATTTTTTAAAAAGTTTGTGCGACAAAAGTTTAACATGCATGAAACAAAATTTATAAAATTAATGTAAGTAAATGATTATCCATAGAAAAATGCTACGACATATTAATTTTAATAACATTAACAAAAATCAAGACGCCTATAAAAAGATAAGATTCATCTTCTTATTTCAATTATTTTTGTTTACAACATTAAACTGGTAAGCGTCCGTGCGAGTAACTAGATGCCAGTGAATGTTTCCATTTTCAGAACAAGTCCAAAACCTCGCGAAATCCACTAATCGGTCGTTTGCATACTTAAAATGCATCGAGGACTAGTAAGCAGTCGACGAGAACTAGTTAAATAAAACTAGCTTCCAGTTGCGCGATTAATACACGAAATAATTAGAGACAGAATACCATTTGTACATGGTTATTTCTAATCAATAAGCATCCTTTTAAAAGCCCAAAAGCTAAAAGGATTTAGCCCTTAAGCTAAAAGGATTCTGTACATCTAAACTAACAACTTTTGCTCTGCGACTTTTGTCAGAACAATCTATTCATTGCAAAAAAAAAATATTTCAAAAAAATATTTAACAAGCTCAAAATGTACAGACCTAAGTAAGTACCTGCCTCATTTTTTTACAACGAGCGAAGTCCATGGTTCCGTCTCACAGGTAGTTGCATAAAGGTAGATACAGTAAGCTCAAAAATTGAATAAAAGTATTGAGAGTGAATACATGTGTGTTTTTTAATTTTTAACTAAAAATGAAATTAGCTAATCTTAACCGCAGTTAGGTTTCTGTAGCTGTATATTTTGTGCATATGTGCACATTGTAAACAATGTAGTTACCTGTGCCATAGAGTGGCCATTATTTCAGAGTTTCAAGGACACATGGCGAGATTATACTTTTATTTCTCCAATTAATACAAATTATTTTAAGTCATTTTTGATTTATAATTCCTTTTCGCTAGGTTTTTGGGACCAAATCTGAAGTCCTCAAAAATCAACAGTTACATTAAAAGACTAATTGACTTTGGGCAAAATGAACAGAACAGCTGTTTTCTTTTCATGAACGGGGTTGGGCTTACACTTAGTATAGTTTGTTCACAATGACACTAAATCAGCACCTCTGGTAAGATGCTGCACTTTACAAAGCAACTCTTTCCCCGACGCAAAAAAGACGAGGTGTTTTAAGTTTGACGTGTCTGTGCGTGTGCGTGTACGCGTGCGCGTGTGTACGTGTGCGAGTGTGCGCGTACGCGCGGGCGGTCGTGCGTGCGTGCGGGCATGCGTGCGTGCGTGCGTGCGTTCTCAGATAATTGTTATAAGTAATTTGATAATCGGATAAAATTATATTTCTTCCAAATCGATTTAGCCGTTTCAAAATTATCAGCTCTTTTGTTAGCTTGATATCGTTGGGGATATTTTTAATTTTTTAAGTGATCGAAGCGAAGCGAAGATCTTTATTTTAACACGGCTATTTTACTTTCGTCTGTTCAGTTAATGGTTTTTAGGGTTCCGTACCCAAAGGGTAAAAACGGGACCCTATTTCTAAGACTCCACTGTCCGTCTGTATGTCAGTCTCTCACCAGACTGTATCTCATGAACGGTAATAGCTAGAACGTTGAAATTTTCACAGATGACGTATTTCTGTTGCCGCTATAAAAACAAATACTAAAAACAAACAAAAAATATTTAAGGGGGCTCGCAAACAACAAACCTGAGTTTTTCACCGTTTTTCGCTCGATATTTATAACGGTGACTGGTAGATGCTTGAAATGTTCACAGAATATTTTTGTTAAATATTCACTTCAAAAATAAATAATTTATTAAATTAAAATAAATATTTAAGAGGGGCTCCCATACTGAACGGAATCCTTTGTGCGCGAGTCCGACTCGCACTTCACCGATTATTGTTTTCATGTCGCAGTTTTCAACCAATCTCGACGTTTTCATGTACCTATGTACACCTATGTACATAGGTTATTTTGTCGTCAGCTATTTTTGATAGGGATGGTATTTAACATATAGGTACATTTAATTAACAGCCGATTTCGATAATATTTGGGATGATTGTTGGGAATCTGAATTCTGACAAGATTTTCGAGTATGATCCAAATCGGTCAAGAGCGAGTCGAGATATGGGCTCATAAAGATTCAGTTAACGAGATGTGTCGCGAGATCTACTTTTCAGAGAACTACTAGTTTAATCTTGTACAAACTGCTACGAGCGACAGATCCTTCGCTAGGAGTAAATATTTTCTTTGGACAGATTGGAGTCAAACTGTTAGACAAACTTGCACTATTCCTCAGGGTCCGATATGAACTTTGTTTGTCAAAGATAATTAATTGTTCTTTGATTTCCCTCGTGCAATGCATGTTAGGTGCTTGATTGTTTTTTAGTTCCACAGTAAATATGAATTAACTGGAAGTAACATGTACCTACGTGTATTGTGTGTTGAGAGGAACTGTTTTTTTTAGTATTTAACTAAATATTGTGTGTTGTATTTATGATTAGACGTGAAATTGAATGATTGAATTTAATTCTTTCTCTTTTACTCATCCTTCTCACCAAAAAAGGGACAGAAAAACAAGCTGAGTATAGACAGAATCATATTATTATAAATCAGCGGATGTGAAGTTAGCTACAAGCTGCAAAATATCTAAACACGCGGAAGCGTGTCCAGCCAAGACTAAGAAAAAGGCGACGCAACAGCCGTGTGTAATATTACACGAACCATTTCGAGCCACTTTTGACCCCTCCATAACTCAAAAACTATTTAACCAGTAAATATTATTATGAAATTTACCATAAGTATTAAAGTTCTTTAGCTTATCTACAATACAAAATTTCATTAATTTTGCTTTATCAGTTAATGAAATATTAACGTTTAAAAACCGGGGTTTCATTGACTAATTCACTGACTCACTGACTTATAGATCAAAAACCTAACCCACTTTCAGATGGCCTAGAAATTACTACAATAATGTAAAAATTGTATACATCAATTCGAGCGAACTATTCGAATTTCGTACACGATGGAAGTCGTGGAGTAGTGCCATTTTTTGCGAAAAAATAATTATACCAGTAGGGTTGTCAAACATATATGATTAGTACTATCAGAATGAATACTTTAGTAGCCAATAATTTAAATACTAAATCAGAACTTATTTGAGAAAGGATGTCAAACCGTCCAAATCTAATTATACCACCGTACTCACTGTACCTACCTACTGACCAGACGCTAAATTTATGACACGTCATTATAGGCTGTTCCATAGCTAGCACAGTGTATTATATCTCTATGCTGTTCCACTTTAATGTGTACCAGTTAATTTAGCAAGCTTCGTCAGCTATTCGCCGGCCAGTCCGCAAAGTATACAGGTCTATGTATCTTAGAGATGTAATAGTCCCCAAGCCAGCAACAGATTTTTATGATCAAGTTTGTCTCCGGTTTTAACTCGACGATATTGCTTTCGTCTGTCCAGATGTTGATTTTTCTGTAAAGGTCGCATTTTTCAACAAACCTCGACGAAACTTGGCCGACAGGTTCTATATTTATACTGAACTCAAAAAAATGGCCAAGTGCAAGTCGGACTCGCACATGAAGCGTTCCGTGCCGCATGGAAGCCCCCTTAGACCCATTTTAAGCGTCTACCTGTTGGCGTTATTAATATCGAGCAAAAAATGTCTAAAAAAATCTGGTTTGTTGTAGGTACGGCTCCCCTAAAATATTTCATTCTGTTTCAAGTATTTGTAGTTGAAGCGGCAACAAAAACACATTATCTGTGAAAATCTCAACTGTCAAGCTATTACAGTTCAAGAGATACAGCTTGACCGTGATTGCCGGTGACGGCACTGACACATGTCATCATCCGAGAGGATAGGACATTATTTTGACCTAGCTCGCGGACTATAAGCTGTACTTATTACCTACTATCTAGCTAGCTAGTACGAAATTATTTCACATCAATTACATTAACTGTACACTAATGACGTTCGTGTCGGAGCTCATGTTGGTGCCACAGTTTATAATAATAATTTGAACTAAAATTGCGCTGAGGTAATTTTTGCAACAGGTTTTATTGACTGACTTTTGAAAAGGTGACGAAATGCTCATTCATTTATAATCTGACCGTTTAACTCAGTCCTCGCCTGCGCGGGTACAGGGGCGCGGGGGTAGACGACAAAGGGGACTGAGACAGGTGCGAGCGGTGGTCCCCGGTCCCCCTATTGTTAGAATAAAATTTGGTAGTCTTGTTTTTGTCCAAATAATTATTTTAAAGTATAGATATATCTCTTTCTCCGCCCGAGGTCTATCTGTAAGATCATTTCAGAAATGCGGACATCCGTAGAAGAACCCATGTCAGAGACATAGTCCAGCAAGATTGGCAAGTTGAAATAGCAGTAGGAAAGACATGCAGCACGGAAGACTGATGACTGATAGGGTCGAAAAGTTTTCAAGTGGAGACCACCTATCCGCAAGCGCATCGTAGAATGTCGACTTTGAAAGTAGACGCATGTCATCGTCAAGTCAAGACTGCAGGTTCGCGGCGAATGCGAACCGCTTCCAGATGATCTTATCGGATATTTGTTGGGTAAGCTATGTCCAGCAGTGGGTGTCCTATGGCTGAAATGACGAAGACGAAGTATAGGTCTATTTGTGTCACATTATTCTGAAACCTTTACACGTTAACCTTTTGATTTTACTTTATACCCACGTTATTACCATTGTTTTGTTCTAGAAACTTTTTCATTTACGTATTTCAATTACTCGTCATAAATTACCAAGCTACAAAACAATATTAATATTAGGGCATAACTAAATGAAATGAAAATAGCCTGGAAGCCCTTCTGTTACCTATTGTTCCTCTCGGCGGGAGTTACTATGAAACTGAAATAAACCTAGGAGAGCTGTAGTATTTCTATGACTTCTTGAACATGGCGTTTTACTTAAGGCAGTTTTAAGCAGCATTGATTAAATGAGTAGGTATAAGAATAACATTATGTCAAAATATGGCACAACCGACTTCAAACATAGTATGTACGAAATTGGAATATTTCGCTTCTATGGCCGTGTACTATTTTTAGATTACTGTTAAATTTTCAGTAACTGCTCAGCTGGTTTCGAATAAATTTAAATTGAATATCTCTCAATGATCTATCAAACAAAAAAATCATAAAATCGGTTCATAATAATTATAGTCTGACCGTTTAACTGAGTCCTCGCCTGCGCGGTACAGAGGCGCGGGGGTAGACGACAAAGGGGACTGAGACAGGTGCGACCGCTCGCTCAGTTAAACGGTCAGACTATAGTAAAATAATCGTGTAACACACTTACACTCTCAAAATGTCAACATTCAAAACTAAGTTAAAAGCCTGGCTGATTAAAAAAGGTTTTTATTCAACAAAAGAATACTTCAATGATGATTGAATATACCTAGTAAATAACCACTTGCCAAACATGTCATATTTTATTAACTAGCCTTTCTTTTTCTTCTTCTTTCTTTCGAGTCTATGCGTTGTAATTTGTAATGTCTCTGCACAAACTAAAGAGATAGAGTCTGGCCAACGAAAGCTGTCCAAGAAAAAAGGCGTATTTCTATAAACTACGTGCATGCTAAATTTCATGGAGATCAGCTGAGCGGTACTAGAAAACAAGCTAACAGCTCTTGATTTTTTAAAATTCCCACCTTTTTTCTTGGACAGCTTTCGTTGGCCAGACTCTACTACGTATCTCTCTTGAGTACTGTATCTCTGTGAGTCTATATACAAAACAATGTAGATGTCATGTTATATAATATTATTATAGTTAGTAAGTAGTAGTTAGTAATTCTATGCACAAGTGGCCAAAGAGTATATTAATATACCTAGATGCACTTGGCTAATAAAAAAAAATTACATTATTGTACTATGTACGCGTACATAAATATTGCACGCCCGAAGGGTAGAACTGTGTTACTATAGGAAAATTATTTATAAGACCTGTACCAGTTTTATGCAATAAATGATTTCTGATTCTGATTCTTACAAAAATATACAGTCGAATTTAGAAACTCTTTGTTTAAATTCGGTGGAACCAAAATAAATTGTGGTAAATAGTGGATCGTATTCGTAACTTAGTTTTTTTTTTTAAATGTTGATCTTTCTATCTTTCCTGACACCACTTTACACAGATTGTATCAGGAATAGAGAGATCCCAGACGTGCCAAAGTTACCGATGTAGCTAGCGGATTAGCAAACTAAATTGGCAGTGGGCAGGTACATAGTTCACAGAACTGATGTTTACGACTTTACCAAAACAAAAGAGACCACAGAACGTCGTGAACAGACAAGTGAGGCCGGTTTTTATACATGTCGGTGTGTTGCCGCCACTGTTCTACTGAAGATCCAAGGCGTAGTTTCCATGTACGTGTATGTGTGTGTAATTGTGTCTGTACACGGCGAGGCGTAGTTTTGCCGGCTTCACTTGTTTTGTTCACAAAATTCTGTCTTGCTTTTTTTATTTGGTCTGAGCGTTAGACGGCCTGGCTGGACCGCAGAAATGCGTTGGAAAACGCCTTAAAATTTTTACGGGAAGCCTATGTTCAGCACTGGATTATTTTCATTCTGTGTTAATTTTAATTTGTAACACAATAGGTAAGAGAATAGAAAATATAGGTACCTAGTTGTTATTAAGCTACAATTATCTACCTATTAATACATTTCACGTAAGAGAAGAGGACAATTACAAAATAGCGATATAAATAAGCAGAATTCAGAGGACAGTAATGAGTTAACAGCGATACAAAAAAAAGTATGAATTATTCAGATAAAAAAGTATACAAGATGAGGAACACACGCCAATGTTGCCAATATCATGGTCACCGCAACAGTTACGAATTAAACTCTACCTCACTTCTAGTTTGACTTTGGTTTGACTTAAGTACTAGAAGACATCACACATGTATGCTGTGTAAAAATCTTATTTAACCTCAATCATGTGAATTGTTTAACGATTTAAGACTCTACTGTGATATGAATAGTGTAGTGTTTTGAGTGTGTGCTTTGGAATTTTATCGCGGAAATGGATTTAGAAATGTAAGATCTCAATTACTTGTTGGTTTTTAGAAAATTTGCTTCGGCTAGTGGGTTTACGATGACTTTTTTGATACTTTAAACCAGTAGTTATATTCGCTTGTCTTTTTTATCCAATGCGTAGTAAGTATACAATTAGATATACATCATTATTCAAGGCCCTGTCAATCAAAGGTAGGTACTACGAGTATAAATTCATAATTATTTATCGTGGAATAATAAATACATTCTTAAATGTCGTACCTACTACGATACATTTACAATGCTTTGGGTTATTTAATTTTGTGGTAAGTAATTCAAGGCTACCCACCGGCACAAGATTTTTCTGTTCATTTGTTTAATGGAGTTTCATGTTACACTTACAAAATGGCCAAGCCACTTAGGTATATTTTGACTGAGGTGTACATGCATCACCCTTCGTGGGTAGGTCTACATTCTGCAGTGGACTATTAAAAAGGCTGGTACAGTACAGTAGATGTAGAGTTTGTGAAGGGTACTGTGAATCGACAACTGTTTCTGCGTTTTCTGTTGTACATCTATTTTAGGTACATTTATGATAAAATTTACGTTCCGGGAGTAAACTCTTTTCACCCCTTAAATTGTAATCAAATGTTATGTTTTTTTTATATAAATTGCTTGAGTGAGAAATATTGCACGCTCGTACGTCTAATAGTAATAGTAGAATTAGAATTAGAATTGATAATTTTCATCCAAGTTTTTGCGTTAAAAAATTACTTTTCACCATTTAAAGGGCCATTTAAACTTTAAGGACATTACTACTAAGACGTTTAATCCTAGCGATTGAAGAGCTGATTACACGAAAAATGAAACACTCAAATCGGATAATATTTAGAGGTAGTTAACCGCTTGTTGTTTTTGTAGCCTTAAGGCTTCTGAAGTAAGGGCTTGATAATGATGTGTTATATTCAAAAACATTTTTCATAAAAATGTTTTTGCTGGTATAGCGTACTTTTTTCCGCGAAGTAAACCTCATTATTTTACTGTATATTTAGATGTATGAATTTTAAATTACGTTAAGTAGGTACGTAACACAATAGAAGCTACGTCATAATAACACCAGCTAGTAATCATGACCACAGTGAATGATATGTGGGTTTGTTGTGAGTATTTTAAACTAGAATACTCAATTAAAATCTCACATAACATTAGTATTTTAACCAACTTCAAAAAAGGAGGTTCTCAATTCGACTGCATGTTTTTTGTCGTGCCTTTTTTTACGAGTTTAGAAGATTTCGCTTTTGGGTGCAATCGGGTTATGTGGGATTGTACCCTCTAAAACCTCCTCGCTGGCCAGCCTTTGTGCCTTTTGGGAGCTCCAAGATCTCTAAAGGAACGCACCGGTACTCCCAGCTCTTTATACGAGCTATACTAGGTACTCGCCTGGTGATAAAACCAGGCTTGTACTGTCCTTTACGACAGCGTTGCCACACTCGCTGCCGTTTTTGTTTTTGTACGTACCTAGGTAGGTATGTTACGCGGTTACTCCGGCAATTATGAACCGATTTTATTTTTGGTAGATGGTTTTTGGCAATTCAGAGGTGGTCTCATTATAATTTTATCGAAAAAATTTATTCGTTTTAAAAAAATCCTACTTTCTACTAATATTATAAACGCGAAAGTTTGTGGTCTGTTTAGATGTTTGTTACTCTTTCACGCACAAACGGCTTTACCGATTTGTATGAAATTCGGTATGAAGGTAAATTAGACTTTGGATTAACACATAGGCTACTTTTATCTCGGGCTAACGCGGGTAACACCGCGGGGCGCAGCTAGTCAACAATAATTTGAAAATTACCACATCGATAATACATTAATCCATGCGAACTATTAGAATTTTATACACGATTAAAGTCAGTTATGCCATGTTCGGCGAAATAATTATTCTTTGCTAATAATGTTATTATTGTTTATTCTTGAAACCGCGAAAGCTTAAACATCGTGACGATTCCAGTACGTCTGAGAGTGATTCGTGTATTGAAGTCATGTGAACTTAACGGTCTTTCTATCGGCAACAGCTGTTTCATCGCACATTTTAAAGTTTGAGTACATAGGTAATTTATAAATCTCTATGTAGTATTTATCAATTATTAGCGACCCGCCCCGGCTTCGCACAGATATAAACCTTCCTTTTGAATTACTCTTTCTATTAAAAAAACCGCATCAAAATCCGTTGAGTAGTTTTAAAGTGACTTTGCTTCATACTATGTAGTGATATTTTCAGTTAAATTAAAAGTTTCTAAACAATATTTTTTGATACTTTGTTACTAAAAGGTTCGACATTACTATTTTAAGAAATGCAATTCATTCACCCTGTTCTTACTAAAACTTGTAAATGTGTGGTCAAGATAGCTTTAGCCAGTTGAAAGGCCGTTTACTCAAATACCTATTAATAAAAACTAGAGAAATTTTTGTATTAATGAATATATAAAAACCGTTACTAAGCTCATAATATCTCTATTAGACACGTTAATTTTACGACTATTGTAGGTAATTATGTCGGATTTGGAATTCAAATAGCTGTTCGTTAGTGAAATAATATAAAAATTGTATGCTGAAGTATTAAATCACTAGGTAATGCGGTCAGTATGATAATAAAAGTGAATTTAATACAACGAAGTAACATTTACATTCTATTGTTAAAAATCTTGTATAAATATTAGATATCATTATATTGTAATCTTTTTCATAATAAGCATTCGAAAGGTTAAGCAACAAGGTTCCTTGTAGCTTACGAAACCCTAAAAACTAAATAAAATATCGAAAAGTATGGATAATTACCAGAATTACTAGAAAATATCGATTTTCGCTGATGCTGATATTTTTTGATTTTTGGTTCTACTTACGATAAAAGTTACTGAACCAAACTCCAGCATCAAAAGTTTTATTTGCACGAAAAATGTTTCCATAGTTTTTTTGTGAGACTAATGGTTTGGTAGATATGTCAAAAAACCATTTGTACCAAGATATGTTGATGTTGTTTTCACCTGTTTTCAAGATGGCGGCCTTGAGAGCTTGAGACAAGCATAGCAACCTCACAAACTTGGATTTTTAACTTTACCTGAACCCCTATACCTGATTTCTAAAAAAAATATTGTGTCATCTGAGAAACGCAACCCCAAATGTAACTTTTCAATGGACTATCACAAATGACTTCTGCTGAATTATAATTTTCTTTGCTGAATTTTCTCTGCTGAATTATAATGTTCTTAATTGAGCTTAGGTACACTACATTATGAGGTAAATTAAAACAAAGCCTAAGTTATCAAAATCAAGCAACAGAGAAAATCCGGTCAGTTTCCAGATGAGTGAACGCAAACAGTTTGCAAATTAACGCTAATGCTACGAGTAATTGCTAATGCTACTCCGGATCAAATACTCCATCAAATTGGCTTATGATATTTTGTCCTAATCAGCTCTAAAAAAACCCAAACGGTTTAAAAAATATGACAAATAATTTTATAACCTTTAGAAATGCTATGAATATCCTAATACCCATCATTGTGGATTTTTTTTTACTAAGTATTGGAAAATATGGGATAAATCAGCCTTTCCATACACTATAGATGATTTGCTAGCTTTTTAGCCGATTTCAGATTTTCATTTTACGCAAAATTTTGGTCATTACGATTTATTGAAAATGAAAATGAAAAATGAAAATTTATTGTGTGTTAACTTACATTGTCAGTATTCAAAATCAGATTTACATAGAATTGTATTCCAGATTAAGATATATTGTTACCCAAGCTAGGATTGAACCTGTGTTATGGAATAACAGTACCTACTCTCCGCCGGACGAGTGGTGATAATACATACCTAATAATGATAATTATATAAGAGATGAGACTTTATATAAACTTATTTTCGACTTTTTAGACACGAAAAAAGCGAAATTCAAAAATTATAATTAAAATATTTAAATAATTATTAGTAATACGATTGGGGGAGGGGAAGGTAATGTTAAGTGTATCTGAATTTTTTTTTTTTTTTTTTTTTTATTTGAAACAAAATACATATACAATATACTTATCCATATAACAGTACCAAAAAACCTTTCGGTTTGTCTCGGTACCTTTATTCACCACTCGCTACTCATTAATCACATAATAATAAACAACCTAGTCTAAATAAAAATAGAAATAAAAACAATTCGCACACCTAGAATAACAACAACTGAAACTAAAATCAATTTAAGTACCATTCAAGCATAAGCATCAGTGTGCAAAAACCTAAACATCACGAAGTAAACAGCTGCTCACTCGCAAACAATAAAATATTATCTTGCGAAGCAGAATGAAGTGCGGAACGATCGAACCGAGCGCCTCCATCGCTTCATCGCCTCGCCGCTGCCGCCGGCCGAAACTCGTTCCGACGCGGCGGAGTAAACAACGCGGTACAAGGTGCTCCATTTTCCCACAAAGGCGCCATCTTGATTTTAATATATATATATATATATTTTTTACTGTTTTTAGAAATAATGTGAAGAAGCATGTACTTAATAAACAAGTAGAATAATTTGATAAATAGTCATTATTATTATTATTTTATGAAAACTGTGTCTTATGCCTTGATTTTTTCGAAAAAATATTTCTTATATATACGTTTGCAATTTTTGTTGTTTAAGGTTTGTTTAATATTTAAGGGTATGCTATTTATAAAACTGGGAATCATAAATGATAATGTTCTTCTACCATAATAATTACTAACTCGTGGTATATCTAACATCAATGGGTGTGTAAATCACCTCGACAATACACATGAACTCTTTATAGTCAAGGTTTATGGTATATTGTTATGGATACACCGATAATATCCTAACCCCGCCGGCTTAATTACCAGAAAACCCGCAAATCGATTTGTAGCTATAGTTGTTGATTTTCACCAATAAATGAATGTTCCTTAAAGTTCTATAAAGTACTTTCTCTACAAAGACTGGAACATATAAATTTTATACTTACCTTTATTAATAGAGCTAAGTTCAATTCAAATTAAACCTAACAACCATAACATGAGGTTGTTTTTTACCGACGACAAAAACGGAGGAGGTTCCTAAGTCGACGCGTATAGGTATATATTTTTTTTTATTTATGACCACGCATAACTTTTCACACTGTAGTCTGATTCCGATAAGTAGTTTTGGTAGATTAAACTATAGATGTGGTGCCGTTTAAATTTAATCGAACTCGGCTGAGCCATCTTTGATAAGTCAACAATAATGTGAAAATTACTACATCGATCCGTACGAACTATTCGAATACAGTAAACGGTTGAAGTCAGATATTTTCGAAAAAAAAGTTTTGAGTATTTGTAATTTTTTTTTAAAATCCGTTTTTAACAAGAAGAAAGTTCTTACTTAGGCTGTATATTTTTTCAGTTCCCGAAACAGTGAAGATACCACGCAGTCCACTGCGACTCTGGACAAGAAAGGAGATGATGAAGATGAATACGAGCCTTTTGAACATAGGAAAGTCACCCACCCTACATCGTGAGTATATCAATTTTAGTCTTATATGAATGTTCGAGACGTTAGATCCGCTGTCATGAATCTTAAGTAGAGTTGAGCAGGACTCTTGGCCAGGTAAAGTGACGAAAAGTGGAGTAGTGGAGTAGGGCAGTGACAGAGTGGTGACCGAGGCAAGGCAAACGGAGCGGTGGTCGTCCGGTGGCAAGATGGATCGATGATATCGTGAATATCGCAGGTCAAACTACTGGACATGATAAGCACAGGACCGAGACAAATAGCACTGTAAAAGAGAGGCCTACACCCAGCAGTGGGATAGAGAAAGCTGCGGATGATGATGACGATAAACGAAAAATACCGTAATCCGATGACACACCAAAGGTACGAAAAATAAGTCAACAGTTCCATGCAAAAAACAATTTGAATTTTGCTAATTTTTTCGCGATTTCTAGAATGGGCTTTATAGGAAAAGTTGTTTATGATCTTATCTTTTTTTTAAGTTACACGTTTTATCTATAAACTAAAAAAAATTTACTAAAATACCCAATTATGAAGGCACCATCGTAATTATAATAGCTAATTAGACTATTTCAGTTTGTTTTATACTTTAGGCATTCGACAGAGAGAACTCTTTTTACTATTAAATTTACGAAGGCGCCTTCATAATTGGGCCCACTTACATCAAAAAGAAAGTGTTATGGCGTTGTTTTGTGTCGGAGATTTAATTACGTTGCTCTCCACGGTTTTATTGTTCAGGTATTATTTTAAGCGTTTTTCTATATGAAACCGGACCGTTTAACCTATAAAATATTAACAACTTAGTTTTCATGTTTTTAGTTTTTATTTCTGTACAATAAAAACTGTGTTCCACATGGAAATACCTTTCATTACGCATATTGAGGCGGAAGCCATCTCGGACTTATGATAATACTGAATACTTAAAATTGTATTGTGATCAGATGCAGAGGTACCAACTACATATACACATATTAATCATCATCAAATCAATATGTCATCAGGAAGTGGATAATATTTCATTTAGGTACTTTATATTTATTTTACCCAAAAACACACAGGTTAAGGTTAAATAAACTCGTTAAATAAATAAAAAAATACCTGTAGGTATAGGCCCTGCGCTTGACAGAGCGTAACGACATAGGTCTATTAGAACGCATCGGTGCTCCCTTCATGTTACCTGAACCTTTCATTTGAAGGAACAGGGAAATACTGGCAGCATTATTGCCTTTCTGGAACGACAAATTACTGTCCTTCTCAGAGGTTTTCCTTCAAGGTACGTAATGCTATAATGATAATAATAAGCTTGGGCCCTGCTCCGCTGCCGGCAGCACCCTAGATTTAAAGTTTTTTATCATATATATATATATGTATTTTGTACCTTTATATTCTAAAAAACTTAGAAATTAAGACATGAAATAAATATGTGTACTTATAATAATAATAAATAAACCATTTGTTGTTCTAAAAATAATAATGTAAATATAGTTTTCTCAAAGCCCGATTACACCTACCGAGTACAGCGGCGAGACAGTAAAACGTCACTGGGCCGAGAGAGTGATGTGTTTACACCTAATTTTTAGGGTTCCGTACCCAAAGGGTAAGCAATATTGTTCAAATGTCATTTAAGAAAAAAATGTAAATCTTAAAAAGCACAGACTCTGGAGTCTGTGGAGTGTAACATAAGGTAAAAACGGGACCCTATTACTAAGACTCCGCTGTCCGTTTATGTTTACTTCAATAATTAATTATTAAATTAAAATAAAATAATTATTTAAGGGGGGCTCCTATACAGTGCGGAACCATTCGTGCTCGAGTTCGACTGCACTTGGCCGATTATTTGAGTTGCGGCGAGAGTCAGTCAGTTCAGTATAAACGCTGTTATGGGCAGAAAAAATGTCTAATAAAAGATCGTGTTCATATGCACCTATGATCCTATCGCACTTCAAGAATTGCATCAGGTTTACAGTTTCTCAAAAAGTCTCTAGCAGAAAATCACTTTACTTAAAGACTAATAACTATGCCTTTATCTTTTAAAAGTCATGCAATTATTTTATACTACACCTGCTCGGAAAGTACCTTGATACTTTATCAAATTTACGGTAGAAAGTACGTCATTGCATATCGAACAAATATGCGGGGAGAAAACGCATCTGAGCGGGAGAGAAAAGTGTATAAAAATCCATTTCTTACGTGGTTTTTCTTTTTTAATTTTGGGTAAGACTATGCGCTGGTAACCTAAATAGCAAAAGCCAAAAAGTTTTTACAGTGAGTTTTTATCTCCAAGTTCGCAAAATGACACTGGCCACTAGCTGTGTGTTGGATGGTGTCAAACAATTTGAAAAAAGAACCTCGCCTACGGCTCGGGCTTCAAACGACACCCTCGACGGTAATCGGTCACTTTCTCCTCTCGGTGAACAATGTACTATTCATACGGTCAATGTACCTCATGATATCAAAAATAAAGGCTTAAAGAAAATATCAACCAGACTTTAACCGTTTGATGGTTAATTATATTACGGCCTCTTATCGATAGCTACTTGAGCCACCGCTCGGAACCCGTGTGATACAGTGGACGTCTGCCGGCTAGGATTACAGTTGCTAGCAAGACGACCTGGGCACTGAGCTTCCTACCTACGCGGTCTAGTGCTAAGGTAATATTAATTTAAAATGAAACAGTGATTACAACACACGTAACGTCTTTATTTATGACAAACTTAAGTATAACAATAAGATATCGCAACTAGATCTAAGCTCCCACCGCGACATAAATTACACGGAACAAATCAAGTAACACCGCGGCGTAGTGTGGATTTGCGTTTCATATAAAATATATACGAGATCGAAGGCCGCGCGCCAATCTACATCGGATCGTCGTGCCTGCCGGTCGTCACGGAGAACGCGCGCCCCGCGCGCCGCACGCCGCTCGCCGCTCGCCTGGCTCGCCGGCCGCTGCCCCGATGCGATGCACCTAGTACACGGCGGCGCGCCGACCAGGTCGCGCGCTCGCTGCTCGCATGAACTGTGTAGGGTCGCTACAAGACAATCCATCAACGTCAATACAAAAAATAAATCAAGTTTGTGACCACTTTGTGGCAAACGCTTTGTTAGTGAATGAAATATTGAAATATTTTGTTGTTAGATCGATGGCTTTTTATACGTGCCATAACTATTTCCACAGAGCTAATACAACCAGAGAGATATTATTGTAGCTCTGTTGTCGCTTGAAGCAATTCGCAACCACCTCAAAAATGTATGGGAAATCTTACCCAGAACTGTCAAAACTGTCAAATATGAATCGGAATTTGGAATTACGATTTTTGGAATTCGGAATTTTCATCGGGAGAAAAACATGGCAACAGCCACAGAATTGAGCTATTTCTATGTCTCTTTCTAAATCATTCCATATCAAATCAATGCATCTCCTTAAATTTTCTCGATCGACCACATTATCCCTCTGGTTGTAATAGCTCTATGGCTATTTCGCTCGCACATTTTCAGGTTTAGGTATTTATTCATTAAATAAATTTATTATATATGCTTTTCACTACATCGTCGACCGAGCGAGCTGGTGGGTTCATTTTCCGTGGTACATCAAAGTTTTAGTCCACCTGCCTACTGTTACTCTATCAGCCAAAGTTTCATGTACAACTCGATTTCAGTTCCGTAAATAGCAAGTTGTAGGTAGGGCATAATAGTACTAAGAACAGATAGCCGATGGATCTGTAAAGTTCTCGAATGAAGACAAAGTACCAGCAAGCGCAGATAGGCGAAAAATCCAGCTGTTACATACATTTTGTCGAGAACGGTTTAATGACAAAAATAATACAGTTTTCCCTTCGGGCAAATATCTATAGAATCACAATCGTGCAAAAAAGTGTTCGAGCCAAAACCCTGCCAAGCTACTTAGTGCCTCGGCTTTTTAGTTAGTCGTAAAGCGATTGTAAGTCGACTACAACGCCGCGTTTTGCCAAAGTGCTCGGTTACAAGCACTAACTAGGTGACATAATGTCGAGATTTGAGAAAACGAGTCATTGTGAATAATGAATTGTTAATTTCTGAATTTCACTTTTGTATCGTCATTAGTCATTAGCTAACTTTAAATAATCAACTAACATCAATTACATACCTAATTAGTAGTCCTTATCTATGACGGCGGACATTTTTTTACTACTTTCTCAGGGACTGTGGCTCTGTAGATATTTGCTCGAAGAGTTTTCCCCGTTATCTTTACTACTTTTGTAGAATTTATATCTTTGTTTACAATGTTTAACAATTCTTTGTGTTTAACATTCTTACATATCTTGTATTGCGTAGTTTGACTGGACGTTTCTCAGCGATCCTCGAAGCTACGAGCTCGTAAGCTACGTTGGGCCCAGTCAGCCTTTGGATGGGTGACCTCGTGCGATATTTACAACTAAGTAAGCGCTGCCGTGGCTGGGATGTTAAGTTGAATTTTATTAAGTTTTCGGCCTTGAGAGGGGCTTCTTCAAAATTCTGACACCAGTTCTAGAACTGGTGATATCATACTTATTAGACCAACCGCGAGTCCGACTTGCACTTGGCCGAGGTGGCTAGCCACCCGGCCTACCTTTATTCTTACTTTCTTATTTTATTACTCTTTATGTTACATAAAATAAAAATAATCGGCCAAGTGCGAGTCGGACTCGCGCACGAAGGGTTCCGTACCTTATAGAAGCCCCTCTTAATATATTTTATTTTAATTGTTTATTTTTGAAGAGTAGTACCTATTCTGTGAATATTTCAAGCATTTTCCTATCACCGTTATTAATATCATCATCATTCTATCACCAATATTTATAAAAATTTAGGTTTGTTGTATGGTAGCCCCCATAAATATTTATTATTAGTGCTTGTTGTTATAGCGGCAACAGAAATACGTTATCTGTGAAAATTTCAACGTTTTAGCTATCACCGTTCATGAGATACAGCCTGGTGACAAACAGACGGACAGACGAATGGACAGCGAAGTCTTAGTAATGGGGTACCCTTTTGGATACGGAACCCTAAAAAAATACCAAGTCGATGCTCTACATATTGAAATTCTAGACAACGCAAACTATGTCATTACAGAGAAAGTAGGTACGCTACATTGCGTTCTACTAAGTATGATATTAGTCTAAGTAAATATATAAAACAATGCTTTAAAAAGAAAAACCGGATACATACGAGTTTTACATATGCCTACTTATAAGTTTACACACAGACACTGCATCTCAAATAACCAGTTTGTGAGCAGAATTAATAAAAACAGGGATAAGTAGGCATCTGCAGGCTAAATACTAGGTACTAAAAACGTGCCGATTTGGTTGCAGCCGATCAAATTGAAGCCGATGACACCATTCCGGCCATGTTGCAAGCAATGGACATGGCCGTAAACTTTAAATAATCGGCCCAGTACGAGTCCGATCCACGCACGGAGGGTTCCGTACTGTATGGGAATAATTAATTTTTTTTTTTTAGTATTTGTTGTTATAGCGGCAACAGAAATACATCATCTGTGAAAATTTCAGCTGCCTAGCTATCATGGTTCATGAGATATAGCCCGGTGACAGTCAGACAGACAGACAGACGGACAGACGGACATCGAAGTCTTAGTAATAGGGTCCCGTTTTTCCCTTTGGGTACGGAACCCTAAAAACTACACCAGGCGTTGGTATGAGTTTAAACAGTAAAAGAAAACTATTAAACGTAAAATAATTAAAAAATGTAAAATTATTTGTCGTCTTTCTGCCTATACATTTTTGTTGGGCTCCTTAAATTTTGTTGGTTATTCTTCGTTTTCGCTACTTAAAGCTTAGAATAATTTTTGTTCACGTATGAACTCATACCAACGCAACCCCTCTAAAGATAATTCTGAATAAATTTTCCTTCTTCATATTTCTTTGGAATAAAATATATTTTTTTTTAAAATTGGCAAAAGTGCCTTTATTAACTACAACAAAACTACACTACTATTACACAAAAAGCATTGGATCATCCACAGACCTTTGAAGGTCTAAAGATAATCCAAATGCTCAAGCCCACTGCCAGTTGGCAGCGTGCCCAGCATGCTGGCTGCATTGCCACGCTGAATGGCAATGCTTATGCGTTGAGCCAAATAAACACCAGCATTTTGAAATAAAATAAAAATACATGTTATTTTATAATATATTTTTTATTTACAGAACTCTGGGGTCATTTTTCCACCTGCTGAAGTCGTCGCTGGGTTCCGGACTGCTGGCCATGCCTGCTGCGTTTAAGAATACGGGAATCATTCCAGGATGTATTGGAACCTTCCTCGTAGCTGTCATTGCTACTCATTGCGTTCATATTTTGGTAAGTAGCCGACGTCGCTTCAATCGTGGGACATCTAGAGTTATGGTGTCCTAGTATTTTCTGGTTCTTCTTTTCAGCCGTAGGACGTCCACTACTGGACACAGGGCTCCCCTACGGCTCTGCAATGGAAGCACCTTGCATCCAGCGTGATCCTGCAATTTTAACATGGTCATTTGTATACCCTGTGGGTGGACATCCTACTCCAGTATATTAGGCAGGATATAAGCCTCCCCTGTACAATGTACATCTTCTATACAAGTTAATTATATCCAATCGAGAACTTCGCGACAATATAAAACTACTTCGTTTGCTTGAAGCTGGGTGCTATATGTTCCCGGACCACTATCATTTCAAATCGCTAGAAATGCGCTGCGATGTGTCATGTATCAGTATAGAAACAAAATAAGATAATTATTTTTCGCAAAAATTGCAAAACCGCCATCCATCATGTACAAAATTCGAATTTTTCGCTTGAGTTGTTTACATTATTATTGATTTTTCAAAAACGGCTCAGCCGATTTTGGTAAAATTTAAATGGGACTACCTCAAGAGTATACCCTTTTGAACTAAAAAATAATTTATCGATTTAGATCAAAATTGGCAAAATTATCGATGAATGTACACAAAAAAAAAACATACAGACGAACCTTAGAACATCCGCCTTTTTGGAAGTCGGTTAAAAAGAACTTCACTTGAAACAAAATACGTAACATATTAATATTTCAACATAATTATAAAACATTTAACCGACAATGAGACTAATCTGTCATAGCGCACCTACTTCACGATTCATTGTGCTCATTAATAACATTTTATCTCAACAACCTGATCTGGACATTTTTTGTGACAGCTTGGGCAGTTTTAATAATAGAATTCTTGCTCATCTAATTTATAGTGTGTAATGATTTGGTCTATGCTGTTAATTATGTACTAATTGGAAATAAATAAACACATGGAAAACCACGCAATCTTAAATAAATACTAAATCAAAAATGTGCGTCGCTACAGGATAGGTTTGGTCAAAGTTTTTCTGAATTTAAGGGACGTACTCACTGGAGGCAGCTTGAATTAAACCCGTTCTTGTCTATATTATGTGAAACCAATCCTGCTCCGTAACCACAACTGACTTTTTCTGTACCTTAATCCAATTTGCTAGATAGTCTCGATCCTTTGTGTCTGGAACTAATGTGTTTTTGTGAATGTAGGTACGGGAACTTGAAGACAATTTTACTTAACTATCCTCGTATTTTCTCCAACATTACAAACGTACCCATGTTTGATTTAATTAAATCTTGACATGGCAATATTTCGTAAATTTTATTGAATTACGAGCATATCCAACAAAGCAATAATTATAGGAACCATTGCACCAAGACAATCAGCGGCGGGTTATTCGACTGCATTATAAAAAGAAGGCTATTTGTTGATTTAAAATATTAAAAAATAATAGCCGAAAAAAAACTCTTAAAACCCATGAAAATTAAAATTTTGTGAACGTAGACTTATTGGCTTATTATTTATAGGCTTATTATTAAGTGATTTAATTTAACTCATTTCAAGTAATAAAATGAAAAACCCATTCATGACCAAAATTGTCGACAGCATTTCTGCATGCATGGTTTTATCTTGCTCGAGCTAGTTATTTACACCCTACGAGCGAGCAAGACGATACGCCAAGACCAACGCCACCGCGCTTAGCCGTTAAAGACCCGAATGGAAAATAATGACCTAGAAAATGTTAGTGAAAAGGGAAACAATATCAGATAAGGCAAACCTTTTTTTGTTATAAATCATTCGCCCACTAAATCGTTTGCTATTAATCACGGCAGCTAAATAAAGAAGCGGCAGATTTATAACGGAAAGGTAGAAAGGGGCTGTACGATAATGATTTATTGTTGTAATTAAGTTGCAATTTATTAGCCAGCTAGCAGTTTGCGGATTCTCGTAGCCACGGTAATGTTACTCGTATCTCTGTAGTATTCCACCTTCATACAAACGGTCGGAACGCGAATCATACCTACCCGCCTCGGTGTTCCGTACACATTCGCCACTCGGTACTGTCTCGGTACTAGGGATTGGGTCCCGGGACGTCTAGTATCTCGAAGTCCCGGGACTCTCGGGTCGAGATTCGAGACGAGACAAGATTGTTGAAATAGTTTTGTAATTATATTTTTTTATTGAATCATCAAAGAAGTCGAATTAATTTGTGTTAACAGTCAAAAGCTATTGGTGCCTTTCAGCTTTTTGAGAAGCTTTTTCTTAACTTGAATCCTAATGAAAATGCGACAAATATTCACATATATAATTATTTATGTCAAAAAAATGGCATAACCGCCTTCCATCGTGTACAAAATTCGAATATTTCGCTCGAATTGTTAACATTATTTTTGATTTTTTTAAAACGAATTACTGTGAAATTTTTAACGCATTTAAATTTCACAGTAATCGACTAAGCCGTTTTTGAAAAATCAAAAATAAGTTATGTTAACAATTCGAGCGAAATATACCCTTTCGAACAAAAAAATATTTTTTCGATTCGGTTCTCAATCATTGACTCAATATTCTCGATAATTTCGCCAATTATTGGCGAAATTATCGATGAACATACACAAAAAAATATATACATAAGTACAGACGAACATAATTATAACTTCCTCCTTATTTGAAGACGGTTAAAAATATGTATAAGCAAACAGAGATTGACAGAACAAAAATGGAATTTGATGCCGCTCTATGTTGGAAATATGCAGGAAATAGTTCCAGATGGATACGAGTATTCAACAAGTCAAAAACCACGCACTTTTTTACTGGCATGATTTATGGAAGTTTGTAGTAAAACTGACTCTAAATCAATCTTGTCTAACCCTCGTTTTAAAAATTATAAAACTTATAAAAGTGCTTGAAAATATGATTTTAAAAAACTCTAGAACTACTTACTGCAAATCAAATCTTTCGTCGACGTAACACAGAGCTACTTCGGAGTAGTTAGTGCATGTTTCGTCTTTTGCAAGTGCATTTATAAAATTACAAAAAAAAAGAAAATAAAAAACTCGGACTAACTAATCTTAGTTTATTAATATTGTCGTTTTCAAAGCGGTGGCAGAATTATACGAGTTATGGCTGGTCGTTTTGACTGCCCTTTTAATTTGTCAACCATGCAGTTCAGCGGCATGTAAATAAAACATTTCAGCTCTGTTTTGATTTGTATTTCTATTCATAATATATGTATAAACAGTTTTTAGTTATAAGTATTTAGAATTTAGACTAATGGATATTTGTTTTGATTTTTATTTAATTCTTAAGTATTGTAAATGTTTTTAATATAGACTCAGTGTGAAGTAAATAAATTGAATTAAAACTCTGACACCAAAGCTAGCCACCCAGCCTATGCGAACTTACTTGCTGTTTACTCAGACCAGTTGGTTTGAGACTGTTTATTAATAAAACAGTAGCTGTATAGCACCGACAGTTATTTTAACCGATTTCCAAAAAGGAGGAGGTTCAATGTTTGTCTGTATGTATTTTTTGCGTATGTTCATTGATAATTTCGCCAATTGTGAACCGAATCTAAAAAAAAATATTGGTTCAAAAAGGTATACTCCCGAGGTGGTCCCATTTAAATTTTTACAGAAATCGGCTGAGCCAAAAATCAAAAATAATGTAAACAATTCGAGCAATATTTTTGAATTTTGTTGATGGAAGGCGGTTTTACCATTTTTTGCGACAAATAATTATGTGCACAGCTCAGAGCTTGTAGAAAGTTGTCACCGCTAATTGCGATAAATCACTGACCAATAAACTGTACCTTCTATGAAACAATTACAGTAATTTAAAGTAGAAAACATTTTTTTGCAGTAATATTTTAGTACAACGAAACATTTCATATTTTAATAGGTACGTATGTATTCTAAGTAGTACAATATTCTGGTTGCCACTGATTTTTTTTGCTAAAACCTGCGCTCTGTACGAGTATAACATGAGTATGACCCATGTGATAGCTATACTTTTTTTTCAAAGCAATTTTTTTCCAATAATGCGGCTAGAACGGTGCCAGTGAAGCATAACGAAAGTACTGTTAGTTACATCATGAATAAAAGCAAAATGTTTGGCTCTCAGAGCAAATGTTATGTGCTTACAGAGAAGAAGCGACAACGTCGTGTGCTTTCTACGCATTCTAACAGAACACACTGACTAACCCTTGAAACGCTGTTTTTTGCGGAATTGAATAGCTACATAATATGTACATACCTAATGCGGAGAGAATTGATGGAGCAGATTTTTCGCAAAAATGAACAGAAAGTGCTAGAAAGATTAGTATATCCACCAAAATACAAAAAAAGTTATTGCTAAGTTTATATCATATTAGCGACCCGCCCCGGCTTTGCACAGGTTTATTATACATATAAACCTTCCTCTTGAATCATTCTATCTATTAAAAAAACCGCATCAAAATCCGTTGTTTAGTTTTAAAGAAATAAGCATACATGGGGACATGGGGACAGCGGAAGCGACTTTGTTTTATACTATGTAGTGATGAAATTGAAACAATATACTTAAATATATCAGACATTATCCATTTCGAAAGAATATGATCATATAGTTGAGAGTTTTCAAAATGTTTCAAAAGCTCATAGTTTTAAATTTGACTAGTATTATATGAGTTTTTGGCTGTCTTGTGCTGAAGATAAAGGTGCTTCTCTACATGTTGAAGTATGTGTATCTAGCTTGGTCCATATGTAATGGGCACATTGATCCGAATAAATTTCGCGCTCGACTTGAGATAATATTTTCGGATTATGTCGAGCAAAACTATCAATTATATTATCAAAGAGTTGTAGCTTTTATTGGAAAAATGCGGATAAGTAAGTGGCCATGTTTTCGCTTCTACGAATAAAATATTATGTTATTTAGGCAAATAAAATCGGCCAAGTGCGAGTCGGACTCGTGCACGAAGGGTTCCGTATCGTATGGAAGCCCCATTCCTCTTGCCGTTATCAATAGTGAGCAAAAAACTCCTAAAAATCACGTTTGTTGTATGGGAGCCCCCCTTAAATATTTATTTTATTTTGTTTTTTGTCTTTGTTGTTATAGCGGCAACCGAAATACATCATCTGTGAAAATTTCAGCTGCCTAGCAATCATGGTTTATGAGATACAGCCCGGTGACAGACGGACAGACGGACATCGAAGTCTTAGTAATAGGGTCCCGTTTTTCCCTTTGGGTACGGAACCCTAAAAACTACGCTTGCAGTATTGAGGCTGACAAATAGATACTTTTATAGCCGAACTCTTGACTGACTTAGTATGACCTAAGTAGTTTACTCTTAGTAATTTTTTTTTCTTCTGTGTTTTAGTTTGTATTTATTATAATAAAAATATAAGTAGGTACCTAGATAGTAAATTTACAACTAGATAATTTATAAGTCGAAAAATTTACCTAAAAATTTAATAACTCTTTGGACTCTCATTCTAAGATTTTTTTTTTAAAAACTAATGGCCAAATTGAAAGCAATGCACACAATGGTTTGATTTCACGCAGACTTACACAAGTTACGGATATATTTGGATAGTCTTTGTGTGAATTCCAATCAGAAACAACGAAAACCGTAAGAGGACTAAATTGTCGACATGGACTTTAGTGGATTGGCAAATTGATTTGGCAGCACATAACCAAACAAAAAAAAACTGAGTCGATGGCATAACCGCAGGACTAACAGCAGGCAAAACTTTCTTGTAAATATGGCAAGCCTAAGTAGCAGAAGCAGTTACTATAGTCTGACTGTTTAACTGAGTCCTCGCCTGCGCGGTACAGAGGCGCGGGGGTAGACGACAAAGGGGACTGAGACAGGTGCGAGCGGCGGGGACTCCCCGCCGCTCGCACCTGTCTCGTTAGTAGTAGGTAGTTAGTTAGAAGTAATACCTACTCATTTAGAAACAACAAGAATGTGGAATCTCTGCCTTAGTTGGGTCCGCCGTAAAGTACTTATTAGAGATTACCACAAAACAGTTTCACGAACCCACTAGGAGTAATTGAGCCGAGACTGACTAGACGTTAAGAATTTGGTTGGTAGATCTGAATTTGATTTGGCGTACTGATCGAGAAGGTTCAGAACTATGCAAATACTAGGCAATGTATTATTAGCTGAGCCCACGGACCACGCGAGATGGGAAATGTTGACTTAACATACCGGCGGCGTGGCGTCCTAATTTTGTACAAAAATTCTGCTGGCAATCACAATTACGCCTCATGCCAATAATTTCATCCATCCATCAACCATATGATGTTTACTGCTAGAGATAGGCCTCCCAAAGCTTTCCAAATTGGCTACGAAGCCAACAATTACATAAACACAGTTTTTTTTATTACTTTAAGTGTACAAAAATCACATTCATATAAATGTTATGCATAGGTTGTTATTTATCCTAAACAGCATATAATTAATCCAACAAAAACATTTTCATGTGAAATGAAACCAAGTCTAAATCACAGTTCCCACTATCAAAAATTTGTCTGATCTCACGTAAAGCTAACCTTCTAACTCTACACGCCTTACTCTACAAGTCCTTACTCCACAAACTCTACAGTTTAGTCAAGTTTCAGTGTGACTTGGCCGTTTCGTTACAACAAGAACTGTTTGAATAACAGAATTAATGAATAAATCTTCACTTTACGCCCATGCGCAGTTAGCGAAACAGCCAAGCCGCATATATTGACTAAGGTATAGAGTTTGTGAAGTAAGAACTTGTAGAGTAAGGCGTGTAGAGTTAGAAGCTAGGCTTTACGTGAGATCTGACAACTTTTTGATAGTGGGAACTGTGATTTAGACTTGGCTTCATTTCGCATGCAAATGTTTTTGTTGGATTTCACTTCTTTTTACTACAAGGATTAATTTTATTGATTTTCACATCTCTAGCTTCAAAACTTGCGGAAGTCTCATACCAACTTTTAACCCCTGGTTTTAAAGGTTTGGGGGAGATTTACTAAAAATCTTGAAATCCGTGTTTTATTTTATTTGTAATAAAGAGTCCCTTTATCAAGTTTTGGACATCTAGCATCAAACTTTGCAAAAGTGTCATACAAACTTTCATCCCCCAGTTTTAGGGTTTGGGGGTTGTTTATTAAGAATCCTGAAATTGTGTTTTGATGTCTATCACAACGAGTTCGTATATCCATTTTCTGAGTTCTGGCATCAAAAGTTTCGAAAGTGACATAGAAATATTCATCCCCCAATTTTAGGGGTCGGGGGCTGATTTATTCAAAATCCTGAAATACGTGTTTTATTATTTCTAACAGGAAGTCTTCATTTAATTTTTTATACTTATAGCATGAAAATTTGTGGAAGTCTCATACAAGCTTTCATCCCCTATTATATATATTATATATAGTGGGGGGTAAAAGTTCAAAGTTTTAGATTTTTTCCTTTGTATATGCCTGATAGTCTACCTTGATGCCAAATATCAAGTTTCTAGGTCATCTGGAAGTGGGTTAGGTTTTTGATCTATAAGTCAGTGAGTTAATCAGTCATTGAAACCCCGGTTTTTAAACGTCAAACGTCAGAGCAAAGTTAATGAAATTTTGTATTTTTGTAGATAAGCTGAAGATCTTTAATAAGTATGTTAAATTTCATATTTATATGTTAAATAGTTTTCGAGTCATGAAGGGGTCAAAAGTGGCTCGAAATGGTTCGTGTAATATTACACTAGAGATTTTTTAGCTGCCGCATTGGTGCCTGGTAATAAAAAGGCTTCTCTGTAGGTCTCTATGACCTATCTATATATCTGTAAGATCTGTAGGTCATATTGAAATCTTACCAGATTCCTTCGGGACTGCCTGAAAACTTTCTCAAGCTAACAAATTAACTGCTGACTAATACATAAACATTCCTTGAAGGTTCTGACACTAGTATAAATTAAACTAGGGTTGATCTTGTCAGGGAGAACCCTGAGGTTCGGACATTTTAAAGTTGTGGTGAAGTTTAGGGGATGATAGATTAGACTTAGAGGTGTGATTTTAGTTTAGACTAACAATTTGAGTTCCTGCGTAAGTAGACTTACTATTGGTACCCAATAAACTTACTGTACTATACTGGACTTATTATAGTTTACTGCTGAGCATATGCCTACATTAGTATGTAGGCATAATCGTAGTTAGTACTACGATTGGTACTGTATACGTGTGCGATGGTGTAGTGCAATTTGATGAATTACGACATCAATTTGTTTCTTTTGACGTACTTATCTTCGCTATGTTTTCCTTCATCGAAAAGCCAGTGGCGTGAAACTCGAAAAAACTCAATGGTATGGAACCGGCTCATTGGTAAAGTGTTAGACCTACAACCATGACTATAAGGCAAAGCCACTGCGATATACCAGGTCGCCGCTGCTAATATATTAATTGTGTTAAGTATTTGATAACTATAAAACAGAGAAATGTGCATTTATTTTAAACATACTTTTGCAGGTGGACACATCAAGAGAGGTATGCAAGAAGGTCCGGGTACCTTCTCTCAGCTACACCGATACTTGTGAAAAGGTTTTCAAACTGGGACCTCAGAGGCTTCGACCATACTCCACTCATGTAAGGTAAAGGAAACAACTCTTTGCCTCTGGCTCTACCGATTGGCTCTACCTGCATCATCTTTGAGAGTACGGCTTTACAATTGGGATAAAAGGCGATTCGGAAATCGGAAAACATTTTGTTACACACAATACGATACCATTCTATATTTTCTGCAAACGATAAATGAAAAAAAGCTCTGAGTGGAATATAGTATCAGTAACTTATAAGTTATAGGTACTTATAGGTACCTGATACAGGTTTATACGAGATTATTTAGAACTACCTTAAACCGAAAAGGGGTGATTTAAGATTATCATTGTAAACAACTTTTATTGTAGAGCTATCACAAAATTCTAGAAAAAAAAACGGCTGTTTCAGCTATCTCCAGACAGCCCAAAAAGTTGTTTATTTACTATACGTATAAAGCAATTTTGCAGCGATTCCATAAAAGTGTTGTAAATAACGCCTACAGATATTGAACAGCAAAATCTATACTTCTTTGGCTTGAAGTCGATTGTATGAAATCAGGTGTTACGTTTTTGTCAAAGAATAATTAAATATGTTTTGGCACGCCTAAAAAAATCAGAAAACTTTCAAGATCAGTTTACAATCCGCTACTAATTCAACTAAATATCAAAGAGCTTCTACAAAGCGCGATGAACTCTATATACTCGTATCTAAAACTACCTTTTGTTAGAACCATCAAAATATAACTAGCTGGAGGTGGTAACTGAACTATGCATCTCGTAGTTCTTTTTTTTAATGCCGTTATTAACTACAATAAGAGATAGTAGTGTAGGTAGTTTTAGCATATAAAGTAGTACCTAATTTTCCATCTTACTCGCACAACCCCATATTAATAATATTAAAAGTCACATCACGTGAATTTCCAAAAGTTATATGAAGCGTTTGTTTATCATAAAATTATAAACGTTGTCGAGGTTAACGGGCCATTCTGTTTGGATCAAACTTTTCATTCTTTAGACAGATTTGGCATCTAATGGGTAAGACAAGATGGTAAGCTAATGTTACTTATTATATATAAATACTCATACATAAAATCTTACCATTAGGATTGGTTATCTGTATTACATCGTGTACATATTTAGATATTTGCTTTTGTTTTTAAACATTACGAATACAAATAGATTTATAAATAAAAACAAACAGTACAGAATAATTTTGTCATAAGAAAACTGTTGTAATATGTCAGATTAATTGCAATAAATAAAAGAAAAATAAACTGTCTGAGATGACAAAAGCTTTCTCGCCATTTCCTTTACGTAAACTTTACGTCAATGGCTAAAGCATATTCTACCAAACCACAAAACGTAATCAGAATCGGATTTAAGGCTCCGATACCCAAATTCCGACCGAGGCTTCTCATGCATGTTCCTTTTGAGGGTTCAAGGAATTGATGAATCAAATAACGGACAACTTTAACTCAAAACCTAATAAGTATTCTTCCCCGTACTAATAAAATATACCGAAGCGAGATTTTGAGACAGAAGACATATCTGATTGTATTCAAGTTTGAATATTAGGCCTAAAATGTTTTTTATTGAGCTCAACTTGTACTATGTAACCTCACGCACCTGCCCGCACCGTAAGAGCCGTATTTCCGTCAAATACTGTCAACGTATTCTAAATCTTCTGCACATCTATACATTATATAAACATACATACATAAAAATAAAATTGGAGTGTCTGTTTGTTATATTGAAATAACCGTTTTTTACTACATGTATATGAATATATACGGTACATACACCAAAATAATTTTTTTTACAATTTTTGTCTGTCTGTTCCGGCTAATCTCTGAAATGGCTGGACCGATTTTGACGGTACTTTTATTGGCAGGTAGCTGATGTAATAAGGAGTAACTTAGGCTACGTTTATTTTAGAAATAAATCTTTTTATCTCGGGCTAACGCGGGTAAAACCGCGGGGCGCAGCTAGTTTTTTTTTACAAAGATACAAAGCCCGATTACAGAGGCTCCATCGAAATTATATTAGATAGCATAGTTTTTTCTTTTTCACTTTAGGCATTCGATAGAGAGAACGATTTTTACGTTGCTATTAAATTTACGCTGGCGCCTCTGTAATCGGGCTTATAATCCTTACATAGGTAGCTATCCACCACGCAAAAATAATTGTTAAAATTTTATTTTAATGTTGAGTGCGATGATATCCTGAAATACAGAGTGATTTTATTTCCAGTGCACATACTTTGCATACGGAAAGTATAATAAACAAACAATTAAACCTCTACTTTACTTTCACTCACTTTAGTACAAAAATATTGAAATAACTTCAAGAGAAAGTATACAGATAAACGGGGTAATCAATGTCACCCTACGTCAGAATACCTACGGATGCGTCCCGAGACGTAGGCATTGTACCTACTAAGAACCGAGGGCACGGTAATGATAACTATCGTTATCATTACCGTGCCGAGGGGGGCGAGTTGTACGCCGCGCCGACTATTTACCTACGGTGCGGGGCCATTGACCGGTAGCACTGACCTTGAGAGAGCTAGCTATACGTTTTAGGTAGTAGTTATTGTCTGGAGTGTAAGGTGCTTGCAATTTAATTATTTTTGAGATAGTTTGACAAAAAATTTAAGGAAAAAAAGCCGATTTTTTTTTGACCGAAATATGTTTTATTAATGATAATTATCTATTGCGCGATAAAAATTTGTGCACTCTATAAAAGGTCTTGCTGTATATCTATCATCTAGAAAAATACCCCGTATCAAAAAACGTATCAAATACAACATTTTGTGGTAATATATTATGTTGTCTATATATGGAAATGTGAATGTCTAGTTCAATAAATGTTCATTTAATAATACTTTTTTTAATATTAATTTGCATTACAGGAAAATGTAAAATTAGATATCACGTTTCAGGCACTTTGCGGACGCGGCAATGGCTGGCGTCTGCCTCGGAGGGACCGCAGTATACGTCATATTCATCGCTTCTTCTCTAAAAGATGTGCGTATTCCCACCATAATTGAGATCATAGAACTCGTAAAATTGGACGTAGTCTCGATCTAGCGTAGACCTTATTGTACAAGATCCTCTACCGACTTAAAATCATGAAATTATTACTCATAGAGTACCATATGTAGGTAGGAGTACCACCGTAGAGTAGGACTTCGAACCTACCGAAAAATCGGTAGTTTCGAGTCCACTGCACGGTCGAATGAATGTTCGTAAACAATGACATAGATGAATACTTCATCTTTGTCGATGAGTAGGTAAACTAGTTATCTCTAAATGGCGGACCTTGAGGTTGGAATTTGGATTTTGCGCTTGTCATAGATGGCGTTGTACTGTCTTAAAACGCACAAGTGTTTTTACGGTATCATGCACTACTCTCTCGTGTGTAAATACTGAATTTATGGTTACAAATGGTCAACGTTCATCTGAAGGTTTGAATGCGTATTTTTGAGTTGATTCTGTCTAATTTCAGTTGGAGCAATTTAGCTGAGGGCAAACACAGAAACTTAGGGACAGGCTTTTTTGGGTTCCGTACCCAAAGAGTAAAAACGGGACCCTATTACTAAGACTCCGCTGTGCGTCTGTCCGTCTGTCCGTCTGTCTCCAGGCTGTATCTCATGAACCGTTATAGAGAGAAAACTGAAATTTTCACAGATAATGTATTTCTGTTGCCGCTATAACAACAAATACTAAAAACAGAATAAAATTAATATTTAAATTAATATTATCCCATACAACAAATCCATTTTTTTAGCCGTTTTTCGCTCGAGATTTATAATGGTAACAGGTAGATGCTTGAATTTTTTACAGAATATTTAGTTTTATATTCACTTTAATAATAAATAATAATATTAAAATAAATAAATATTTAGGGGGGGGGGGCTCGGTACGGAACCCTCCGTGCGCGAGTCCGACTCGTACTTGGCCGATATCTGTCAATATCTTAGTTCAATTTTAGACACTATTTAACCATAATCAACATTTCGTCCGACATAATTAGCTCAGTACCACAAGTCGAAAGTAATATTTGACTAGTTTGTGTTACCAGTTATGACTACTCGCTAAATATTACCGATAGTTTACCGTGCGCGGCGCGCGCGTTACACACACAGTCACACACCACCCATTCTCTTTGCGGCGCACACCCACGCAGCGCACTCGTGGCGCGCACGCCTGTTGTAGGACAGGCCTTACGGCACAGAAGCAGGGTACGAGTATTTTACGGGCCTCCGAATAGGTATTTCAAAAGATGCAGGTTCCAGTCCTGCGCTCGCGGCAAAATAACTTTACTTCTTCTCTACTTGGAAGTTGCTCATAAAGCCCATAGTAAGATAATTTGTCTATACTATTTTGTCTACGACCTCATCTCATTAACTAAGTCCTAAATCCAATTATGTAGACATTAGTGGAACTAATCAAGAAAATAGCCGCATAGTCTCCTGAGTACTAAAGTTCAACGCCTTCTGAACATGTACTCCTGGTACCTATGTGCTTTGTTCCCGACTGAATTCCGACATTCCGACAGAGTTTAATTGACATTAGAGTTGGATAAACAAAACAACGTTTACTTCTAGAATGAAATATATTTTGGAACGAGAGTGCCTTTATTAACTACAACAAAACTACACTACTATTACACAAAAAGCATTGGATCATCCTCAGACCTTTGAAGGTCTAAAGATAATCCAAATGCTCAAGCCCACTGCCAGTTGGCAGCGTGCCCAGCATGCTGGCTGCATTGCCACGCTGAATGGCAATGCTTATGCGTTGAGCCAAATAAACACCAGCATTTTGGTCACGCGTCGCGTCCACCAGACGCCCAGAAAGACTTTTGAAAATGATATGAGCTCCCGGCCCCCACGGACCCAATGTCTCAACTCCAAATGGCTCAAATATGTAACCACTACCGAGGTTAGCATATTTGCGCCGCTTGTGCTGCTCCGCCGAATTGGCCGCAGCTCCAGCCCTACTCTGAGTCTCAGAAAGATGTGACGGTGCCAAAGTATCTACACAAGTTGCGTCCCATACTAAGGGCCGTCCACACTTCCATGGGACCAGCGTCATGCCATCAGGCCTTTTGCCATTACCACGCGCGAGCCCATTCGGTTCGAGTACGGCTGCGATATTGGCGGTGGCAAAAGCCCTGCGAATGACATCGTTAAGGCTGGCGTGGCGACCAATCCGACCAGCGCTTCTTGAGCAAGAGAGACCGTGGTGACCGAGCTGGTCAACTGCAGTACCACACTGACACAGATGGGCCTCACAACACCTTGCACCCAAGCGTAAGCTGACAGCTAGACGAAATGCAGTTGGGTCTAAAAGGTTACCAGTATTGAAAGAGGGCAAAGCTTGCAACCAAAGACCGGACTCCCATACAGAGACCGCAAGGATACGAGCGCGATCCGCGACGCTAGAACACGTATCTAGAAGAGATTTCCGTGCTAGTTCGCAGATCGGCCGGTCCCACAGTCTCTGCGACGACAAAGTCTTTGGAAGCTCGGTATTTGGGCTAGCGACCCTCCAAGCATTCGTTGCCTCATTCAAATGAGCTACATCTACGCCGGAATGGCCTAAAGAAGGTGCGAGGATTTTTTCAACTAATTTATGTGTACTATGAATGGAGGACAAGAAAGCTGGTAAAGCAAAACTTGAAATTTGGCGGACCCCTAGCCCTCCAAGCCTAACAGGCAAGGAGGCTTGTAACCACGCCCTTTCACTCATCTCAATATTCAAAACCGATACTAGGGTCTGCTTTACAACATCGTCTAAGCTCAAAAGGAGCTCATTGTGTTTCCACAATGGACTACAACGTAAAGCGTACATGAATTTTGGAATAAACAAAACGTAGTTAAAAGCTTATCGTGGATTTATCTTTATTAATGTGAAATTGCGTGTGAGTTGAGTGATGTTTCAATTACTAGAGCTTTGAGACTCTTGAAGTATTGTAGAGGTCTTGATTTGCGGTTATCTATGATTTGCGGTTTGCGGTTAGGTCTCATGTACGTGTGAATATCTCATTTTACTTACCTAGGAAAGTCAAACTGTGTATAGGTACTAGGAATTTATACACATTATTCAAATAACCAGTAACGTAACATCTATCTTGGCCAAGGCTTATTGGGAGAGCTTATCCATCTATTCATCAGCCGTAGGAAGTCCACTGCTGGACATAGGCCGCCCCTATAGATTACCCATAAAACCGATTGGAAGTGGCCCAGCAATTAGGAAAGCTGATCCCTATGTGTGCGGGGCCACACATTGGCTACAAATAATAGTGGTGGTTCTAACACACCAATGTCTTGGACTGATATTGATCGTCCAATATAAATGCTGGACCGATCCACACATTGGCCTGTTTGGACCAAGACTAATTTGTAGCTTACATAGCGGCTTAAAGGGAGATTGAGCAAAGAAAAAAAAGCTTCAATCATTTTAGTTCCCTAAGTTGTAGAGCCAAATATTCTATATGTACACTAAATATTTTTAGATACCTACTTAGTTTTGGTTCAGCTCAATGATCTAGTACACTCACTAGTTCAGCTTATAAGAGTTAAGCAGTGATAACATAAAACATTTTTCTATAGGATAGGTACCATTTGATTTTATCGTCATTTTATGGAAAGTGGAACGCTAAATGATAATGCATGGTAGGATATTGAAAACCGATATCAAAAACCCTATAACGAGGATGTGATGACTAAAGATTGTAATAAAATTTTATGTTTATGGACCATGAGGATTGTTGCTAACATAATAACCAGTTTTATATGAACAAATTGTATTTACCTACCTAATGTTGGAAAAAATAATAAAATGTTTCAATAAAACAGGGGATACACTTGGTAATAAATAACTTTTCTGATTCGTACCGCCATGTGCCAGGGAATGGAACAGTCTTCCTACTATCCTGTTTTCTAAAAGATATCCTCATCTAAAGCTTTTCAAAGTCAGAGTGAATTATTATCCATCAATTATTAGAAATTCTTCTAGGTCTGCGTTCTTCATCTTCAACCACAACGTCGCTTACCATCAGGCGAGTTAGTGGTCAGGCGCGGATTTAATCGCGATAAAAAAAAAAGCTTTAGAAGCAACGTATAACAAAAATCAGTTGTCCCCTTTGCATACAAAAAAAACCTCCAGCCAAGTCTCCAGAAAAATGTATGATAATAGGCAACAGCAGAGCTGCTTTTATGAGCCCGTAGTAAAAAATGTTTTATTTTTAGGGTTCCGGACCCAAAGGGTAAAAACGGGACCCTATTACTAAGACTCCGCTGATCGTCTGTCCGTCTGTCTGTCTGTATCTCATGAACTGTTATAGGTAGAAAACTGAAATTTTCCCAAATGATGTATGTGTTTATAGATCGCGGCATATAAGTGTAGCGCTGAGCGGAGTGTACTGGAGGGGATGGCTGCGAATGGGTTTATTATGGCGGTCACTCTACCCTCAGCACTACACTTCCGTGCCGCTACCTGTACGTGAGTGAAATTTACGGGAAGCTGGCTTCTGTGTTACATTTAACTAAGCCATTGAAAGTTTCCCGGCACCTTAAGTGATTGCTCCGGAGAGAAGTGATCGGTTAATTGAATAGTGTAATGATCCCTCCGGCTTCAGGGATTCGGAAATACGAGCTTAGAATGTAATAGAGATTTGTTGAAGCTTTGAGAATATATTAGAGCCTACGTAGCGATTATAGTGTTGTTATTTTACCGATATAGAACCTGTTTACCAAACACAGATATATGTGGATATAAAACCTGTGTACAAAAACACAGTTTCTATTTTTACATAAATGGATTTTTTGTCGTCAGCGATTTTTGATTGTGGAGGGGGGATTTGTTTCCCTCAAAAAGGGGAGAAATCTGCTGTCGCGCTATAAATTAGCCGATTTCGATTAAATTTGGCTAGGTCGTTTAGGGTCTAAATCCTAAGAATAACAGTATTTGCGAATATAGGTAAACCAAATCAGTCAAGAACGAGTCGAGATTGAGGCTTTTGAAGATTCAGTTAAAAAGATGTGCCGTAAGGTCTATTGCTCGGAGAACTACTAGTTTATTTAAATGCCACTAAATATTTATGTACACATTAGGCCCAATTTTAAAGGCGCCATGTATAGATATTAATTTAGGTTAAGAGCTTAATACTTAGCAGCCCGTTTAGGTGGTGAGTGGTTTGTCCCTGTCACAAGAACCTAAAGACTCTGAGAAATTTCACAGAGAATAGTCACGTAAGTATTAAAATGAATTCTGTTTGTTCCAGATCTGTGACAACTTTGTCCCGGATACCAAACTGTCGGTAGAAGCTTACTGCGGGATTCTCCTCGTGCCCCTCATATTGACAACACAAATACGCTACCTAAAGTTCTTAGTACCGTTCTCAGTGCTAGCGAACGTGTGTTTGATGTTGACGTTTGGGATCACTTGCTACTACACTTTTGTTGACGTTTCCCCGCTCGTGAAGGTCGATATGGTCGCCAGTGTTGTGAAGTGGCCCTTGTTTTTGAGGTGAGTTGGTGTGGTGGTGGTTTTTTTGATGAAAATCGTACAGTGTATATAGGTACGCTGAAACATAGACCTATGTCACAGTTGAAGATACAGATTATTGTATTCATGGGCGCAGCCAGAATTATTTTCAGGGAAGTGCATCCGCATCTCAATGACCGAATTCCGGGGTAGGGGGAGGGTGATTTTTTAATGTAAATAGAATAGGGCTACATTTAACCACCAAGTCGCCTGATGGAAAACGAAGTTGTAGCCGAAAATGAAGTATGTAGGCAGCATGGAGTCAGGGGATGCACGTCCACTTAAAGTTGCACTTCTGGACATGGGCCTCTCGGACAATAATGCCGGTTGAAAGCGGCTTGCATCCAGTGCGATCTTTCAGTTTTTCAACCTGCAGATTTTTACACTCACCCACTAATTTTTCAAATATATTTCTATATGGTCTTGAAATTTAACTATTACCATTTCAAAAAGCTTCAAAGATTGACAAATAAGCTTCAAAAGGTCTGTGTGAAATAAAACGTGGCAGCAATTATCCTCATCGTCTGCTGCTTTGAATAGAATTTGAATATAAATTTGGTTTGAAATGAAAGCTAACAAAAAATACCTGCGACAGTAATATTAAACGTTCTTTAATGGATGAAATTTGAACAAAAATTCTGCGCAACCTTCTGCTTAATATACAAATAGCTCGTGTTGTTATCGCACAGTGTTTTATGTAGCGCTCATAGAGTAGTTTGACTAGATGTTTGCGATCATCGAAGTTAAGCAATGTTCAGCACGGCCAGCCATCGGATGGGTGACATTTTAGGGTTCCGTACCCAAAGGATAAAAACGGGACCCTATTACTAAGACGCCGATGTTTTTCTTTCTATCTGTCTGTCACAAGGCTCATCTACCGTGTACCGTGGTATCTCATAAACCGCGATAGCTAAAGCGTTGAAATTTTCAGAGATAACGTATTTCTTTTGCCGATAGGTATAACAACAAATACTAAAACCAGAAAAAAATTATGTTGGGGAACTCCCATACTACAATAAAAAAATATTATAATATGGACAGCAATAAAAATTATCCGCGTTACTACTGTCAAACTAAAATAACCGCTTCGAACAAATCATTCACCGTTCTTACTACTGGTAGTAACACTGGTAATAAACGATTTTTTTTTTTGGTTGACAAAATAAAAAATGTGTAATTTTTTTTGTAATCTAATAATTTTTATTTTACTCAATAATCATGCCTATTCCATTTATTTTGTGTTCTCCACTGGTACCAGTCTCTGAAAAATAATCCAGCAATCAGTTGTCTTTATACCTAAGCTCTCCTTGGCACAAATTTGAGAGAAGTTGCCTTTCTTCCGTAAAGAAATGAGCTTTTAAATAAATTTATTAACTTAGTTAATTTAATACCTAAGATGTTTATTTTTCTTCATCCTAGCTAAATATTTAGTAAGGTAGCGCGTCTCGAATATTCATTTTTAGATACCTACTTCAATAATTATTTTTTGTTGTTTGATGTGACGAACTATAGTGAGGGCTAAACTCGGAGTTTCTCGGCGAGATTGATTCAGAAGTGTGGAAATCTGTAGAAGAACCAAAATTACTGCATAGCCCAGCGGATTATCAGGTTGAAATGGCAATGGGCAGGGCATATAGCACGGAGCACTTGTAAAGTTCTTGAGTGGAGATCCTATACCGGCAAGCGCAGCATAGGACGTCCACCTATTAGATGGACAAATGTGCCCTGTGTAATAGGGCCTATTCTGTGGACAAATGATATCATTAAGAGCACATGATAATCGCGCTTAATGCAAGTCGCTACTAATTTGTCTTATTGGCAATTTATATTTATATTATATTATATAATTCTTATAGATTTCCCACGGGAGGCCTATATCCAACAATGGACGTCCTATGGCTGATAAGAAGTTGCCGATGACGTCTGAACATAAGCCTTTTTAACCTACTTCCAAAAAGGAAGAGGTTCTATGTTCGTCTGTATGTTTTTTTTGTGTATGTTCATCGATAATTTCGCTAATTGTGAACCGAATCGAAAAACTATTTTTTAGTTCGAAAGGGTATACTCCCGAAATGGTTCCGTTTAAATTTTACAGAAATCCGTAGAGCCGTTATTGAAAAATCAACAATAATGTAAACAATTCGAGCGAAATATTCGAATTTTGTACACGATGGAAGGCGGTTTTGCCATTTTTTGCAAAAAATAACTCTTTGTTATAAGATGGTGGAACTAGACATCACATTGACCAAATACAAGTTTGCAGTGTTTAATTTAGTATCACATACTTATATCAGATACGCAGGTTGTATCACGATGTTTTCTACACTGTTTGAGTTTTCCGATACGCTACAGCGACAAACAATGAAACTATATTATTTATAGTGCTCTTTTACTGGGTTTATCTGTAAGCTTGCTATAAGTTGGTAAAGGTAAACTTTAACTAGGTAATTTGGCACGTTTGTGTGGCGGTAAAACAACAGGATGGAAACCCGATCAAAACAGTTGAGCGGTTTATTCATTCTTAAAATATTCATTTTTAGCTTGACAATACACAATCATGGATTCTAGACGTCGTTCTTAACAATAAGTCGCTTACGAAAATGAAGAATAAATAAAGAAGAATGAATAAATAAAACCAGCGCCCTGTAAAAAGAGTCTAGGTATTTTTTAGCGTCGGCAGACCGTACTTAAAATTATTTCAGTGCGCTTAGATAAAATTTATTAGGTAGGCACTTACTTGACTCTAAATAAGTATTTATCTAGGTACAGAAGGAGATTTTTAAAAATCTAACGTAAGTCTGAAATGACTTAACTTTATATTTTAAATATTAGGGGATATCTAACACACGGTCTTTGACCCCAAACTAAGCAAAGCTTGTGATATGGCTGCCAGAGACTTATATAATACATATACATATTTTTAAATACATACTTATATAGATAGTACCTAAATAAAACCCAGACACAGAGCAAACACTTATGTTCATCGCATAAATACTTGCCCTGGGTGGGGATCGAAATCACGTCTCTTTGATCCAGAAGTCAGGGTCACTAACTACTGAGCCACCGAGGCAGTCAAACTTGTATCTTAGGTAGAAACTCCTTGAACTCCTTTCTAAGAGAACCCATCACAGGTCTTCAGGTGTGTCTATCTAGTAACTTGAAAGTGAGGCCTAAAACTAATTTTATACCAACTACAATTATCAATAAAAAAACAGTGCAAAGGATAGCATGTCTGTGATTTGCATTTTGAAGACATTTGCACACGATAAACTCATTAACTCAACGATAGGAAATCAAACAATAGTTTCTTATAGATTTCCCACGGGACCGATCGTACGCGGCTTGCATCCAGCATCATCGTACGGTTTAATCATATCGTTTGTAGAGAAACGATCTGAGAGACCTAGACTAGACTAGAGACCTAGTCGTTTTCTCTGATGCATTTGCGGTATTAATTAACCCCCGACGCAAAAGAGGGGTGTTATAAGTTTGACGTGTCTGTTTGTCTGTGTGTCTGTCTGTCTGTCTGTCTGTGGCATCATAGCGCCCGAACCACTGAACCGATTTCAGTTTAGTTTTTTTTGGATGAGAGGAGACTTAATCGAGAGTGTTCTTAGCTATGTTTTATAAAAATCGATTGAGCCGTTTAAGAGTTATGGTGGGTTAAAGTGGGGAAGAAGAACCAAAATTCTACAAGTGTGCCCAAAATGTTTGACAATGTGTCGGGGGTTTTTTAAATTTTTAATTTATATTACTTGTTAGGTACATATTCTTTTACAAAATTGCAACTGTAAATCGTACAGTTACCAAAATACAGGCTCACCTGTGCCTAGTTTGAAAGATAGAGCTCACACAATCCTAAGAGTAACAGCTGTATTGGGTGATAATAAATAATGTTAAATAAGTAAGTTTGTATAGGCCGGGTAGCTAGACCTGCTAGCTTAGCATACCGCACGACGACAAGAGTTTGTCGACGTGTGAAAAGGTGACACGTATATACTTGACCATAACTCTGTCTCGTTCTGTTACGTCGATAGAATTATTTTGTGGTCCGTATGCTAGCACCGCTGGTGTCAAAGTTCTTAAGCCGCTTGAAGGCCTATGGCATGTCTATACATGGCCTACAATTTAACGTGTCATTAAATTTAGTATTGTCATGCGGTATTATTATTGTAAAGCTAATAAGTAAGTTCGTGTAGGCCGGGTGGCAAGCCCTGTAAGAGTTATTAAGCCGTACGAAGGTTTCTGGCATGGATAAAACAACTATAATAATTTAACGTGTCATTAAAAATTGTCGTGCGGTATTATTGTAAAGCTACCAATAAAAAGGCCTAAGCCAAAGAGGCGACAACTACGACTATGCAACACAGTGACCTGACAAGAGAAATCGCATTATATATTGACATAAAAATTTAATTTTGACATGCTCTTATTGACATCTTTTAATATCCTTTAAAAATTAATACATATTTGGGACATGAGATAAAGAAAAGTGAAATGTGTGATATTAACAAATAGATACTAATGCAATGTAATAATAATCTTGTAGTTGAATAAGGGCTTTTTACTTTTACTTTTACCAAAAAAAAATATACTTGTTTACCTTTTTCTTTCAGTACAGCAATCTTTGCCATGGAAGGCATCAACGTAGTGATGCCAGTGGAGAATGAGATGGCCCACCCACAGCACTTCCTTGGCTGCCCCGGAGTTCTCACCACCACCATGGGTTTTGTGGCCGTGCTGTACGGCGTCGTCGGGGTCTTTGGCTATTTGAAGTATGGACATGAAGTTCTGGGCAGCATCACGCTCAACTTGCCGCAGGATGAAGTGTAAGTACCTACCTAATCTTCCAGCAAAAAAAACAGGGTGCCATCAAGGACGATCTGTTTATGTGGCTATCCCGCTGCAGTTAGGTCTACCATTCCATGTCTTCCAGGTCGAAAGCAAGTAAATAAACCTAAATTTACCTATTTAGGACATTTTACACACGATTTCATATAAACTCATATACTCTTTATTTATAACTATTAGTTACAAGTTATAAGCATATAAAAAGTTCATATCACACTTAGGAAAAAAACATGTCTATTAATTAAGCAATTTACACGTAAGTATGTTATACAGTCAAACCTGGATAAGAGAGAGTTGAAGGGACCGCTATCTAATTCTCGCTTATAGAGGTTTTTCACTTATCCAGGTTTCTCACTTATCTAGTTTCGGAAGCGGCTACTCTCTCTTATAGAGGTTAAAAAATACGTCTAATTTGTATGTACTTAGGTATCTACATGCGTGAAGAATGATAAATATGTTTATAAATAGTATATAGGTACTAATTGTTAGGGTTGTGTTGATTAGAATTGAATGTAGATGATAGTTTGTTATATTCATTCTAAAAGACGCATTTAAATATTGGGAAAATAAAAAAATCGTCTTCTTAATATTTCCATGCCCTTTAGAGCACTGAGACCTTATAGGGGCCGTATATCTTTTGATTTTATAATTTTATAAAATTAATTCTGATAAGTCAAATTCATTGCGTATTTAATTTCGAGACTTTCCACTTTTGAACGCATACAATACCTAACTATCTTAAGCTTATCGCGTAACGACTTTTTTATTTCCTAAAGATTTATTTACTAACACCGAACCTTTCTCCTCAATTGATACTTATCAACTGGAGTAAGTTTGACCAATAAGATAGTATAAACGCACGTGTAGCTATTCCAAAAGAATGTGATACAAAAATAATGTTAAGTAGGTTAAAGAGAACCACAAAATAATTTTAAATAGAGAACTATTTCAACAAACAGGATAGTTAAGTCGCACGTGTGACCATTCCAAAAAAATGCTATACAAAAACAAAGTTACTTATTTCCACAAAGTACAAAAAAAATGTTGGAATAGAACACAATCCGAAAGCAACGGTAGTTAGTTCCATGAAATTTAAGAATGGATCATAAAGTGCAGATGTTTCATTACCCTCAACTCTCGCTTATAGAGGTTCAGACAAGTAGTACTCTCAGTTATAGAGGTCCATGAGGGAAAAACGACTCTCTCTCTTATAGAGGTTTTTGTCTCTCACTTATAGAGGTATTTGAGGGGTAAAATGACGGGACCTGGCAATTACTCTCTCTTATAGAGGTTTTTCACTTATCCAGTTCTCAGTTAGCCAGGTTTGACTGTAATACCATATTATTATTATTCATGAATGAAGAAACTAAAACACATCTAGATTCATTCATTTTCAATTAATTTCACTTAGGGATTACAGTTAAAGTAAACATCCTAGTCAAAATAAGTAATGTCTAAAATTCATAACTAAGTCCACAAAAAAAATTGTCATTAATATTTTTTTTTAAATTCAGCAATGAATAATGTGTATTAAATAACTACGAAATTAATTACATTTAATTACAACAAAATCACTACCAATGTTCGAATATTATAACAATAATAAAAAATATTAAATAATAAATCGATTATAAACCAAAATAAAGCCCAATCTTGTAATACTTGTGGCTGCCAGACTGATTTACACACGTATATAAATAATAAAAAATTCAAACACACAGAAAACACCAATATAGATCTCAAAAACGATTACCCTGAGTGAAAATCGAACCACCGCGGCCACTGAGGCCGTCAAAGTACTCAAGTTGCTCGCTACGCTATGGAATATTCCGGCGTTTTTCCCCACCTTTGTAAACTTTCTCGAAAATAATTATTTTTCGCAAAAAATGGCACACCCCCTAAAAATTCGAATACTTCGCTAGAATTGTTTATATTATTGTTGATTTTTCAAAAACGGCTCAGCCGATTTCTGTAAAATTTAAATAGGACTATTTCGAAAGTATACCTTTTCGAACTAAAAAATAATTTTTTGATTCGGTTCACAATTGGAAAAATTATCGATATTCATCGTGTGTAAAATTTGGATATTTCGCTCGAATTGTTTACATTACTGTTGATTTTCCAAAAACGGCTCAGCCGATTTCTGAAAAATTTTAATGGGACCATTTCGGGAGTATACCCTTACGAAAAAAAGTGTTTTGTCTATTCGTTTCGCAATTGGCGAAATTATCTATGAACATACACAAAAAAATACATGCAGACTCCTTTTTGGAAGTCTGTTAAAAACAGGTAATCAAAAGTACATATATACCTACTTCCCGACGTATTTTGCAATCTTGTCTCTTCCTCTTCCTTCCTCTTAGGGAATAACACCTACCTAATTCGGAAAGTAGGTATGATTCCCCACTGATAAAGTAGGTACTATTGTTTATTTATGTTTATCAAAACAATTTGTTTCAAAGGAATATTAAAAAGCTTTCGGCGTAATCCGGAAAGGAAGTTAACTAACCGAGACGCGTTTTATATCAGGTACTTGATTAATTTTTGCATTGTTTTGATTGCTATTCGCGATTTTGGTATTACTAGTAGTCCATCCTGACTTTGTTTGGAAAATAAAACTTATAACAACAAAACATAACATAATGTACATACCTATTTATGAAAATTATAATTTTATTGTTAAATTTAATACATTGCCTGGCATTATTTCTGTTAATAATTATGCTACGCTCTATTAAACAGGGTGAATATGTACAACATTTATACGCTAAGTACTAGTTGTTTTGTATTTGTACATGTATCTTGCATAAATAAATAAAGTGTAAAGTACGTAATATATCCTTATCTTCTTTTCACTACGTATAATAGGTAATTTATAACTTATTACGCTTAATGTTATTATGGGCTATATCCAGCAGTGGGATAGAGAAGGCCGTGGATCATGATGATGAAGCTTAATTTGGATAGTTTTTTTTTTTAATATTGAGCTTTTTCAATAAATGAAGTTATATGAAAAAATAATTTAAAAACAAGCTATGTATTACAAAGCGAGCCCTAACATGTTTGTTTTGTTGTGTAGTTCCTATTGATGCCTACCGTTTCACCATAGAACCGCCATGTTTAGGTGTAGACTGCCATGTCATCGTAGTTTCACTGATAATACCGAATGTTGTTTTGCTAAGTGCAGAAGTTTAATGAGGTGTTTATACTCATCATTATCAACAAATTTTACTATGGGACCAACGCCGATATCTCGAAATGAATCAGTTCCGTACAAAAACTTAAATGGCTCTCGACAAAATGGATAAAACAGCTGGGTTTTCTTCGCAATCTCAGTTTAAGTCCCGTACTAAAAGTGTATCCGTACATTGGCCTCCGCAATGTACTTATGCATCTCTTCGAGTTATTTCTCTTAGCAAAAGTTAATTTTAGCTCAATTGAACTTCTGGAAACAGTTTAAAATTCACTTCCAATATTCCCTATCACCAGGATAGGAACCTAAAGAAAACAACAACGACGTGTACAAACGACAAGAAAATAACAAGCATTTATCGTCTTCATTCCACAACAAAGGTCTACAAGAGTGTCGAAGGCTAATATAATATCAGCTAAATTCAATTTGGCAACATCGTATTGTGTTTGAAGAGCAGACGTGACGAAAATTTCTCTTGATTCGACAAAGGAAATAAAATACTACGATTTATCGCGTCACATCATAGCAGAAAAGTCTTGGTTATTTCCTGAGCTCTCTTGTAACAAACAACTGAGGGATTCATATTTATATACCATATTACAGACTTTCCCTTATGAGCACTGTAATAATAATTGTCAATACGGTATTTACCGAACCGTACAGGTTTAGGTTTAAAGATATTTATTCTCATTATAAGATTTACATCGCTTCTATGAGAACACTACTAATTATAAACTTATAAATAACAGTTCGTCGTCACTGAGAAACAATATTTAAAGTATGTGCATGACAACATTTAAAATAGGTACCTACGTCACACGCGTACATCCATAATTACCCACTACAAAATAAAAACAAAAACAAAAACTCGTTCAATGCCTAATAATGACGATGTTAGATTTACCTGCGTAACAACTGTTACATACTATTAATTGTCGGAAATAATGTATTCTGCAAGTTTCTTTTTAAATACGTTGAACGAGCTTATATTTTTAATATCCGAGGGTATATTATTGTAAAGGCGCGCACCGTCAAATGTTATCATAGTTTTACCATAGTTAGTACGGATCTTTGGCAAGACGATGAAGCTACCTCGGCGAGTGCTGGGGTACGCAACATTTTGTTTGCGTTTGGTGAATAGCATTAATAGATTTGTGTGAACTTTGTTGTTCATAGTTTTTCTTATAAAAATGCAAATGTTATAATTGTGTAATTGTTTTACGGTCATTAATTTTGTTTCTCTGTATATTTTTTTAGTTTCTGTTAGGTAATGGTAGTTAAAGAGTAGTTTAATGATTTTGTTTTGCAATACTTGTAGTTCGGCTAATCTTGTTTTGACCGCAGTTCCCCAAACATCGACAAGATATAACAGGTGTGGTTTCACAAGTGTGTTGTAGATCAAAAAACGCAGCTTAAGGGGGAAACATCGCACTATGTTTCGAAGTGAACCGCGCAATGAAACGAGTTTAGATTTTATGTGATCGATGTGGATTTTCCAAGTTAAATTTGAGTCTAAGTGTAGGCCAAGATACTTTTCATTGGGTTTTTCTTTCAAGGGAGTGTCATTAATTTTGAGAGGTATATGTGTAGGTAATTGTTTGTTTTTTGCTTTGAATATAACATAACATGTTTTGCTGATATTGATAGTTAAGAGATTATATTTATTAAATTACAAATAAACAATTAAAAGAAAAAACACATTTTCGGATTTACGATACCAAATTAAAAGAGACGTGCACAAATGGTATAATAAAGAAAAATCTAACCGGATAATATATATGAATCATTTGAAAGCTTGCTTTATGGGCTTCTTAAAAATATTTAATTTATATTTTTCCATCCCTCTATTTTTTTATATGATAAAAATAAATTATTTGGAAAATAGAAATACAGGTTACACTTTTTTTTGTTTTAGCCATATTAAAGTGCTTCTTTCGTTCTTCATGTCATATTTTGCTAAAATTATAGTATTCATAAAAAGTTTGAGCGATATTTCAAGAAAATCACTAAGAATTGGGTCTAATTATAAAAATACTTTGATTTTACCTATTTCAAGGTTTCTTAATCAGAGTTGCCAGATATAATCTAGTCAGATATATTTATTTAACCAAAAGATATTCAAAATTAATTTTAAAAAATCTGAGAACTCTTTTTTGATTTTAGCTTATGTAATACTCAGACTCAGAATAAGGTGTACTTTCCTGAGATGCAACGCATGCTGTTTAGATTTTTTGATTATTATTATACCAGCTTCCATACATTTTGTGGGCGTATCCTTTATTTTATTTATGTCACGGTGGTTTACACATTTCATAATTTCCATAGACTTTTCTGGTAAATGAACGAAACGAATTCTTTTCATCTATTTTTCTAATTCGGACTTTCAGAAGATTTTGCCGTAGTGTAAAAAAGTTTTACTTGCCATATATTATTTTAAACAAACTTACAGTATGTTGTCTCTCCGATGTTTTATAGCTTTGGCACAGGTTCTCGCATCTAAAATAAGGGAAAGATTTGGACTTTAAGCTAAATCTCTAAATTGATGACATACATAAAGGTCAACTTTATTCAGCGACCTGTAACACATACAATTAGTTGAAATGGCCCATTAAATGCTTTACGTTGTTTATTTTTAGAGCTTTAGGTAAAATATACGAAAATAATTTGTTTTTCCTCTTCATTTTCTATTTGTATAGACTTACCTATCGATACAAATATTACAAAAATAGCACTGAATTTGTTTATGATGTTCGTTCATAATATTTATTTGTTTCCTCAAGGAAATTCCAAGGAAAGATTCCATTTGCCTCACTTATTCTATTATGATTTTATCATGATCATTTTAATTTTTATAAGTCAATAGATAATAATTTCTTTCAACGCCTTGTCTTGTTTATTCTGACAGCATTCAATATTTTTCATCTTAGTTATCCATCTGTTTTTTAACCCAATCTTAGGGCTCAGCCGCCTTATGCGCTCGCCCATGCCCGGTAAGCTGTAGAGGCCTCAGAGGTCAACAGCTTTAAGTCATTCAAAAAAATCTGTTTTTTTTATGATGAGGAAATGTACAGAACCTTTGATAAAACACTCAGTAGAATATTGCATCTACCACCCAAGCGTGTGCTACGCTATCGCGCTCGCTAAAAGTTTGCAATAGCTAAGAAAGTAGCAATAGCCATACAGGGAACTGTTTGACCTATACTAAGCCAAACGGGGAAGACCATCATTATGAATAATAAAATTATACTTGTATAATTCATGTCCCTTTTCTCTTAAAACTCCATTTTTTAATAGACATAATTTCCTAAGTACTACTAGTGTAATTTTTTTTCAGATTGGCACTCTCAGCGAAAATTCTGGTGGCCATAGCTGTATTTTTCACGTACTGTTTACAAATGTACGCTCCTATGGACATTATATGGACGCGGATGAAAGACAGAGTGAGCAAGCAATACCATAACGTTGGCCAGATGGTGCTGAGGACTGTCAGTGTCATATTCACAGGTGAGTTATCAGGATTGTAGTTTAACCCTTTAAGAAACGGACAACAAATACTTTGTGCGTACTACGTGAAAAATTTGCAACTGTTTGCGAAGAGCGAGGTAGAAAATATTATCACTTAGGTATTGATTAGAAACAGTGAGGATACAAACTCTTTAAATCATCAGACAATGATTGATGGGATATTCGGTCACAAAAATTAGAACGTGTACAAGTAAATTAAATGATTGTAAAATAAACGTCGTCAATAATATCCCTTTCAAACGTGTAATCAAAGATTTCGAAATCCAATGCGTTAAGGAAAAATGCTTTGACCTAGATTTCAAAACAACATTAATACTATTTTTTTTCTATATAAGTTTTTTTCGGGCATAATGTCGTAATTAATAAAGGCACTTTTATTAATTACGACAAAATGCAATACTAATTTACAAGCTAAAACTACCTACACTACTACTACATAAAAAGCATTGGATCATACGCAGATCCTTAAAGGTCTAAAGATAATCCAAATGCTCAAGCCCACTGCCAGTTGGCAGCGTGCCCAGCATGCTGGCTGCATTGCCACGCTGAATGGCAATGCTTCTGCATTGAGCCAAATAAACACCAGCATTTTGGTTATGCGTCACGTCCGCCAGAAGTTCAGAAAGACTTTTGAAAATAAGATGAGCTCCCGGCCCCCACGGACCCAATGTCTCAACTCCAAATGGCGAAGTATACAAACTAGTTTTAGCAGTTTATAGTTATATTTTCTGTACATATAAATAAGCGGTCATGCTCTAGCGATAGCAATACTTATCCGACTTACAGTCGTGAGGTCGTGGCTTCTAATTCCGGTCACGTACCATTGAGTTCTTTGGAACTTATGTCCGGAATTTCACACCACTGACTTTTAGGTGAAGGAAAACGTTGTGAGGCAACTTGCATACGTCTGTAGAAGACATTCGATAGCATAAGTGAACCCACCAACCCGCACTGGGTTAGCGCGGTGGATACGGCCCAATAACCTGTCGTGAGTAGGCCTACGTCTTACAGTGGAGTATTTAAAAAGGCTGGAACAGGTGCAGGTTACTTACACATATTATGTTTTAAATGTGTTTTTCTTCTACATTACCAATATACAAGTAGGTATGTAATCTGGGACACGCTTTCTTAGAGAATGTTTTTTTCTCGAATTCCGGTTTGACCTCATAGTAAAAGTTATTCATAATGATGGTTTTAATCACGACCTTTTGGTTTAGTACAGGATAAGCAGATAACCATGGACAGGACATCGCTGAAAGTTCCTGTACTTTGTAAAGCAACAAATTGTCTAGTTTGTTAAGTTTAGCCCAGTAAACTCAACTTACATCAATTTCTACGTCTCGTTTACTAATATCTGCCAAATCAATAGGGATTGGCGTAGTAACAAACAAAAATACAGCAAAATAGGCCTTTCTGGGACAGTTGGACGAAAAGAACCCGTGTCATGCCAGATAACATAATTAGTATAGGCCCCTGGAGGTCTGCAAACGTCGTCCCATTCCCGTGTTCAATAGAAGGCGCTGTTACGACCGGTTTACACATGGTTTCCGTTTTAATGGTGCATTTTATCGGATCGGATTCATCGAATGCTTATGGATTTATGTGTGAATACAGCTCCATACTTACGAGTACATTGAAACACGCATGTGTACGAGTATATGAGACTAGCTCCTTCCTGTCCTGGGCCTGTAATGTAATTTCGAAAGTCATGTGTTCGATAAATTGAAATAGTTATTTTTCGCAAAAAATAGCAAAACCGCCTTCCATTGTGTACAAAATTCGAATATTTGGCTAGAATTGTTTACAATATTGTTGATTTTTCAAAAACGGCTCAGCCAATTTCTGTAAATTTTAAATGAAACCATCTCGGAAGGATACCCTTTCGAATTAAAAAATAATTTTTCTATTCGGTTTACAATTGGCAAAATTATCGATGTTCATCGTGTATAAAATTGGGAAATTTCGCTCGAATTGCTTACATTATTGTTGTTTTTTTTTTCAGGAACGGCTTTGCCGATTTCTGTAAAATTTTAATGAGTCCACCTCGGAATTATACCCTTTCGAACAAAAAAATATTTTTTCGATTCGGTTCACAATTGGCGCAATTATCGATGAACATACACAAAAAAACGTAGAGACGAACATAGAACCTCCTCCTTTTTGGAACATGGTCAAAAAATAGATGAAAGTCGGCTGAACGATTGTTCGAATAGAACCTATTACGAAACATAAGTTAAGTTAAGTAAGTTTTAGTGTAAGTATAATTAGTAATTATATTTCGCCAAAAATCGCATAACTGACTTTAACCGTGTACAGTAAGTATACGAATAGTTTGCACGGATTGATGAATCATGGATCGATGAATCAAGTAATTTGCACATTATCGTTGATTTTTAAGAAATGGCAATGCCGATTTCGATAGAATCTTAATTCTATCGAAATCAATCATTAAAATTGTAGTCTCATTATTTTTTAAGTGTGATCCACCAAAAAAAGAATCATCAAAATCGGTTTATAATAATTGTCGTAATAATCACGTAACATTTGTGTAAATGTAAGTCACTACATGTCACCTACATAAAATAACTTTGAGTTGAATTGAGAACCTCCCTTTATGAAATCGATTGAAAACTCAATCGAAAAAACAGTTAATTTAGTCAATTCAACATCTGTCGGTGAACTCGGGTCCTTAGTAATAAACGTTCGATTAATCGTTCAGCCTACGCAGCGTTTGGCTTGAAATGGTTATTATTCTGCAATGAATTCCATTTCAAAAATCATTCAGTCGATTTTCCATTCATTGAAAACATGACTCTCGAAATTACGTTACGGACTCACCCAAACTCGAGTTTAATTCACGGAATGCCTCTTGCAATTGGCATTGCATCGTAGTTCGAGCTTAGGCCTACCCAGGAAATTTAATTGAGCTAGATGCACCGCATTGGCCCTGTGCGTATTATACACGCCACTAAATTTCTTGTTTTTCCTTCGCTGAAAAGCTTGTACAGTGGTGTATGATAAACAAATTCCGTACATTAATGGTTCTAAAAAAATCCTTTTGACCCAGGATTAGATCTCACGATCTCATGATTAGAAGTATAGTAACACTAGACTACGACAGCGTGGTTGCAAATCCGTGCGCATTGCTCTAGATCGGATGTTTCGGAATTAGTTTTGGCGTAAAAACCCGTGTTTGTTTCAAAGCAGCAGTACTTCCTATTGAACAAGGAAACGGAAATGTCGCCTCCACAAGCTTATCAGGCGACGGCGGTCTGCATGTTTGCCGAATTGTGGGGAATCCTCTAAAATTAGGGCAATTTAAACCAGCTCGAGGGTTTTCGGAGAAAACAATGATGTCGTAAAAATTGTAGAATTGAAAAAACATCAGTTTTGCCGGCGGGACCAGGGCCTTTATTTAGATTTCAAATGTTGCCGTAAATTTCTGCATTTTAGTCGGAATATATAGGACGGGAGACCTCAGGGATTAAAGGTTCTGTTTTATTGAAAATCAAGTTGTGTACATAGCCCAAATCATGTACCTACCGTACGAAATACGTATTTTTTGGGCAAAATTTTATTAAGGTCTTGACATGGTTATTCCTAGGTGTTAGTGGAGGGAGTGATAATGCTTAAGGGAGTTTTACACCCTAATTTTCCACATCTTAAAAAATGAATTCCCAAAAACAATGTAAGGCATTTGTTAAGTTTTTTATTACCTATTTTTCGTATTTAATTATGCTTATTTAACAGAACAACGAAATATAAACAAAAATAACAGATTTTTTGATATCTCTCCTGTTATACAAGATGACTCTTTTTTTTTTTTTTTTATTCTGAATAAGTTTGCGTTTGACCACATACTCCCTGTTTTTAAGCAGATAAGCGGTCTAGGTTGTAGCACGCTTACCTAGAAGATACCTATTTACTCGAGATTTGAAGACGACCACATTGTACTTTAGCGGGAAGACAGACCCAGGCAAAGCGTTCCACATTCTGGCTGTTCGTATGAGGAATGAGGATTCAAAACGCTTGGTTCTAATGCGCGGAATGTCCACCATAAAAGGGTAGCGCTTTGGTCGCGTCTGTCTAGCCACGATAGAAGAAAGGGGCAGGTGGGACCAGATTGTGCAACTCCTGGGCGCTCTCTCCGAAGTGGATCCGGTAAAAGGCTGATAAACACGCTACCTTACATCGATGCTCAAGACTTTGCACCTTCTGAAAACTTTTTCTGTAAAATATCATAGGAGCTACGATTATTAAAGGCTTATTAGAGCTTTATAAAAATGTAGTATCTAGGTTTGTTCAATATACGGAAGAAATAGCCTGGTGTGGTTGAAAAGCCGTAAAGAGAGGGTGAAACATTAGTGTCTAAAATATCTCTGGCATAACTCTATGTAAGTTTATCTGTACAAGTCAGGATAGATCTAAGTTATAAAATGCGTATTGAGTACGTATTTTCTTGTCTTGGGGTGAACCTTCTGCATAAATAAGAAGATTCTAAGTACATGGAGACCATTTAGTTTTATCACAACTACCAAAAAAGGTTACTTTTACAAACATAAATCTAGATAAATAGCTAACGCGTGAGTGATACTTTGCCTGTAAAGGGTAGAGTTTTTCTTTTCTCTCGAAACTCAAAGAAGGATGCAGCAAATGGACCTGTCGTTTTTTTTTTTTTGCAAGTAGGTAGAAAACAAAACATCATTTATAATAATGATATGTGCTTCAAAAATTTAGTGATTTTTTGCTGTTTTCATATCATTTATTAAAAATAATATTGGACCACCAGAAAAATTACAATGATTTTTTATTGTTTTTACATTATACTCGTAGATTACATACATAAGAAGTGGCGGTATGACCTTAAAGGCTTTAGCCTGTCCAAAAATGGGCACATTATTTAAAAAAATCACTATTTTATTACTGTTGCTGTCAAAAAAAAGGAAATGTCAAATTCAGTCGATCAGATGATGTATTCAGTATTTCCAGATTTCGTTTTCGGTATTCCGACTTAGCAATTTTTTGGAGGGGTTGATATAATTATTTTCTTTTTCAACAGTTGGTACATGCTCCTTCCTTAACTCGTTTTAAGTGTTTCAACTAGTAATTTTACGAACTGAGGTGTCTTTTTACATATTTTATAGAAACATACATTTTTGTATAGGTACTAAAAGATTATCAAAAAGAAAGAATACTTATATTTTTAGGTTTCACTCACTTTACTACTAACAAAAAGCTGCAGTTGAAATTATCCGAGATATTCCTGATTATTTTGATATTACTCGTAATAATCCTTAAAGGTGCTATTCGAATCTCGGCAGCAGGCTACAGCTACAAACAGCACTTGCAGCAGCTGCACGAAGCCGGCTGTGGCTGCACAACTGAGGGGTTAATCCAGGTTTACACGTAAATTGAAACTACAGCTGTTTCGGTATGGCCCTATACATTTTTGTACAGCGCCCCTAGCAGAAACGAGGAAGAACTAACCAAAATCTATGGAGCCACACGCGAACGCGAAAGTTTGAGTAAACTTCGCATAGCCTGGACTACGAGTAAGGGCTCTGGTTATCTATGTAGTAGTATGAATTTCTGCAAAAAAGATTCCGATTGCGGCTCCGGCAGCACGTGCTACCGAGCCTCAGCTGCGAGTGTTGTTCACCTGTTTAGACAAGTCCGACGTGCTGCCTGTCGCAGCACGTGTAGCCAACCTCGGAATCACTCTCGACTGCGGAAGCAGGCAGTGGCTGCATTTCAGATGTGTGTTACCTGCAATCGCGACCTGCATCCGCAGGCTGCAGCCGAAGTTCGAATAGCAGCAAGTTGTGGTTCTTATACTATTGCTAATGAAGTGGATGAATACCGAAATTCATTATCATTCATTTTTTCGTAGTACCAGTCGTCGTAGTTACCATTTAGCGCTTCTGGCGCGTTTTTGACGTGCTGATAGCGAATTTTTGCCAAAAGGAGTTGGCAGCACTGCTATGGTCTATAATTCTATAAATCAAAGTAGGTACCTATAGCTTGAAAATTGTTTTCGGTTTTTCTTATTTTAACTTCATTTTAAACAAACTTGTACATATCAGAACAGTTTTAGAAGCATCATAAATTACTCTGGTGAAGATAACATTTTTATAAATGAGCTTGGGAGAAACTGAGTGTATTCGTGCACAACAGGTATTCGTATGTATGAGCTGTCGACATCCTTCTTTATTAGCCTATAGAGTAATTCAGAAAAGATAGACTAAGCTGAAAAGGGATGATTTGGACCATCAATATGAACTTTCAGTATGGAGTCAATCAATTTGACGTTTGTTCGATTTGACAGTTCTTTTTTGACATTTCTTGGAGCGCACGCTAGAATAACTCGCAGATGACAGAATTTTTCCTTCTCACTTAACACTTATTGTTATAATATGGAAAATGTACGCAATATCATTATAAGTTATAGCCTAGATATGTGTTATTCTGATATATAAGCTATATAATTGCAAAGTTTCATCTCAATCCGTTCTGTAGTTTTTGCGTGAAAGAGTAACAAACATTCATCCATCCATCCATCCTAACAAACTTTTACGTTTATAATATTAATTAGTAGGATTTATATGGGAGGCGTATGAAATGAATGAAATGAAATGAAATGAAATAATTTATTGTCATAATAGTTACACTGATAACAAATAATTAACTATTCGCATCGATGTTCCTATCCATGGACTCGTCCAACATGATATCATAATAAGATAAAACATAGCAATTAATAACATCAAATAAAATTAATAATTAAATAAAAAATAAATAAAACCATGCTAAAAAACCTATTTTGTGTCTCCGTCAGAAAGCGACAAATATAATCTACCCGCAAATTGTCTACTGCACTAAAAACGTCGCGTCGATCAGCTGTACTGTTAAGTCATACCTAAACAAAGTAGATAACAATGTTTTCAAAAGTAATATTTGTATTTATTAATCCGCTGTATAGGGGCTTCGTTGCTAAACAATATCAGTGAATCACTCACATTATAAAATATATTAATTAAAAATAAATATGTAATCGAATTAATAAAATGTTTTCAGCTGTATAGGGGCCTCGTCAAAAAGAATTATTTCTATGTCATAACTAATTAAAAATTAAAAAAGTACTTAATTTGAAATGTCATTACAATAAAATATTTACCATAGGAAATGTACAATAAAATACCTATGTACAATAAAATTGAATGATGATTAGGTAGTGTTAATTGCTTAATGCAATGGTGTCTCCATTACTTTATAATCTTTGTAATCGTTGTCTAAGTATTCAGATATGTTGTAAATAGTTTTTGATAACAGCAAGCGCTTAACATTAGCGCGAAATTTATTTTCGTTTTCTAATGTCTGAATATTCAAAGGTAGTTTGTTATACAATTTTTGACCGACCACTTTTGGCAGCCGTCCAAACATGTTCAATCTATGGCGTATGGGTAACAGGAAATTGTTTGCATTTTTACAATTTCTTGGTTTCTTAGGTGCACGTGGTTTTTCATATTCATGAAGCTTAGAACGGACATATTTCAGTACTTCAAATATATATACGGAAACTGACGTCAATATTGCCAGATTTTTGAAGTGTTCCCTATACGAGTCCCTATATTTAGATTTAGTAAGTACTCTGATAGCTCGCTTCTGCATTTTTAGCACCCGTTCATAGTCGGTGGAATTACCCCATATAATTATGCCATATGACATAACAGAATGCACATAAGCGAAATATACTTCTTTAAGTTGATGTGCTGATGTTATATGTCTTATTTGTTTGAGGGCATATATTCCTTTTGACATTTTTTTACACGTAACATTAATGTGTTCCTTCCACGTGAGTGCAGAGTCGAGATTGAAACCTAATAATTTGGTTTTGTTTACAGTTTGCAGACATTCTCCAGAACTTGTTTTAATGAATGTAGTTTTAGCAAGTGGAGATACTGCATTGAAAATTGTTATAGTAGTCTTATTTGTATTTAGTTTTAGACCGTTCATTATAAACCATTCATTTAGAGCTTCAATGGTTATATTAATGTTCTGTTGAAGCTCTTCTATAGATTTTCCATAAACAACAATCGTAGTATCATCAGCATACTGTATGATTTCCCCTTTAATTTTTACTTTACCGATGTCGTTTAAAAACACAACGAACATAGTGTTCCCAAATGACGAGCCCTGAGGAACCCCAATATTAACATTCTGAGCTGTAGATCTTTTTACTTTATCATCAATTATTGTTATTTCAACAGTCTGTTGTCTTTTTGTAAGCAATGATTTGATCAGCTTTTCAGTATCGTTTCTCATACCGTACAATTCCGTTTTTTGGATTAACAGTTCATGATCTACCGAGTCAAACGCCTTTGATAAATCTAACATTATAGCAGCCACACATTGTTTTATTTCGAGGCCAGTCGTAATTTTTTCAACAATGGTGAGAGTAGCTGCCGTTGTAGACCTACCAGCTCTGTAAGCAAACTGGCAATCTGACAGTGCTTCATGTTTACTTAGGTGCCTCATTATTGCTTCAGATAGTATACACTCTATTAACTTCGAAATCGTGGGTACAATAGTAATGGGTCTGTAATTTCGAACATCATCTGTATCTCCTTTTCCTTTATATAGAGGAGTTACACGTGACATCTTTAATGCGTCTGGATAATCTGTTGAATTCAAAATATTATTTATTAGAAATGTGAGATGGATACAAATGTATGGCATAGTTTCGTATAGCAAATTTCCAGATATGTCATAAATGTCTTTTGTGTCAGAGTTACGAATTTTATTTTTAGCTAGTTTTAATAGTTGTTCTGGATTAATTTGTGGTACTTCGAAATCAGGTAATTTATCAACGGATTGTTTTAAGAATGTTATAGCTTTATTTCTGTCTGGCTTATTATTTTTCTCTAATTCGTGTCCTATTGATATAAAATGGTTGTTTATGTAGTTCGGTAAGCTGTCATTGGAAATTTGCTTGTTCGTCTTTTCATGTTTTAAATTCCACATCCACTCTAATTTACTCTGATTTGTGTCTTCTTTGATTATCTGCCATACTTCTTTCTTTGGATTTTTGGACTGCATGATACGATTATCAACATATTCTTTTTTTTTCTTTATTAAAAGTTTGTCTCTTGCTTGTATCTTCTGTATGATTAGATTTGCTTCTATTGCTTCGGGAAATTCCCTTTGAAGTATATAGAGGTCATGTATATCCAGTTGAATTTTTACCAACTCATCATTAATCCAGGGAGTTTTCTTTTTTATTCTACGTTTTATTTCTAATTTGGGAAAGAATACATCCATGTTCCAGGTAAACTTTGACATAAAGGTTTGAAAACTAGTCTCATCATAATTATTAAAGACTGTATCCCAGTCGTAGGATAGAAGAGCATTTCCGAAATTCATTATGCGTTCTTGGCTAAATAGTCTTTTTGTTTTGTTAACATACTTCACCGTTGATGCATTACCAACACTATCATGTAGTGTAATTAGCTGAGCATCGTGATCAGATATAGCAGTAGCTATTGGTGTGATCACTATTACGTCATTTTTTATATTTGACACTACGAAGTCTATAGATGTTTTGTTACTATCTTCTATACGAGTTGGAAAATCTACAAAATTTCGAAAATTATTTGGGTTCATGATATCAATTATTGACTATTTATGATTAGAATCTGCAAGAAAATCAATATTCCAATCACCAGCTAATATAATGGTGTCATTTCGTAAATCTGACAATAATTCAAACAATTTGGACATAGTGTTCTTAAAAATTGTAAAATCTCCTTTACCAGTTCTGTATAAGCCTATTACAATGATTTTTTTAGGTTTCATATCACCTATTATTATCTCGACTGCTGCAAGCTCACAATGAAATTCTACTGACAAGCTATCAATATCAGAACGTTTTTTGACTCTTAATTTATTCTGTGTAAGTATTGATACTCCACCATGAATTCGTCTGCGTCTAATGTAGCAGTTAGCATGTGTATACCCATTTATTACAAAATTATCTACATCATCATCACATAGCCATGTTTCCGACAGAATTAAAACATCAGGTTGATATGTTTCAACTACGCCTTGTAATTTTAACCGTTTGTCTTTATTTTTAATACTCCTACAATTTTGATGAATTAGCACCAATTTATTTTTATTATTCAAATGTTTTCCATTGTGATCGTACCTTTGTCTAAAAAAGTGCAGTTATTGTCGCTTTCTGACTGAGACGACAAACATTGAGATTCATTGGAGTCCTTAGTTAAATTACTATTATGACATGTCAAATCTATTAAATTATTATACGTATGTGTATATTGATACATTGAATTATTCAGTATATATTTAGACAAAAAATTCATATAGTCATGAGTTAATTTGTTGTAAGCTGAAAACATATTCCTATCATAATGATTTATGTCAATAAGGGATACTCCAGTCGACCGTGATACAAAGTTATACAACTCTTTATTTATTTTGTAAATACTCTCATTCTTTCTTTTATGATGTATCGTAGAGTACGGTATTGTCGTTATATGAAGTTTAAGCTTCTTTTGTTGGCAACATACCCTGGCATTTTTTATACAGTCTAGTCTATAGTTAGTTGGATCTGATGCGATAATGACTAGATCATCTCCTTCTTTCAGATCCTTAGTCACGTTCATGACATTTTGGATTACGGTTTTCAATGCTGCTCCTGGCTTACATATAGACAATACCGAATTATATTTGTTTGACTTATGGATAATGTGCTTTGCTAGTCCTTTTCCTGTTTCATCGCATAAAATCATCATTTTCTTAGTATCCTGCGCAGAAAAGTTTTGTTTTAGCGGACGTTCTTTATCTGACGTTAAGGTTATATTAGTTTGCTTTTTCCATTCTTCTTTGTTTCTTGTTTCTTTATTTTCTATACTCTGTATTTCTTCTATGTCATCAATTGTGATGGCACTTTTCTGTCCTCTTTTTCTTACTGTTACTCTATTGCTTATATCTATAATTTCATTATGATCATTTTCTATTGAATTTTCAGTGTCTTGTTTCTCTGTTACCTCTTCATTTTCTATTACGGTAATTTTGTCGCTCCCTCCTTTATTTTCAAAGTTTTTGAGGTTTCGTCTCAGACACATATTTTCTCGCTGTAGTACAATATTTTCATTTTTTAACATTTCAATTTCATCCCTTAATACTTTATTTGCTATTTCGTTGTCTGCTTGAAAGGTTTTCTGAAGTTCATCAAACATAGCAGCATTCTTCTCGTGAATACGGATAACATTTAAGGCATCCTCATATTCATCCATTTTTGTGTCATTTCCATCTAGAATGCTTTGTAGTTCAACTTTTTCTTTAACGGCTTCGGTAAACAGTATTTCCTGATTTGCTATTTGCATTTTTAGTTCTGAAATCTTTGTCAACATATCTTTGTACTCTATAGAATACTCGTCATGATCTTTCATCAACTTAATGTTAAGCTACTGAACTTTACTTAATTCGGATGTGAGGTCGCGTATTTGATTTTTTGCTTCCGTCAAGGTAAGCGATTTTGTTTGAGACATTGTAATATACGTTTGTTCCCAGCACAGTAAGTAAAAATAGAAATATACTCAAGATTTGTAGCAGCAGCGTGGCGCAGACGTCCGCGGCGCATAGGTGTGAACGGGTCGAAAGCCCAACAGGCGCGATGACTCACGTAGTGGCGGCGGCCGGTAACAGCGGCAGCGATGCGATACTCAAGCGTTGACACAATATTTCGAAAATAAATTCAGTGTATCTTCTCTGCTTTTGGTCCAATTTTTACAATAAAACTATCACTGTGACGGTGGCGTTGTGGGCAGTGCACTGACATAAGTTTAATTGGAAAGTTTACTATTTTTACCACTCAAATAACTTAATTTTTACGGAGCGTTTTTAAAAAGATGTTAACAGGTCGCGTACTGGGTATGTGATATGGAGGCTTAGGATGGATGGATGTATGGATAATTGCATCGATGTCGTCTACAGATGTACGTTTTGTGTAACCCATCTCTAGCTGCAATCTAAAGCTCCAGGCGGCATGATATTGCAGTCTATAATCAAAGTGCCTGCCCTTGGAGGTCGCGCTGCTTATAGTTCGATGCCTCCTTGGGTCATGACAGCTCAGACTCGTCTCTCTGTCAACCGAGCTTTAAGCCTAATTGCATAATGTATAGCCATAGAATAGTAATATATTTCGCTATTTTAAATATCTTAGAACTACTATACTAAGTTTACAGTTTGATTAGTAAACATCTAAATAAATAATTATTTTTCGCAAAAAATGGTAAAACCGCCTTCCATTGTGTACAAAATTCGGATATTTCGCTCGAATCGTTTACATTATTGTTGATTTTTCAAAAACGGCTCAGCCAATTTCTGTAAAATTTAAATGAGACCATCTCGGGAGTACTTCTACTCTTTCAAACTAAAAAAGAATTTTTCGATTTGGTTCACAATTGGCGAAATCAACGATGAACATACACAAAAAAAAATACACACAGACGAAAAAAGACGAATGACAAAGTCATAGATCTCACAAACATACTCGTATTCCTTAGCCAATTATGTTTATCTATCTGTCAACCATCTAATGACATCATAAATATTGTATTTTCATCATCATAATCATCGTCACCATCTACGGAAGCCTATAATACCCGTGTCGACGCAATGGATAACTTTTTAACCGACTTCCAAAAAGGAGGAGGTTCTATGTTCGTCTGTGTGTATTTTTTTTGTGTATGTTCATCGTTGATTTCGCCAATTGTGAACCAAATCGAAAAATTCTTTTTTAGTTTGAAAGGGTAGAGGTACTCCCGAGATGGTCTTCGTGCAGTGTCAAAGTTAAAGAATATCAATTTTCTTTCATAACTCAAAAAGTTAGAATCCCACAGTGCCCAAAATATGTTTTTTGAGAATATTTTTAATATGATCTATGAGCTCGGAAAGTTTGAAGATCTATTCTTTTTTCAACTTTGGCGACCTATATCTCACAAATGGCACCTGCATGACATGACACAAAATAATGTTTCTTCAACCATACATTCATTTTAAAAACCCTATTCAACGATACCCCATATTAGGAGGTGGGGTTGAAATAAAAATCCACTTAACATGTATTCCTGTACACGAAAAGTAGGATTTTTTACATAATATATACAGATTGAGATCTATAGTTGAACTAACATAGTGTCACATTTTATGCAATTTCGTTCATAATTGTGGAAGGCTTTGTAGCATTAAGACGAATGATCGGACGGACGGACTAATCGAAGTTATAAGGGCTCCTCGTTTTACTACGGGACCCTAAAAATAGAATAGACAAGGTCATTGGTACTTACACAAATCCTCTTAAGGGTGACTTAACTACGTCAAAGCGAGCAACTTTTACCACAGTACCAACCCCGCAATCACGAAAAAAAACCAGCGTTCCGTTCCATATTGTCTATGGATTATATTATTATATACTACGGGATTAATCTTGTACTAAAATTACAAGATAATTAAAAACCTCATCATCCCGACGTTTCGACTGAGTTACATCGATGGTGGTCACGGGTAGATCGTGGTCAGTCTACCCGTGACCACGATAGATGTAAAAGGGTTAAAATTAAAACGTCGGGATAGTAAGGTATTTATTCATCTCGTAATCTTAGAGTGAGCTATTAGTCCCGTAGTATATAATAATAATGTGTTCGAATCGCGAAAGTTTAAAAACAACAATTGTCGATGTATATTCTTAGGAACAGTGGATTTTTGTCGAGAATTCGGATTTGGTCCTATAGCAAAAAAAAACATCTTGATATAACTCGCTTCTCAAAGGTTGTACGTAAGTTATCAGACCCAGCTGACGTTTGGCAGTCAGTTTCTTGAACTATCAACCTGCTAGTCCAGTATGCGACCACAAAAAGCCACGAAAAGAACTTCGACGTGTAAAAAAGTGACAGATATATTCTTTGCCATAACGCTCTTTCGTTCTGACATGTCGAACGACATATTGTGTGGTGCGCATCCTAGCCCGGCTAGACAGTTATAGCTATACGGTATGATGGAATCATCATCATCATATAAGCCGTAGAACGTCCACAGCTGGACATAAGCCTAACATATAAGTAAATGAAGAATAAAACCGGTTGCAAAAGCCATACCGAGCGTTCCTTATATTATCTACCATACTACCTCACTGATTGATTGACCGGATGATTGCTTTGATTCGTTTTAAGTAAGTAAATCTGCTAGACACAATTTGCTAATAGCACCTATATTAATGATCCGTCCGTTCGCCTGTCTGTAGCGATGGAAAAGCAATGAGTTTCCAAAATGTAATGCTCAATGAAGCAATATGCCAATATCCATTTATTATCACGTGTCGATATCGATTTTGCTGGTTCAGTGATTTCTACGTACAATTATAACGTTCAAGAATGTAGAAACCTACAGTTTAGAGCTCTCGTCAAGAATTCCTATCCTACTCCTAACTGTTTGTATATTCTTCTTATTCGTACACTCTTCTCTCAACAACGAAATACAAACAATAATCGGCCAAGTACGAGTCGGACTCGCGCACGAAGGGTTCCGTACTGTATGGGAGCCCCCCTTAAAACTTTATTTTATTATTTATTACTAAAGGGAATATAAAACTAAATATTCTGTGAAAATTTCAAGCATCTACCTGGTACCATTATTAATATAGAGCGAAAAACGTCTAAAAATTCAGGTTTGTTGTATGGGAGCCCCCTTAAATATTTATTTTATTTTGTTTTTAGTATTTGTTGTTATAGCGGCAACCGAAATACATCATCTGTGAAAATTTCAGCTGCCTAGCTATCATGGTTCATGCATGAGGTACAGCCCGGTGACAGACGGACAGACGGACATCGAAGTCTTAGTAATAGGGTCCCGTTTTTCCCTTTGGGTACGGAACCCTAAAAACGGCCCGTTGTCCGGTGAGAACTACCGGGAAAATTTTGTCCCGGTAGTTCTCCGGTGGGACTACCGGGAAAATTTTGGCTAGTATCTTTATATTATGTCAATTTTCCTCTGCCAATAGTTCAGATAGGTATGTAAGCCCCACTTCTAAACTTTTTTATACCTAATTGATGTTATTATTTGTTTCAGTGATTCTGGCAGTTGCAATCCCAGATTTGGAACTGCTAATCGGTCTCGTCGGCGCCATTTTCTTCTCCACTCTGGGCCTGCTCATCCCACTCGTGGTGCAGACAGTCCACAAGTGGGAAACAGGCCTGGGGCGCTGGAACTACATTCTATGGAAGAACGGACTGTTGCTAGCAGTATACTTCATTGTGCTCATATCTGGGTGCTATAGCGCTCTCAGTGAAATTATAGCTAGGTTTAAATAACTTTAAGTAAGCAGCTAAAATATTTTATACAGTGACTAGAAATAAATAACATTTTTTGAACTCGTGGTTTCATAATTTTTTTCTATTGTTAATTGTGATTGCTTTAGCTGCATTAGCCTATATACGAGTACTAACCTAAATTTCACTAAAGCCTTTACTTAACCGTGAGCCTTTAGGGCTTTTTGGGTGGACGTCCTACGCTGCTAAAACTGCTACGTCACTACTCGAAATAATTTCGACCCTATTGACCATCAGTCCTCTGTACTATGAACCCTGCTCAATGCCATTTCAGCTTGCGAACCCGCTGGGCCATGTAGGTGACTTGACGGTGAGTCTCATTCCTGCTAAAATATGTTTTTAAAGGAGCTTTTTTTGTAAATGTGCCTAGGTATGTAAGTTAAATTAAATTTTGGATCTCGGAAACCCCGCTAATCACCCCCCCACTTTGGTATTTAGATAAGCTTTCGCTAAAGGCGGTTTTCCTGTAAGTAATTAAGATTTAACTTTTTTTAGTTTGATTTATTAAATAGCCCGAAATGAACTCAATCATTATACATTCAGAGATCGGCAAATGAGACATAATGGCGCTGAGTCAAAACACTAAGAAATAAGATGTCTAGACGCAAAACTTTAACTAATAACAGGGAGCTACTCGTAGCTTAAACTAATAGCTAGCTTAAAGATACACACTATTTAACACCCTGAGCAATTATGTCTGAATGTAAAGAATGCCAAAATTTATAGCCTCTCAAAACAGCTCTGCTTTGCTTTCCGCTGCTTTGAAGAGGACACGCTACTTCTTTGAAAGCATAGTTTTAAATCAAAAGTTATGAACCGATATAAAAGCTAGGCAAGTAGGTAAAGGATACTTTAGTAAAAGGTAAAATATTTTTGTAAAACAAATCTCGACACTCGATCACTTTTTATCGCAGTTTTTATAAGACAAATAGTAACTACACTAGGTAAACTTAGGTCGCCGTATAGCTAAGACACTATCTTTTAAACTATTTCAACTTTCAAACAAGTAAATTCGTAAACAAGTACTTATATTACTTGGAATGTACTAACTACTACAATAAGCCCGATTACAGAGGCGCCAGCGTAAATTTAAAAGCAACGTAACAAGCGTTCTCTCTATCGAATGCCTAAAGTGAAAAAGAAACAGAACTATGCTATTTAGCTAATATAATTACGATGGCGCCTCTGTAATCGGGCTTACTGTATTTAACGCTATAGGCAGACAAACGGATACACAGGCAATTTAGCCTTTTTAGTCAGGCGTTAAACTGATTTAGAAAAGAGATAATGCAAAAATATATCAAGCTAGGCCATTACCTGGAACAGTATTTAAGTAGTTTCTGTATTTCTTTTGAAAAATGATTTTCCTATTATTTTCTTGAATGAAAATAACAATTTAAAGGAATTTCATATTTTCGGATCTTATTATGTTTTGATTGGTTTTCTGTAGCTTTTTTGAGCTACTTTACAAAGACTGAGTTATTTGCAAGATCTTCTTTAGACAACTCATCTCGTTTACATTAGCTGTCAAATAATAAAACTGAGATCAAAATTTTTGACAAAGAGCTACGACGACACACCTTTTCCAAACAGCAGACATTTAGATTCACAGACCCTCCAAATATTCAAAAATAGAACGGACCATAAATTTTGGCGCGTATTTTACCATTATCTTCTCAAACTTATTGACTACATTTTCACTGGCGCGGAAGTTATTTTCCCCGCCAATAGAGCTGACCAAACAATTTGCTCAAAAACCTAAAGCGAAATTAGTTTTTGAAGATTTCGACGTTTTCCATTAAAAATAAAATGACGTTTGCTTAGAAGACAATTTATCTTTATTCTCAACTAGTACTATACTAGGTAAGTAAGTCTGTATGAAAATACTTAGACACGCTAAAATGTCTCAGCAATTTTTACACGTCTGGAAAAGGAAGGACGTAGGTAAATGGGTGTAAGTACCTATAATGTTTAGAGGGAAAGATTTTATATTCTATTTTGTTTTTATTTGATTTTTTGCTTAAGTGACTAACATTACCCCATCTTTGCCTATCTACCTCTATATAAAAGTATGTATTTAAAATATATATTTAATATGTAGTATATTAGTCTCTGGCAGCCATATCACAAGTTTTGCTTCTGTCAGAGACTGTGTGTAAGATGTCCCGTATTTATTTATTATTTAACATATATACCTACCTATTATCCGAGCCACAACACTGCTCAGTTGTAAATGCCACCCACGGTCACCCAACCCAAAAATGACCGTGCCAAACGTTGCTTAGCCCCTCACCGTCCAGACACGGCAATGAGGTTCGCCTCGATGCTGATACTGATGAATTGATGTATGGACCGAACAGGGGCCTTACTGAGTAAGCGGTCTGACGTTCAGCTTCGCTTGTTATACTGCTCGCGCCAGTCACTCACGGCACGAGGGCGAGCGGGAGGAAAAGCGAAGCCGAACGTCAGAGCGCTTACACAGTAAAGCGTCAGGTCTGTGCTTCGACTTTAAGATTTTGCTTGCATCTGACCGGGGGTTTAATTTTGTCAACAGGGGCCTGATTCTCTATCAAAAAAAGTAACGTAACGCGGTAAGTATTTTTTTATTTCCGTGAATTTCGTTTGGAGAAAGGTTTGATAAATATAAAATTACCTTAAAATTAATCTCTCTGTTCGGAGAACTACTAGTTTATTAACGGTTGTTTTAACCGTTTAGCCAGTCGCCTTCAGGCGGCAGGCGGCCTGATACCAGGTTTTTTTTTAATGACTAACAGCTGTTGGCCACAGAGGCTTCTACGGCTTACCGGACATGGGCGAGCGCGGAGGCGGCTGAGCCCTTAAGTTAGGTTGTAGGGTGACTAGCGCAAGCGCACCTGAGAATGTACTGACATCGGCTTGGGCCGTCACCGTCACCCGGCGGGGGAATCAGACTTGCCCGGGCACCCCAGAAGGGGTGTGCCCTGTGGCCCTAGTCGGTTGATCTGTTTGACTATTTGGAGAGAATCTAACCGATCTTCTGACAGATCCGGAGGGTCCTCGACCTCGCCGGTGAGGTCGATGTGATTATGTGTGCCTTTGGTAACCGGCGCCTATACCAAAAACGGAACTTCCTGTTGCAGGGAGCTGTCAGATCGGCCGACCCCAGCGCCGCAGATGTGACTACAGCGATGGGGTCATCCGGGTCGCCTAGCTGATACCAGGGCTAGCTACCCGGCCTACACGAACTAACTTTTTTTGTTGAATTATAATATGTTTCCGTTTGACTACATACAGCTTGATGTTAAGCTTACGTTATTTAACCGTTCACGTGCACAAATGTTATACAAGAGATGAAAAGGGTTACCGAGCCGTGTCCTTCGGGCTTCGGTTATGATAGACTATGAGATAGGGCATTATCGGATCGGGGCCCAAATCCCTTCCTTTATGCATGAAATCCTGCGCTTTAGGAAGTTTCCTCGTCTAGTTTCTATATTTTCCTGATATTATATAAATACAGCTACGAGTAGCTGTGCGATGATTAGATGAAATATCTTTTCTTGTTTTAATAAAACGTAGAGACAGTTAGATATATCTAATACCCTGTCTACTGTACTGTCACTACTCTGTACTGTGTGTGTGTGTAAATTTTGACAGGGTATTAGATTTATCTGATTTGTCAAAATTTAAAAGTAGTGTATTTTTTAAATCTTCGCCCCCATAACACTAGCTTGCTACTTAGAAAGCTAGTGTTATGGGGTAAGTTCCTACCCTGCCTTATTTCTAATGTAACTTTTTTTCACCTACCGTTTAAGATATAAGTATAACGTTAAGCACATTAGAATGCACAAAGAATACACTAAGGCCTCTTACGTAGGTACGCTTCTATACGTTGTGTTCCTTAGCAATCATTGAAGTGAAGCAATGCTTATCATAGGCGGAATCAAACTTACTGGCGTTTGTGAAGTTCCATACAAGCTGCGATAAATTCCCTCTCTCTCCGCCGCTACCATAGGAATAAATTCCTACTGCGCAACAATTCGCCTCGTTTTCACAGACGCTATTAAGTTTTTCTCGACCTGAGTTGTCGGATGGGTGACCACGGGTAGTCATTTCAACGAGCGCTACCGTGGCTCGGAACACAAGCCCGGTTGATTTAAATGCTTAGCTATTTATATCCGAGCGTCATCTGCTTGTTCAATTATATTTTCAAAACTGCTAACTTAGTCAAAGTTAGTCCTTTTGAAAATGTCAAATTGTATCTCTATGTATTATGCTCTTAATTTCTTAAGTACTTGCTGAAGGAGCGGCTCATTTAAGCTCAAATGTGTCTGTGCTGTCTTATCAGAACTGCACTATTAAACCTAAGGTATCATTTAGTACCTACTTAAGCCCAGGTTCTCAGGTATCTACCGAGGCAGCAAAAAATATAAATTTTTCATAACGTTATGGACTTTGAACGTTAAATGTAAGGTCAAAATACTCTAGAGGCAACTCTTTTATCATTTTGTAGCAATAAACAAAAGATCTCGGAGCCACGGTGAGATTAACCGTTAAATTGTAGGACTAGGTTGTTTTCTAGTCGTATCTAACACCATCTAATTAAGCTCTCTCCTCCTCCTCTATGAAAGCTACTCCCCAAACTACAAATACTTAATTCACAGGAATATTTGTCGTGAACATTGAAATTTTCAGCATTTTCAGAGCTCATGATTTGCTAAAAATATACTCTATGACTTAGAAGACTGGGTACATAATCGGGTGACAGGGTGTATTATCTCTCCAGCCTGAGGGATGATTTTCCCTAAAAAATTAATAAATGTCCACTAAAATTGAGACAAAAAGAAAATTAGATTTGAAATTAATTTTTCGTGCTTGCTTAAGCACTAGAAAATATTCCCAAAAATACATTGTCGGCGGTGGCCCTTGGTATTATTTTAGGCAGGTAGATTATGTAATTAAATTAAAAATGTAGGTTGAATCAGATGTGTCGTAACACTTAGATGAGTACTACTACCTATTAGTACTAACTTAGTCTAAGTTAAAATTTAACTTTCTTCTTCTATAGTCTTGAATTAACAATCTTAGAACTAAATGTAACAAAGGCACAGACCTTGGAGTCTGTGGAGTTACGAAATATAAAAAGAAATCGGCGAAGTGCGAGTCGGGCTCGGAATCGAAGGGTTCCGTACCATATGAGAGCCCTCTTAGCCCCATTTCAAGCATCTACCTGTTGCCAATATAAATGTCGAGCAAAAAATAACAAAAAAATCAAGTTAGTTGTATGGGAGCCCCCCTTCAATATTAATCTTAATTCGTTTTTATTATTTGTTGTTATAGCGGCAGCAGAAATACATAATCTGTGAAAATTTCAACTGTCTAGCTATAACGGTTAATGAGATACAGTCTGGTGACAGACAGACGGACAGACGGACGGACAGAGAAGTCTTAAGAAGTCTTAGTAATAGGGTCCCGTTTTTTCTCTTTGGGTACAGAACCCTAAAAAAAATACTCAGATGAGATAGGCGCATGACGTAGGCATAATCGACGAAAGAGGGAAGCTTATACTCTGTTGTAAGCTTATCTGAATAGACACGGGTCAGTAATTGGTTAGATTTAATAGGTAAATATACTGGTACAATATTCATACTAGAAATCCAATGTTCAATTGTTGTTTAAAACTAAGATCTTAGTTTGAGTTTGTGTAGTTAACGAAAATTATTAACATGTACCTAGGCCCTTAGATATTTATTAGTTCTTCCTCGTTTCCGCCAGGAGGGGCGCGAAAATGTATGGAGTCACACGGAAACTATTGTAGTTTTTGCTATAGTTATAGTTATTTATTTATGCAAAACACATGTACATAGAAACTAATTCTATTTTTTTACATGTATACCCTGTTTGATAGGGTGTGGCGTAATTTTATACAATCGTTCCAGACAGTGTATCAGTAAGAATTTTTTTTAAAAGATATCGGAGACAGAATCTTAGTTGTAGTCATTACATTACAAGAATATTCGTATCTAAAAAAGCTTATTTAACCTTAATTACTTGATATTGCGGATATCGGAGACAGAATTTTAAAAATGTAGTCATTCATCCTTACTATATACTATATATACTATATACTATTATACAATATACTATTTTTAATTTTTAATATTTATTATTTATATTTATATTTATTATTTATAATATTATATATTATATATTATATATTATTATATTATTATTATTTATTATTTTATTATTTATTATTATTATTTATTATTTATTATTTTATTATTTATTATTTTATTATTTATTATTATTATTATTATAATATTATAAATGCGAAAGTAACTCTGTCTGTCTATCTGTCTGTCGCGCTTTCACGCTAAAACTACTGAACCGATTTGAATGAAATTTGGTACACAGATAGTCTAGAGCCTGAGAAAGGACATAGGCTACTTTTTGATTCGAAAAATTAGTTTTAAAGGGTTGAAAACGGGGGATGAAAACGCATTGGCTAGAATCTTAGAAGAAAAAACGTATTTTCTAACATGACACATGGTAATTTGCATCTTGACTTTCCAAATTACATTCTCTATGCCCAATGCCCATTCAAGGCTGCTCGAGTTGCAAATGTCAAAGTCAATCAATCCTTTCCTGTAAAATTTAGAGAAGGCTACATGTATTTTTTCAGTTTAATTACGTAGTTTTCATTCTAATAGGTATGCTTACAAAACGCGAATCTAGCGCGTAGTTCTAGCGGAGCTCGCGTAAAGAAAATTGCTAGAAGCCAAGAGTTTGAAGAGCACACTTAAACGCGTTTGACATTAGATGCCGAGCGCCACGCATCTCAAACAGCTGCTGAGACTCAAGAGCGAAACCAAGCGCGTCGAATTTTAGATGCTGAGCGTCACGCAGCTCAGAGAGCTGCTGAGACTGAAGTTGAAAGTCAAGCGCGGCGACTTTTAGATGCTGAGCATCACGCAGCGCAAAGAACTGCTGAGACTCAAGAGCAAAAAACCAAGCACGTCGAATTTTAGATGCTGAGCGTCACGCAGCTCAGAGAGCTGCTGAGACTTAAGGAGAAAGTCAAGCGCAGCGACTTTTAGATGCCGAGCATCACGCAGCGCAAAGAACTGCTGAGACTCAAGAGCAAAACCAAGCGCGTCGAATTTTAGATGCTAAGCGTTAGACGTTAAGAAAAAAATTGCATAGTTCCTGTAGGACAGGACAAAAACTATCGAAAGCAAAACTGTCGCCACTATCACAAAGACGCTAAGTGATTAATTCCTCTATGACACTTAACGAAACGTCACAGCGAAACGTAATTAGATGACAGGTGACATTGTCTGCAGACTTTTATAAATCACAGGTAGCATGGCAAGGGGACAAATTGTTTTTCCACCATTATATCCCCTGGAAGAGGAAATAAAGTATGGATTGAAAATGACAACTGACATTAAAATTGGATAAAATGTTTTACTTATTCCCTCTGCATGCTACATGTTACTATGACGTTTAATAACAGGCCGTCATTTTGTCTGACATGAAAAATATTTTTCTATCATTAGAGGGTTAACATGTTTCTTTATTCTACCTTTATGGTACAGAATCATCATACTTTAATATTATCAATCCGAAAAGTTTGTTGGTTTGTACCTCTTTGACGCAGCAACGGAGCAAAAGATTGACTTGATTTTTGGTATGGCTTAAAAGACAGAAAGTGATAACAGGATACTTTTTTATCCCGAGAAAATTCGTGATTCCCATGGGATAGGACAATAACTGTTTTTCAGCAATGGAGCAACGGATTGAATTGATTTTTGGGGTAAGCATAGTTTGGAAGACGGAAAGTGACATAGGATACTTTCCTTTCCAAAAAAATTGCGGTTCCCGTAGGATAAGACAATAACTTTTTCTCAGCAACGGAGCAACGGATTGCCTTGACTTATTGCATGAATATAGTTTGAAAGACGAAAAGTGACATAGGCCACTTTTTATCCCAAAAACTTTAACAGTTCCCGTAGGATAGGATGAAAAGTAAGCGAGCGGGCCGCGGTAGCAGCCGTCTAAGCGCCAGAAATAACCTGTCATTTCAAGTTTAGGACGTTCCTACATTTTTCGCACTCCTTCGCGCCACTCAACAGCGCTAGCCCAGACTCGGGCTCCATAACGGAGCTTGCGCTCCCGCCATAATGACGGAGTGTTTCGGAGAACAAGACACATCGTCATCCACCACTCGGGACTAACCAGCACTGAGCGTCGGACAGCATTCCAACGCCCTGGTCCCAGTGCAACGGGTCAGTCATAGTAGCCCAGCGCCTGCCTCTTCAACTGCAGAGGGTAGTGAGAACGGCCATCGCGATACCGACACTTCTCTTCCCCTGCAGCCCCACTGCGTCTGCCAACAGGTTGACGGCCTAGGAGAAGGTAGGGTAGGTGGCGGCACCCACACAACCAGTTCCATCCCACCGCAGCCCCTAATCCTCGGTTGCAGCGTCGCAAGAGCGGCACTGCAGCCCGCCTCAGAAGCAACACTCCTCATAAGGCAGGCAACCTACCGGCCATCCTCTCAGCTGCTTTAGTTAAAAGCGGCTGCACTACGAGTGCCGGCCTCTAAGCTGCCTTGGGGGAAAAACCCAAAGAAAAGGGAGACTTCGAGCGCCGCCTTTTCAGCTGCCTTAGACCTCCCCCGCCACGACAAGGCAGAAATACACAGGGGGGTTGTATATACACTCCAACCGTAACCTAACCAACAAAAGCATTCCTCTAAGGTATTTTGATGTTTGTCGCTTTAGGTTAGGTTTCGCAGCCGACATAAACATTAACCAAAATCAAAATATAACGCGGGCGAAGCCGCGGGTAAAAGCTAGTAACAAGAATATTTGTATCTAAGAAACTTATTTAACCTTAATAACGTAATATTTCGAGTCGCAGGTTTAATATAATTTTGGAATATAGAAAGGCTACCTAAAAAACCTAGCTACATACTTTACATACTTATAAACTAGATACCGTATAGCAGTTGTTGTAACGCTGGCCTGTCATTCTTGTGGTCGTGGGTTCAATCCCGGTACCGTACCAATGAGTGTCTTTGGATTTTTATACGGAATTTTACACCTCTGGCTTTTCGGTGACGGAAAACATCGTGAGGCAACCTGCATACGACCGTAGAAGGAATTCGATGGCGTGAGTGAATCCACCAACGCGCACTGGGCCAGCGTGGTGGATATGGCCCAATCACCCTTCGTAGGTAGGCCTACGTCCTGCAGTGGACTATTAAAAAGGCTGGTGCAGTACAGTACCCCCTCAGCGCTACAATTTTCGTGGGTGGAAAATACTGCATGCTGTATATAGTTAAACTTTATACAGCATGATTCTCTAGAGTCTAGAATACATACATATTTTAGTGTATCATTGCAAGTACTCATTATTATGACTAACTTGCACTGAGTATAAGACGAACTCGTAACATATCGAAAAAAATGTGATTTCGGGGTTGGCCACATCATTAAACTTTTTCATGAAGAGAAGTAAATGCTCTACTTTAAACGTCTGAATTTTGCCGTCAATCGTAATCGAAAGATACACCCGGTATATCGCACCAAAAATCAACTTTCGAAGACTTAAAATTTAAAACGTTGTGGTAACATAAAATGTCTTAAATAAGATCAAAGCTTGGTTCCTATACGATGCCACATGCTTCAATGGTTATGATCAAAGTTGCAAGTATAGATAAAGTATTACTTAAATAACTCTCTAAAACGTGACCAACCAGCATGAACTATTTTAACAAGTTTAAGCACGATTGAAGTTTTAAAGGGCCGGAAAGGTATCCTGAAACTTCTACGCGTATTTTGGGGGTAGGTATGTGGATAACGATAATTGGCAAAGTACGTGTAACAAACTCAACACGCTCGTTCACTGTTACACTGCTTGAATGAAACTCGGAATATTCGACTATCCATGAATTTAAGTTTTACTATTTGATACCCTGATCTGTTTATATAATAATAATCGGCCAAGTACGAGTAGAACTCGCGCACGCAGGGTTCTTGTATGGAAGCCCCCCTTAAACATTTATTTTAATTTAATTATTTATTATTGAATTGTATATATAACTAAACATTCTGTGAATATTGCAAGCATCTACCTGTTACCATTATTACGGTCAAAAATTCAGGTTTGTTGTACGAAAGTATGAATAAGTATAAGAATTAAGTATTCATTTTATTCTGTTTTTAGTTTTTGTTGTACTAGCGGCATTAGAAATACATCATCTGTGAAAATTTCAGCTTTCTTAGCTATAACGATTTATGAGATACAGCCTGGTGATAGACAGACAGACGGACAGACGGACAGCGGAGTCTTAGTAATAGGGTCCCGTTTTTACCGTTTGGGTACGGAATCTTAAAAAAATAATGATAAGAGTTATAGAAAAACATTTAAAGTAATTTGTAAATGTAAGAAAATCGTGTAGGTAAGATAAATTGATTTGGGTTTGAAGCAGGTGACCCTTTTTGGTATACTTAATGAGTTTTCTTTATATAATTTCATAAGGAGCATTTAAAAGCTACATGCTTAAAGCTACAACCAATGGGTAAAACTCGATCGGGAACTAATCTTTTCCTAACTACCTAAATCAATATTTAATTAACTGTCAAAAGCTGTTAGGTTTTGAATGTTGAAGACGATGTCCGTCTCCAACCTACCTACTCGTACTAATGGATTTCAAGCAAAAGTTGGAAATTAGAACGATGGTATTGACGACCCCAAACCCATTAATAATCTTCATCAAGACTGTCTTACAATCCGACAGGCTGCTTTCACAACCCCAAACATTTTATCAGATCGTTTAACTTACTCATATCGCGTTAATTTAGTACAATTTGCTGAGAAAGGGGACGGTTACACGTCCTTGCTATAAAAACCAACGACGAAATAAATTAAGTTAAGGCTTCGTATCTGGCTTAAGTAAGCATTGCCCTTATGTAAACACGGAAGTTGGTTTCAGTAACGATCTGGCCTGCGGATGAGTATCCGATAGAGGTTTGGCTCTACAACTTTACTTTGTTATTCTAATTCGTTAAATTCGCATTCATGTGAACTCTGCCTGACGAGGATTATGGTACGATTAAGGTCTAGAGAGCAAGTTTTATGCGACAAGTTTGTCCGGGTTTTAATAGGGTTGTAAGGTTGTACTGTTGTTAGACGTTAACTTGTCCTTAACTAGATGCTTCATCTACTTGGGTAGGTACCATTAGAAGCAAATGTGAAATTGAAATAAATTTATTTGACAAAAATTGTTACATAGCTGTTGGATGATGTGCTACAAGGGAAATTACAAACGTTTTTGGAGGGAGTTTTTGGACTTTACTGTGGGTTCCAAACTCGGCTAGGCCTGTTTTTTGGTAACCCATAAAGTGTAGAATTTCCGAAATATACAGTGTGCGCGCTCTCGTTTACAGTAGATAGGCACATAGTATAATTATAGTGAAACGTTTTGGATACCTACAGTAATAATATAAATTAGATAAAATAACATTATAGGTACACGGTTAGACAACTGTAAACATCAACTGAAATTTTATACCTACTAAGTTATAATTCTTGAAACCATACAATAGTTAGAATAGTTATTAGTGTCAAATCAGACATAAGAATCAGTCTAACTACTTAAAGTTCGTAAGATTATTGCCAAAATATGATAACTAAAATTTGGAATAGGTACATAGAAAAAAAACTTTTAAAATTCAAATAGCATTCAGCATCAATTCAATGTCGTTTGTTGTTTTGTATAATCATTGCTTATAAATAGATGAATCAGTTCTGATTTAGATAGTTGTTGTTGTTAAGAAGAAAGTGTTCATGGAAGATTAGGTTGCACCCTGGTCGGCGGTCGCGCTACCTACAAAATATATTGGTAAAACCTCGCCTGGTGGTAAGTGTTGTATAATTGGTTGCACAACCAGGTATTATTTATGGGTAGTGCTTGGTGCCAGCCACCCCAGCGTCCTTATTTTAGTGTCCTAGTCAGGTAGAGCCCTAATACCTAGTTAACTTTCGGAAGCGCGAGAGAATGTTTCTTAAAAACTAGAAATAAAACTAAGATGTTGCCGATGCGAAGGCACTATAATTAATGAATAAAATACACTGATTCATCTTACAAGAAAACTTAGGCATCTAGGTGGTCTTATTCGCAGACGCATAGTCAGCTCTACTGATAAGACCAGTGTTCGGTTTGTTTCTGCGAACCGGCCGCTTATCTCTAGTATTAAGTTACGTGGGAACATACATCGAATTACATCACTTAGAGTACTAGAGGTGGTGCTGTTAGATGAGAGAACATAACGTCTCCCTCCCTAAGCGAAAAATTATCGGAGCGCTCGATTTTAGAGGGATTCCGATAATTTTGAATGAAAGGATTAATTTTGGTGTACGAAAATAAAAATAATCAAAACTATACTTAATACTACTAATCCTAATGCTATGAGACTAATTGTAGAGTTTTTTTTCTCTGTTTTCACCGAAAACTTCACTGTTCTTCAAAGCAAAGGCCACGTATTTAACTTCGTCCAGTACAATCTCTCGCATGTTGAGTGCACTGTACATGTGCACTGGATAGGTTCTCGGTTGAGCGTAATTTCGGAAGGTTGAAGATGGGTAGTGGGTCCCTGAATCCGCTTCGGTGTAAAAACAGTGGTACCGTATGGTCGTCCCGTTGACAGTGACATCACAGGGTCTATTCAGCGTCACAACGTGCGTTCCGCATATCTGCTGCTTCGAAGCCTCTTCGCCGCAGGTCTCTGTGAGGGTTGGTTCCGATCTGGTGTATAGTATCCAGTTGTTTCTATTTATTTTCTGCAGCTTCACGTCCTCGACGTGAATGGGGTGTTGCTTGCAGATGCCAGTGATGTCCTCGTACCTCATTAGTTTTTCCTCGCATGAGGGTCCGCTGTATGGGGCGCGGTTGTCATCGTCGCAGAGAAACTCGTCTCCAGCAGCGAGTGAGCGGCACGGCTTTACGATCGGCTGATACTTCAGCCCTTTCGCCAATAGGAATGGGTACTTAGGAAATATGGCAACGGTTAGGTTTTCAGGTTTGAGGAGGATGGGTAATGTGTACAATTTAAAATAGTTATACGTAACATTATCGGTCAGAGGGATTCCCAATATAAAGGTAATTTGGTCCTTTTTTTATAAAAGATTTAACATCAATAGTTTCCTCAATCTTAATTAAATTAAATTCATTGGATACATATATCAGGTTTCTAGATTCTGCTATCAAGTTCAAATGGTATAGCAGTTTGGTGGAATTAATTATAGACTGGTGTAGTATGGAGCTCTTGCTTAGAGCTAGAGCGGTTTCGATTTCGCTTAATCTAATGTATAAAGTCCTAAAACGACTTATGAAAAAACTATATAGTTCTAACGCATAAGATGATATCCCTGAATTATTTTCTCGGATTACAGTCTCTTTAAGGGTCCCGTTAAGCAAGCAAAAGTTGCAATAACATTACTGAAAGTAACATTAACGAGCCTGTAACTTACAAAGATATGGTTGCAACGTTCATGCAAACTTACAGCGAGCTTGAAACGAAGCCCTAACGGCCACGCTGTAGATAAACTTGCCCAGAGCTAATCTCCTAAACTTTTTAAAACTTTAAAACGTGAAGTTACAGTAACATTACACATGAAATATATCTGAAAGTTGTAAAGTTAACTTTCCGCAAGTATAACGTTTAACATTTCCAACTTTAAATTTGAAAGGTAATAGTAACTTGTTTCATCTATCTTGCTAAAAGGTTACAAAATATTACAAATGAAACTTGCACTTGGCTTGCATTTATTTAGTTTTGAATTGCTAGCATTTATTTAGTTATCGCGAAGTTACATTTCTAGGTTTTCAGTTTCTAAAAAATAATTTGTTTTTCTAAATTTTGTTGAGGCTATAGTTTTAAGTACATGTCCTAGAGGCAGGTGTGTGTGAGACTTTTCCTCTTTCCGCTGTAAGGAATGTTATAATCAAATTTACAAATGGGAATACCAATTTCTGCAAACACAACGCCACCGCAATGCAGAATTTCAATGTGCGATGCTAACGCCATCTAGTTTTCCAATGTTAAGTAACAAACTCTACAGTAACATTTGATAACTTTCGAAAATTAAGTTCCAGCAACATTACTTACATAGGATGGGTAAATAAAAAGAACAATTCGTAATGTTGTAGGAAAGTTGATAAAAAATATATCAATAGACCTATTGTCGCAATGTTATACTATAACATTTCAGAAACTTTCATTTGTAAAGTACAGGCAATGCCAGACAGTGAAGTTAGTAAAATTACATAGCAGCAACGTTTTATTTTGTAACGTCCCAATCACATTTTTGCAACAATGTTAATTACTTACATTTAGGAATGTTTGGGAGGCTATATCCCTGCAAAGTTGAAACGTAATCTTTCATGCGAAATATAACAGTAACATAATAAAATAATTTTTAATAAGTTTCAACATAACAATAAGATCTATGTAAGTGACATGTTCCTGCAAGATGATGTTTGAAATTCACAAATGTGCCATATCCAAACTTACTACAACAAGTCGTTTGAATGGTCATATTTGTATAGTCCGTACATGTCGTTTTTGTGAGTATAAGGGTAAGTATCATCAGGGTAAAAATTTTGTTCATCGTCGTCACCGGTTATCTTGTTAAGCTTAAATCTAATAGAACGGGCAGTCCTTAAGGATACGTCGCCGGATTGCAAGTGTGGCGGGTTAACTTGCTGAGGTTGTTCATAGGGTGGCTTGTACCCAAATTGGGGTGGCTTGTACCCAAATTGGGGTGGTTTGTACCCAAATTGGGGTGGCCTATAACCTAGCTGAAGGGACGTCCCTAATCGGGGTCTGAACCCTTGCTGCGGTCTTGATTGTGGGCCTAATTTACCAAACTGAGGTGCGGAGCCTAGCTGCGGGCGGTAGTCAAATTGAAGCTGTACGAACCTTGGAACCGGTGGTCTATTTAAATGTTGGTTCCCAGGTATACCGAACTGGAATTGAGGCGCGGAAATCGCGGATCTCATGGTATTCTGGCTACTAGGCATTGAAAACTGAGATCTTTGTAAATTTGACTTCATCCCTGTTCCTTGTTCCTTGAAGTTTACTTCTTCCAGCAGAAGTTTTAGAGCATCCTTTTTTAGGATTCCCGTTTGTGCAAGAGTAGCAGCTCTATGTTCTTGCGCCATTTCTAATTAATAATTGTATTTTAATATAACTAAAACAAAATAATTCAAACCTAATTTAGAGTCTCGGTAGAGTTTATACCGACACTATTACTTAATATTAAATGTTATATCCTTAATTAGCAAAATTTTATCGATTTGAGACAAAATTATCTAATACTATTACTATTATTAAATACCTATCCTTAACTAACACAATTTAATCGATTTGAGACTAAATGTTCCGATACTATTACTTACTTTTATTAAATAACCTTAATTAAAACAATTCAATCGATTTGAGATTAAATGTTCCTATACTATTACTTACTTTTATTAAATGTCCTTAATTAAAACAATTCAATCGATTTGAGATTAAATGTTCCGATACTATTACTATTATTACCTAAATATCCTTAATTAACACAATTCGATCGATTTGAGACCAAATTTTCCGATACTACTACTATTCTTAAATAATATATCTTAATTAACACAATTCAATCGATTTGAGACCAAATTGTTCAATACTACAATTAACACAAGCAAATCTGACCGATGACCAAGGTCAAAATTTACAATATTCGAGGAAAATGGGGGTGGAAGGTTAAGGAAGGCGAAAAAGGCTTACTCACCAACCGACCTGCATCTTCTGCGCCCGTAGATAACTTATTTGTTTGGTTCGTGTGGATAGCCGGAACGGATACAACTGAATTCAGTATTAACACCGTACACTTAATACTGCACAACGCGGGGGAAATTCACCGAATTTAAGAGCGAACTTTTCGCGTTGGCAGCAGCCGACTATCCTACCGGCTGCGCCAGTTAACTTTCGGAAGCGCGAGAGAATGTTTCTTAAAAACTAGAAATAAAACTAAGATGTTGCCGATGCGAAGGCACTATAATTAATGAATAAAATACACTGATTCATCTTACAAGAAAACTTAGGCATCTAGGTGGTCTTATTCGCAGACGCATAGTCAGCTCTACTGATAAGACCAGTGCTCGGTTTGTTTCTGCGAACCGGCCGCTTATCTCTAGTATTAAGTTACGTGGGAACATACATCGAATTACATCACTTAGAGTACTAGAGGTGGTGCTGTTAGATGAGAGAACATAACGACCTATTGTATTCTATCTATCCGAGCAAGATTGATTTGGTAGTTTTTAACTCTAGATTCTCTAGTGTTATAAAATGTTAATGTTATAGATAACATAAGACTTGCGTGATCATCTACCTACTATAATCTGTCATTGTTAACCTACTCCGAAAACTAATTTGATGCCGTTGTCTTATTAGAAAGCTGATGATATTTATTTGTCTTTATTCATCAAACTAACACATTTTCATGGTAGGTATACCTAAATGCACCAACACCCTTTCGGTTTTGTCTCCGTGTCAGGGGTTAATGTTGTTCACATTTTAGCTTGAGGGTTAACACACGGAAGGGCTTTGTATGGCGACGACCCCTAATGAAGGGTCATGAAGATAAGGTTAAGAGATACCTACATCGGGGTTAACTTCTTGACCCCTCCAAACGTATTGAGTTGATTGGTACATCTTTAGTGCAATGTCCATTAGGTAACTACTTAGACATTTATTTTATGTACTTTTAATTTGATATTCAACGTAGAAAGTAGTGGGTATGTAGGTATTCTGAGTGGAAACCCACCGAAACTCTGACACCAGGGCTAGCCATCCGGCCTATACGAACTTACTTACTCAGAATAGGTACAATTAATGTTGCAAAACTTATATTGTATTGTGTGTGTTTTTTATGAACCAATAAAAATATCTACCTACATTAAAGATATTTATTTTACTCAAAAAATGGCATGACCGACTTCAATCGTGTACAGAATTTGCAAATAGTTTGCTCGGATCGATATAGCATTTTTCACATTATTGTTGATTTATCAAAAATGGCTTAGTCGATTTCGAAACTATTTAAATGGGACCAATTTAGAAGTAGGTACTCTTTCCAATTAAAAAAGAATTATCAAAATCGGACCACTATATAAAAAGTAATGCGTACTAAGTATACTTACATAAAAAAAATATACGCGTCGAATTGAGTATCTACCTCCTCCGTTTTGTCGGTCAAAAAGAGCTAGCTCATTAGGATACAAGCTTATCAGTTTTCACTTTCATCCAAATATTTTTTCTGACTCTCAACATTATTGTAGAAAGGTCTGATGTACTCGTATCAATAATTTTATAGTAAAACCAAAGTTATGTCCTTCAAATAAAGCTTGTTTTATAATGGTCGGCAAATGACCATGATAACAAATGTTAACATCCCGCTGTGATGACGTAATCATCAAACAACCAATAACAACGCGTGTTAGCGAAACGTCACAGTTGCTATAACTACAAAAATCTGAATGAAATGCCGTTTAATTTACAGTAAAATCAATACAAAATACACAAATTATCACCAAAATAAAATTTCACGTCAATACGTCTCTGAATTGAGTAGTAATCGTAGTTCAAAGTCAAGGTCCTGAATCGCGCAAACGAAATATTTTCACCCGCGTGACTAATATTGTAACATCGGTGCTATGTTAACTGTCTTCCTCTGGGTTTCTTCTTCAACCGACCCGTCAGTCGCGACCTTTGTTTGGTACTGTCATGACGGCTTCGGACGCCAAATAACTCTCGACTCATACATGCATAAGGTATGCAGTTACTGCTTGAGTTGAGTTTGTTCCAAAGTATGTCTTAATTATTATGGGGCTTCTTTAAGGGTTAGTTTGGCGTTCGAGGCGCGGCATTGACTGTACTTATTCGGTGCCAACTCGGTACCGATTGCAAGGTATGGATGCGCGATCGACGGTGGCCCAGCGCTGGGCCGCGGCAGCCTGCCTGGTGACGAGCGGTCCCCAAGCTGCTCCTCACCCACTCAGGCTCCTGTGCTTGGAAGACGAGGAAACCCGGAGGAGGCATCCACTGATGCAAAGAAAAATTAGCACCTATGTCTTTTCTCAAATCTCAGATTCTAGGTCAAGAAATTGATCTATACCCTCTCTCACAACTAGTATTGAATACTGCATTCCACATCCAGTAGTGTAGTATTCAATACTTTTTGTTTTATTTTTATATTCGTCATTCTGTAACTGACATAGGTCCTTTTATGGGTTGTTTGTTTGTTTATTTAGGATATTGGATTGTTTATTTAGGGATAAAGTAAGAATGCAGTGAAAGTACTTTTTAACGGACGATACGGAGGAAGTCATCACTTGATATCAGGTGTACATTTTGTTTTTGTGTATGATCACGCATTACTATTTAAAAGATTTTATTACAGAATACCTAGTCCGATTTTGATAATCTTTTTTTTTATTGGAAATATACAACATTATTCCGAAGATGGTATTTACTAATATAAATTTTACTAAAATTTGTTGGTTGGTTTATGAAAAATCAACAATAAATAAAGTTTAAAAATTACAGTCGTCGATACGAGCGAGTTTTTTGAATTTTGTAGGTACCTATTGCCTACGTAAATTGTAATGATTCAAGACAGTTGTGCATTGATGGCAAAAAATAATTGTTTTCTCTTCAGCATCATTTCTGCCATAGTGCATCCATTGCTGGACATAGTCTTCTCCAAAACTGAACGAGCCGTGATAAATTGTGAAGTTGTGAACACATAACATAACTATGCTAAGAAAGTAGAAGTAAATAATTTATAGATTATATCTAGTAGAGCTTATGTTCCCTCCTTTGCGACGCCGTTACGGGGTCAATGTCACTAAGTTAAGACTCTTTTTTTTTGTATGTTCGTCAGGCTTCTCCTCCTAGTTTGTAAGAACTTTTGTAATAACAGTTCATTGTGCAATAAATGATTATATATAAATACAATTTTTATATTTTTTAAAGTAAGTATTTCTGTTTTACGTCCACCGACTAGGTGGACCGACGATATAACGCAGGAACGCGCTGGATGCAGGCCGCTTCTAACCGGGTTTATTGGAAATTCATAGGGGAGGCCTATGTCCAGCAGTGGACGTCTTACGGCTGATAATGATGATTATTCTTTTATTTATAAGGGATTTATCAGCTGTCTCTAGAAATTATGGCCAAAAATCCACCACCCGCAAATCATAGGAGTCTAAAGCTTAGAAAATGATAATATTAGGTGCGTTCGGTTTGGGCTCGGTGGCGTTTTTGGCGTTTGCAAAATTAGCGTTGATGTAAAGCGTTCGGTTTGGGATTTTCGCCCTTTTCGCCAACAATGCTACTTTTGCTCACTTCCCAAAACGAACGCAAAAGTAACAAACAGCGGTGCGTCAAATGTCAAACAACATAATTTCAACACTCCGATTTATCATTACATGCGTCACTCGTGGCAATAGGAATATAATAGGGCACTGGCAGTAGTAAAATTAAAAATAATAGAGATCTGTGACAGAAGCCAAGAAGCCAGAACACAAGAATTGAATTGATTAAATTTATTTACTAAATTTTTATTTATTTTATTTATTAATTAAATTGGTTGATTTGTTCTGTCTGAAACACCGTATATAATTATTGTATACCACCGTGCAAATTATTAAAAAGCTAACCATTTAAACTATTTTAAACTTTAGATTACTCGCGCAAGTTTCAAACGTCAAACTCTGAAATGTCAGAAAACGATCACAAAAAACCCACCTACGCACGTGGGTCAAAATTAACAGTTCACGATGGCATTCTTAGCTGTTTTCGAGCTATCAGAACGGTGAATGAAAACATATAAAAATGCAACTTTTGCTCACACTTTCCCAAACCGAACGCTGAATGTGATCGTTCTTAGCGTTTTTAACTGTTATTTTTGCCACCAGTAGGCTATCCGAACGCACCTATTATAAATCACACAAATATTATATCTGCTAAGTTCCGTAATAGCACTCCCAGCTATGGGCGAAGTCGTTCCGTACATACGCCGAGCCCATAAAAAAGATATGACTTAATAAATCAGTTTGACGCCGGCAGTCGAATTATATCTACTTCGTAAACATGGCGGTGATCGAGACGTGTATGTGGGCTGGCTAAACTAAATTAGACTTCGTCATTTGGAGATGAAGTATGGAGATGGCGTGGCGGATATGGAATGCTCCATATATGTATGTTGAGTCTTCTTCCTCTTTGCTTATTCCTACGTTAGGTAGGGTCGGCTCTGCGAATGAGCCTGTGCCAACACAATCTGGTTTATGATATTTATATTCATATATTTCATAAATAATAAATAATTATTTTTCACAAAAAAATGGCAAAACCGCCTTCCATCGTGTACAAAATTCGAATATTTCACTTGAATTGTTTATATTATTGTTGATTTTTCAAAAACGGCTCAGCCGATATCTGTAAAACTTAAATGGGACCATCTCGGGAGTATACCCTTCCAAACCAAAAAATATTTTTTCGATTCGGTTCACAATTGGCGAAATTATCAATGAACATACACAAAAAAACATACAGACCAACATAGAACTTTTTGCAAGTCGATCAAAAAATAGGTATTACGTGCACTTATTTATTTAAGTACTCGTAGATACTAACTTTACTTTTAGATGGTGATCCCTCCAAGTCGCTGGACTTTGCAAAGTAGGTAACAGTAGGTATTTGTAGCCTTTGTTTAAAATATAATTCAGTATAATGTATTAAAAATATAATTATGAAAGCAATTTTCAGTGATATGTAGGTAAGTAGGTACATAAAATTATTGTAATTTGGCGAAAGTATACCTATCTAAGTAAAAACTATGCACGTATCTAAAACATACTAGGTAATTTGTATATTTTGTGAACACAAAAATTACCTACAAGAAATATTTTTATCCTGCTGTGTATTCAATATTTTTAACACAAAAAATAAAAATAATACCTTTACCTGAAAGAGGCCGCCTAAGAACAGAACACAGACGCCTAGTGGAGCTTTTTTTAGCGACCAGACCATAAGAAGAACAATAGTGCCTACTTCACAAACGGACTGGCCTACTATCATACAAGATGAATCTCTCTAGATAACACACACTCACAAGATGGAAGGACGATAACGCAGGCGGGAGAATCTAGACTGGGTTTAGATCCCTCATACATACCTACATGTTCTTATTTGGTTGAAGCTAACCAAATCTTGGTTATTCAAAATTGCTATAGACATCTCGACAATGATTTAAATTACTTTCAATTACTGGCCTAGTGTGGGCTAGTCACGTAGCAAGGTGGGGCGACGATATTGTCATGTCAATATATCGCTGATCGAACCAGCTATAGCGTAGCATACGACCACGAAGCGTTTTGTCGACGTGTGGAAAAGTTACATATACAGAGTTATTTCTAATCAATTAGCATCCTTTTAGGGGCTTACTCTGTACATCAAAACTAACAACTTTTGTTCTACGACTTTTAATAATTCGGAAAAAAAAAGTTGTGGTTCTATAGAAAAATATCGTTCACCCTCTACAAAATGTATGGAACATATGTTTTTTTTGTTTTGACAAAAGTCCCAGTACTTTAGTTGTTAGTTTTTATGTACAGAATAAGCTCTAAAAGGATGCTAATTGATTAGACTAGATAACCCTGTATAATAAATGTATTTCACCATAAATATATCTTGTTAACACGTTGACAGAATTATTTCGTGGTGCGTATACTAGCACGGCTGGACACGATTGGCAAAGGACCGAGGCAGACGGCACCATAAGAGAGAGGCCTATACCCAATATACCCAGTAGGATAAATAAGGCTGCGGATAATGATAATAATGATGAAATAACTGACATCATATCCACCTGCCATATTTTACTCATAAACCGATCATTCTCTATTATAATTTGGCGTTTTTTGCGAAATTACCGTACCCTTTATTTTTCGTTGATTTGACTCAAACTGAAAACTTTAATTTGATAAGTATTACAGGTTATGTACACCCAGGACGCGTAAAAACTTGCTTATCGGAGAATGGCTGATAATTCGAAGCAATGAATAACAATAAAGGATACGGTAACTATTCGACAAGCGTCAAATTGTAGAATGGTCGAAACCATGATAGATGGCTTCTCCCTTAGCTAAATCCTCTCTCTCTCAGGCAAATTGTTAACACGCCTGTAGCAATGCTGAATGTCGACCATCGTTCGATTAGCTTTAACCAAAAGAAATATTACATACTAGATTTTGCCCGCGGCTTCGCCCGCATTATATTTCGAGGCGCTACCTTACCACCCTTAATAAAGGAGGTGGAAAATTAAAAAACAAAAAAATTCGATTTGACATTTGTTCGATTCGACAGTTCTTTTTTAGGGTTCCGAACCCAAAGGGAAAAACGGGACCGTATTACTAAGACTTCGATGTCCGTCTGTCTGTCTGTCACCGGGCTCTATCTCATGGACCATGATAGCTAGGCAGCTGAAATTTTTGAAATTTCTTGGAGCGCACGCTAGAAAAAATAGATAGATATAACTCTTTATTTTGTGCACTAATACTATTATTAAGAGCTCGCAGATGGCAGAATTTTTCCTACTTACTTAACACTTATTGTTCTAATGTGGAAAATTTACGCAATATCATTATAATTTATAGCCTATGTGTTATTCTGATATATATATAAGCTATATAATTGCAAAGTTTCATCTCAATCCGTTCGGTAGTTTTTGCGTGAAAGAGTAACAAACATCCATCCATCCTTACAAACTTTCACGTTTATAATATTAGTAGGAAACCTATCATGCACTGCTAAAATAATGTTAAATATTGTACGATTTTAAATTCAAACACTTTAAATATATAGGTATATTATCTTATATTTTTTAAACCATACACAAACATATTATATTATTATGCTGTTTAATTATCTATTGTCTTACTTTAGCCAAATATTTAAAAACATACCTAGTTAAACATTTATATTTATCTTAATAGATAACTATAATAATATTGCGTCTTCATGCATATATTCTAATTTATCAGAACATTTATAAATATACAACATTGGTATTCAAAATTATTTATAAAATTATAATAATTATTAATATTATCTCTCTATTTATGGAATGTAATAAGTCCAATTTTACATTTATAAATTTTGCCTTCTTAAATATTTCTATGCGCGTTTTTAGGTTATTTTACAAGCTTTTATTTAACTTGCAATGGATGTAGGTACCTAATATATGTATGTAAGTTCGGGTGAAATCTTGGAAGTAAAATATTGAAGAACTTTCTTTTTTCTTCATTTATTGCGTACATTTTATTGTAATTATTATTTACATGTCAATTTTATAATATTCAAAATTAACAGGTTATATCGCGTGACAATGCAATAATACGGTACCATGGAACAGATCTGATGATGGGGTCGGAAGGTGGCAATGGGAACTCCTGTACTAAACAAGATAGACCCGTCGTGTTTGGGCTCGTTTAACTTGTCTTGGCTAGCACTCTGCTGCTACATGATATCCAGGATCTCAAAAACTTGTATTTTAAAAAGTTATAATTTTATATGGCAAAATTAAATACGGTTTATAACAATACATATCGCTGTGATAAATCTTACTAATGTAAAACCGACACTACAGTATTTGTATAGAAAAATATACGTTAGTAAGTTTTAACAGGATAAAAGATGTAATAAAATCCTTTTATTTTTAAAATGGGTAGGTACTTACCTAATTTTAGAAAAATATATTTTTCTAATACACTTCTGTTCTTTGGCCTCTACATGATTAAAAAGGTAGGATTCTATATTACATGATAAAGGTTATTACATTAGACAGGTGTTAAATGCATTCAGGGTTATTCAGAAAGTATGTGATAATACGAAAGGGAAGCAGACCATCATAATTAACAACTTTTATTAACGAGTCAACCTGGAACTCGAGAAAAAAATAATTTGTTTAATACATTATATCGATGTCGATTATTATATTATTATATTAGACAGCTTTTATTTTTTATTCCGAGTTGGTCCCATAGTAAAAGTTTTTCATAGTGACGGTCTGAATCACCCCCTTTCGGCTTTGTACATACTTTCTGATTAATCATGTATAATACAATTACAAGTACAATTATTGTGCTTATGATTTAAAAGATCTAGAAACCTGGAATAACGAAAAGTAGCAGACATTTGAAACAGCAAATAGCATACTTTTCCCGATATTAATTGTTATGTTGGTTTTTATATTAATACTAGCGATCCGCCCCGGCTTCGCACATATGTATTACACATATAAACTTTCCTCTTGAATCACTCTATCTTTTAAAAAAACCGCATCATAATCCGAGGCGTGGTTTTAAAGATATAAGCATACATGGGGACAGACAGCGGGAAGCGACTTTGTTTAATACTATGTAGTGATTGTCCGGTATTAATAGTACAGAATTATCTATCTAAGTCGTCAAATTAAACACCACGTATATGTGTCACTATTTACACAGTTGTTGTTTAAAACAATTGTGTATCTCCTAAAACATGTTTAATGTCAACTAGATTAGCTATATACTGTTTTTTCCATGTTCCGCACTTAAAATTAAATTACTAAACTTATTTCAAAACTTTGGTACATTGCCCTGAATTACATTACCTAAGCAATCGAGTTCAGTTAAAAACTAAAATAAAATCAGTCATTCTGACTAGGACATATCAATATAATATTGTACGTATATGTACCTGGTAGGTAGGTACTACATTCAACTAAAAATAAAACAGTCTGTCTGACTAGAACCAAAACATAAAGTAAATGAATAAGCATTCAAAAAATTTATTATAATTGCTATCTTATAATTTTAGTTTTTATATAACTTTATGATTATGACTAGATACATCAAAGCCTTGTTTATTTATTATTTTCTTATGAATCATTTCATTACGTACACAGAAGTCGATTCTGTTAAACCATGTCCCATACTAAACATGGCCTTCAGGTGGCCCAAGAACTCTGACACCAGGGCTAGCCACCTGGCCTATACGAACTTAATTACTTATTAAACATGTAAGCATATAGCAGGTTACAGCAACTCATCGACATTTACTTACTGTTCCCGCGTCTAAACGCGTGAATAAGCGCGCTAATTAAGCTGTTACGTAACTTTGATGTTTGCTTACGTTTTGAAAGGTGAAAACGTTGGATATATCTACGTCACGGCCTTATTAGCGCGCCAATTTACGTGTTAACGCGCAGGAGCAATAGCATTAAGTAGATAATTCCAATAAGGCAACTTGAGGCTATTTCGCGACAAGTCTTAAAAAAACTTGTAGCCTAAAATGGTTTCCTACACTGATATACCTTTGAATTTTTCTTTGAAAATTTATATGTATACTGAGCGCCACACAAATCGACGGATGAGAAGTAAGCCGCAGATGACACTTCGCCGTGATTCGCTAATTATTACGCATGTGTGCACAATGCGTAGGGAGCGCGCGGGAGGCGTGAGGTTGGCGGGCGGGTGTGCCCCGGCGCGAGTCTCTCTGGCTCCCGCGTATATTTCGGTTTTTGCACAGCGTTCTGCACATAACTTCCCATCCGCCAGTTCGTGTGGCGCTTAGTATTAGTATTAGCAGAATTGGATTTATGATATGTATTTTACAAGCTGTTATTTAACTTGCAATGGATGTACTTATGTAGGTTTGTAAGTTCAGGTGGAATCTTGCAAGTTAAATTTGACCAACTTTCCGGTTTCCGATTGAGCTGAAATTTTGCACGCATATGTACATCGCTTGACAATGCCATAATATGGTACCATGGAGCTGATCTGATGATGGAGTCGGAAGGTGGTCATTGGAACTCCTGTACTAAACAAGATAGACCCGCCGTGTTTGGACTCGTTTTACTTGTGTTGGCTAGCACTCTGCTGCTACATGATATCCAGGATCTCAAAAGCTTGTATTTTTAAAAAGTTACTTTTTTATTATAATTTATTTTATTACCATTTTAGTTTAGAATATGGCGCAACAGAATAAACTTTATTTATAAACTATTATACCGTCTTACAAGTAAGATAGCTGCCACTACATAAATATTGTCTTTACTATCTAGATAATTATTTTATTATCACTTCTTGATAATTAATTATATTATTAAACATATACTTAATTTTAAACAGATATTTAATTTTAGTCCAACAGTTTAGTTACGAAGGAAGACCCGCGACTTAAATAGTAAGCATAAATGCGTGAATCTGTATTTTTTTTAATTAAACATTAAAATTTTAACCTCTTTTCATTATTAATTCGCAATAAGCAATCTTTTGCAAAAAAGAGCAGTATTTTGTAGCAACATTTTACAGAAATAAAATAAAAACCGCACACGATGAAAATGGGATTAAGCCTTATTAAAGTAAATCGAAACCAGGTATGGCATTCCCAAATTTCTATATTCATTAGACAATGAACCAAAACAAAACTAGTCATTGATACGAAATGAATGAATGAATGAACTAAATAACGTCATTCACTACTTCGGTCGTAATGACGTCAGGGCATTCAATTACATATTACGTAACGCAATTCGGGGAAACAAAAAACTGAGGAATCATAAGTTGGCAACCTCTTTCGTTTGTGTTTTACGGGAATTGGTTATTGTTACATAACTTATTTGATTAATGGCTAAAAAAAAATGAGAACTTAATGATATTTTTATTCTGCAACAAAATTGTATGTTTTAGGTAAAAATGCTCATGAGGGGGCAGGGAGGGTCTAAAATCCACTAAAATTGCGTTACGTAATACCTGAACGCACCCATCTGGTTCTTTGACAAATGGAGTATCGAATTTCGGGACTGCCAACGCCACACGCCACGACGCCAACGCTTGTTTTTTTTCCGTACTGTACTGTATCAGCCTTTTTAATAGTCCACTGCAGGACGTAGGCCTACTCACGAAGGGTGATTTGGCCACCACGCCGGCCCAGTACCGATTGGTGGTATTTTTTCTACCATGCAAATTATCTGTATCTATCACCAAAACGATCCAAACGAAAGAGTCTTGATCAATCATCCAATACTCTGCAGGGATTGCTTAAATTGTAACAACTTGCTCAAGTTATTGAATACCAGGTCCTGAGGGTTTGTAATGATGAAGTAGACTAAGCCGAGGATGGAGAGCACCGCGCGCCAGATGGAGAAATGGGTCCAGGTGTGGTAGAATGTAGGTATTGTTGGCTGGAAAGAAAAAAAAACTATTAAATTGCTGAAATAGACGGCGTTAAAGAGTTATTTTTGTGATAAACATTTCAAAAATTCGTCACGAATGCATGACTCGAACCTGCGTCTTAGGATCACTAGCCCGACGCTTTCCAAACTGAGCTAATTCGCAGTCCTGAATTCGCGTCATTATTAGCTCAGTTGGGAGAGCGTCGGGCTATTGATCCGAAGACGCAGGTTCGAGGCCTGCATTCGCGACGACTAGATATTGTGTACCAAATTTCGTTGAAAATTGTGAACTGTAGATTATACCCAACAATCAACATTCAAACTAACAAACATTTGGACATACGAGTATGAAATAATATTTTGCCAATCTCGAAGTGGACAACCTTCGCACGCTTAGTCTATTATACCAAGTGCTACACAAGTCGGCGGATGAGAAGTTAGCTGTAGCTGACACTTCGCCGTGATTCGCTAATTATTGAGCATGTGTGCACAATGCCGACGCCGCGTGGCGTAGTATGGAGCACGGGCGTTAAGAGCGCTGGAGGCATGAGGTTGGCGGGTGGGTGTGCCTCGGCGTCTCGTCTCTCTGGCTCCCGCGCATATCTATATTTCTGCGCATAACTTCCCATCCGCCGACTTGTGTGGCGCTTAGTATACCTACTTTAATATCTACATTTATGTTATTTTAGAGAAGAGTAAAACACTGAAATATCACATATTTTAACTTTGAAGAGTTAGAGGTATAAGGAATAAAATAGAAGAAATATATAAATTAGATCAATAACATAAGTTTACAGAAATGAACCCATATTATTTAGAGAATAAAATTAAGCTTGGTTGGTTAGGTTGAAGTGAATTTCACTTAAGACTGGTTTTGACTGTAATGTTCTTCATTTCAATGTATTTCATTGAAAATGCTGTACATCAAACATTTACATTAGTGATAACATTAACTTCAATCGATTCGATAAAAAAAAATTAGGCAGATTTTTTCTAATACTAATAATGTAAATTCATTTTTGAGTGACTTTTCATAATTACACAATTATGATTGAAAATATCTACTGCGTTAGGCAAAGGTATATTTGAGCTCTCACAACAAATCGTCAAAGTTAGTTAATCGTTTTAAAATGGTCACAGTAAAACAACCGCAATTTATTGAACATCAAAGATGTTTTTAAAGTCAATAAACAGTTATTATGCTATAAAAGTTTACGTAATAATAAACTTAACGTGAAGCTGGAGAAATTTATGAATGAATTTTATTGTGAAGAATAACGGAACGTAGGTAACCCCGTATGAATTCCTTGCTTGAAAAATATTTTTCTCAATAATGGACCGATTTTACATTTATTCTCTATGATTTATTCATTTCATGATTTCACTATCTTTAATAATTACACAGCATGGCTTCATGGTGGTATTAAGTATTATAGTAGCAAGAGTTACTCGTTTAAAGGTATGAGATATATCTGTAATCTAGTATGATTTAGCGCGAACGTCGAGAGCGAGATTTTTTGCTGCTTTTTGTTCAATGAAAGGCAAATTTTATTTTGGTATGCAAAATAGTCGTAATTTTATTGGTAGGAATGAACGAAATGGATTATTTTACAAATAACAGTTGCTGAGCTTCTTTAAATATTATCTGTAGAAATTAAGAGGCGAAGTCAAGCCAAAATGTTAGTTCTTCACTATCAAATCCACCATAAATTTGCGTGTACCCCCGCTTACGAATTGTGGATCCCCATTTTTTTGTGACGCCAACGTAGACACCATTGAGTCTCCCGTAGACCCCTGGGGGTCTGCAACACTGGACCACTGGACCACTTTGCAATCAGTGCTCTATATCTACCATTAAACTTTTACTGTCTTACCACAAAAGTTTTACGCACGCTTTAGACAATGTTTAACAATAAAAATTGCACGGTTGAACAGTGTTTAAAGCGTGTTTAAATTTTTTGTGGTAAGACGGTTAGTTTTTTTTTAGAAAATGGTATGCTTAAAATATAGTATCATCAAAATCATTACGTATTTTTAGTATTGAGCCTTTGATTATTGCGGAATCTATAGGAATAATCTGTGTAAATATCTGATTTTGTAGGTGGGTGTTTTAAGTCTGGTTCTAGGTTTTACAATGAAACCGCACGGAAAAATTAAAGATTTATTTTCATTTAGTACAGTGTTAGTAAAATTTAACGTAAAAAAGCTCATATTTATTGCGATTTCAGGGTATATCATAGTAAAAATTGTTTCATACCGAGGATAATAATATAATTATTATATTATATCCGTATATCTCCTTATCAGCTTATCAGCTGATTTCAAGTTGATAAAAACTATTAAAATTCTTTATTGTGCTTATGTCAGAAGTCACCTTGAATATGCTTCACAGGTCTGGAATCCCATGTATGATATTTATACCAAACGTATTGAACGTATTCAGGCACGATTTTTACGGTTCCTACAATTTAAGTCTAAAATTTACCTTTCGAATTACACTTAACGCTGTAAAACATTTCATATCCTTCCTCTGGAGATGCGGAGGCGGATTGCAGATATATCATTCTTACTAAAGGTAGCAAATGGTTACGTTGATTGTTCTGAAATACTTGATAAATTAGGCATCAAAGTGACAGTCGATCCGTTTAGAAGGCCTTGCTCAGTGCATGCCCCCCCCCCCCCCCCCCCCGCGAGTACCAACTACAGGCAGAACACATTCTTATTGAGGGCGAGTCGCAGCTTCAATGCAGAGGCTGCACTGCACGACATTGATTTATTTACAACGTCCGATTTGCAGTTGAGGCGTTTATTAAGTGATGCATTTTTTGATTCGTATTGATGTACCTACCTAGAAATTGTTGTGTGTATTATTTCTATGAGATGTACAGCGACGATTTAACACTTTTGTTTTTCTTTAGCATAGCAGTGGAAGTTTATAATTGGCCATATTTATATATTTAAGTAAATTTACTCATGTCTAGCTGTTAACTTCCTTAATATTAATAAAATAAAATAAAAATAAAATATCTGTTAAATATGGTAAGATACAATCCAGCAAAAAAAAACAGTGTGTATGTTACTGCATGGTCTTCGGATGGGTGACTACGAGTGATAATTTCAACTGAGCGCTACCGTGGCTCGGATGACAAGTTAAATGGTAGATTTCGATTGTTTTAACCGTTTAGACATGACAAAGTTTAGCATGCTCCACCTTCGGTCTGTTGACGATATCGTAGTCATGGCAAAATCGATGGATGAGCTCAGCACGATGCTCGAAAGCCTAAATCGAGTTTCCCATCAGGTGGATCTTAAGATGAACATGGACAAGACGAAGATCACGTGTAATTCCCATGTGGTACCCACGCCAATTTTTGAGAGCTAGGCTCTTGAAGTTGTTGACTCGTACGTCTATACTAAGCGCCACACAAATCGGCGGATGAGAAATTAGCCGCAGATGACACTTTGCCGTGATTCGCTAATTATTGAGCATGTGTGTACGGGTAAGGAGCACGCGGGAGGCATGAGGTTGGCGGGCGAGTGTGCCCCGGCGTCTCGTTTCTCTGGCGCATACCTTTATTTCGGCTTTTGCGCAGCATTCTGCGCATAACTTCCCATCCGCCGATTTGTGTGGCGCTTAGTATACCTAGCACAAGTAGTCCAGTTAGGTAGGTCCGACTTCAAGAAAGAGGTCAATCGCCGAATCCAACTCGGTTGGGCAACGTTCGGAAAATTGTTCGGTGGACCGGCGTGCTGTTCGGCTTATAAGTGATGGAAAATTAGTTGCAAAAAAACTTCATAGCCTGGAGCATCGCCGTAGGGTTGCGAGTCTGTCCAATTTTGATAGGATTCATTTCGGAGAGTGTATGCATCTGAACTGCACGACCTTATCCTACCATCCCCTTTTTACTACAGGACAAGTAGGAGGACGCCACATTACCACCCCTACACTGACGATTTCCCTTCGATACGTATGAAGCGGTTTGATTCAACATTTCTGATTCGTACTGCCAGGGAATGGAAATGGAAAAAATTGTGAAACTGTGTGTTGCCAGTGAAGACTTATGGCACAGAAACGTGGTCTCTCACTATGGGCCTTATTAGTAAGCTCCAAGTAGCCCAACGAGCTATGGAGAGGGCTTTGCTCGGAGTCTCTCTGCGAGATCGAATCAGAAATGTGGATACCCTTAGAACCAAAGTTACCTACATAGCTCAGCGGATTGACAAGTTAAAATGGCAGTGGACAGGGCATATAGTACAGAGGACTGATGACCGTTGGGGTCAAAAAGTTATCGAGTGGAGATCACGTAGGGGAGAGGGGGCATGAAAGGGACATTTTTGATTTTGTGGTCCTAGTAAGTTATTGAGTAAATATTTGGAACAGGTTAAAGTCGAACAGGATTAGTTATTAAACTATAATGCAATACTTGTCTTTTATCAATTACTAGCGACCCCTCCGGCTTCGCACAGGTGTATTATACGTATAAACCTTCCTCTTGAATCACTCTACCTATTAAAAAAAACGCATCAAAATCCTTTGCGTAGTTTTAAAGATTTAAGCATACATGGGGACAGTCAGCGGGAAGCGACTTTGTTTTATATTATGTAGTGATTAGATGTTATTTTTGCATTTAAAAAATGTGTATTTTATCCCTTTCGTAAATTAACAGTATTGAAAGGGACCTATGAAAGGGACAGTACTTAATTTCGTGGAAATATGTATATATACAACAACTACAAAAATCGTCTACCTTACCGGAAAGCGCAGCGTAAAACGTCCTCAGGATGACATCATTAAGACCGCAGGATCGCGCTGGATGTAAGTCTACTAACCGGTCTTATTGGAGATCTTTAAGGGAGGCCTATGTCCAGCAGTGGACGTCCTACGACTGAAACGACGACGACGACAAGTCAAAGCTCTTCAGTCTTAAAAACAGGGCTAGTCATCCAGCCTATAAGAATTTAATATTTAACACTTTCAGAGCCAAGCGTATCGTAGGTATCATTTACGCTACACACTGTCAAAGCAGTGTTGCGATACACACTTAAACAATACACACTTCATTTTGTAGTTTTAGCGCTGTAACTCTCTTTTAACGCCTTTTATATTTAACTCCAGACTTTATTTCAGTTGTCGTGCCACTAGCGCCAGGCAAGTTTATCGAATTATATACTCTTAAAGAGACTATTAAAGAGATAAGCATGTAACCAACTGTAAATGATAGCTAGATTCACTATTTAGCTAATTATGAATATATCTTCATAAAATACAGCGTAATGATTTAAACATGTAGGTTAAAAGCGCAGTCGTAAATACATCACTGTGGCGGTTATGTAGTAGAACACAGTTGTCGGATGAATCCGACCATGGCGGTTAAAGAGATGTACATAAAAAAATTAATAACAGATTTTTTTTGCCCCTATATCGTAGTACAGGCTACTTACCGTGGTAACATTCCCTGTATAGTTGGCGAATAGAGAAGGGTATTGGTAGACCATAAGGTCGTCATACATTCTGCCAGGCAAGCTGAATACAGTATTGTCACGCGATAGGCGCGCACAGTAACTACTTGGAGGCCAAACAGCCAAAGTCAAAGTTCCTTTATTCCGTAGACATTACAGTTGCACTTGGAATCGTCAGAAAACAATGTTTAAAATACAGCTTTAGGAAATAAAACGTCCCTGTGTAACTATGACATAAGCTGCGGCTTGTTTACTTTTTACGCATGCGCGGTAACTGCAGCTATTTATTTACCGTCTTTTGTTTTTTTTTTTTTTTTTGGTGTTTTTATTTTTTCAATGGGTTTCGAGATCTTTCGTATTGTTTATTTTGTAAGAACAATAACCACCATACAACAAAGTAAAGTCTATACTATAAATTCCAGATAAGTTTCATTAATCTAGTGGATCGAATCCACTAGATTAATGAAACCATTAGAATCGGATCCACTAGATGACTGAGATATCAGATATAAATAGACCGGCCGACCCTTGGTCAGAACTACTGTTCTGGCTAAATAGACCGGTCGACGGTCTATTTATATCCGTACTAGCTTAAAACCCGCGGCTTCGCCCGCGTTGTCTTAGTAGACAGGTACTGGCTTATGAAAATAGCCCGTGGTTTGACCCACGTTTGTATTAGTACTTGCTTAAAATTATAAAAGGCTGCCGGTTGGCTTGCGTTGTCTTGGCACTTCCTTAAAATAATAATAGGTCGTGGTTTAGCAAAGCATTATCGTATAACGTATTACTTGCAAGGATAATGCCTATGGTTTGGCCTGAATTGTCATAGTATTTGGCTAAAATGATAATAGGTCGCGGTTTGGCCTGCGTATTCTTAGTACTCGCTTAAGATGGTAATTTATAGCACGCAGCTTAGCCTGCGTTGTCTTAATACTTCCTCAAAATTGTAATAGCCTACCGTTTGGCACGCGTTGTCGTATTACTTGCAATGATAATAGCCCACGGTCTGGCCGCTTTGTTCGAGTAACTGCTTAAAATGATAATACTTCGTGGTTTCGCCTGCATTGTCGTATAACGTATTACTTGAAAAGATAATGCTTAGTAGGCATTATCTTTTCAAGTAATAGGCATTGCCTACGGTTTGGCCTTAATTGTCCCGGTGTTTAGCTAGAATGATAATAGGTCGCGGTTTGGCCTGCGCATTCTTAGTACTTGCTTAATATGGTAATTTACAGTACGTAGCTTGGCTCGCGTTGTCTAAGTACTTGCTTAAAATTACAATAGCCTGCCGTATGGCTTGCGTTGTCGTATTGCTTGCAATGATAATAGCCCATGGTCTGGCCCGCGTCGTTATAGTATTTGCTTAAAATGATAATGGCGCGCGGTTTGGTCCGCATTTTCTTAGTACTTACTTTAAATGGTAATTTCCCACAGTTTGGCCCGCGTTGTCTTAGTACTTTTTTTGCTTAAAATAATAGCTCTTGGTTTAGCCCACGTTGTCGTATTACTTGCAAGGATAATAATTAGCCCACGGATTGGCCTGCTTTGTCTCAGTATCTGCTTAAATTTACTTGTATCTAAAGTTTATTATGGAGTACGACAATTTTTAGATGATAAATTGCAAAATATTCGAATTAAATTTAATAATAATGATTGTATAATTTTTTCACGTTCTAATGATTATTTTATGGCCATATTGAACCTAACTGATAATTCAATATTTTTGTGATTAGTAGTAAGATCTCAATGTAACACAGTTCAACAATAAATGTTCTTTGACTTTAATAGCCCACGGTTTGGACCACGTAATTTTATAACTTGTCATAAAATAACGCGCACGCGCACGCAGGGTTCCGTACCATATGGGAGCCCATTCCTCTTGCCGTTATTAATAGCGAGCAAAAAACTCCTAAAAATCACGTTTGTTGTATGTCCCTTAAATATTTATTTTATTCTATTTTTAGTATTTTTTGTTATAGCGACAACAGAAATACATCATTTGTGAATATTTCAGCTGCCCAACTATTACGGTACCTACGGTGACAGACAGACAGACGGACATCGAAGTCTTAGTAATAGGGTCCCGTTTTTACCCTTTGGGTACGGAACCCTAACTCAAAGGCCAGTACAGGTATTCATCATGTTTCATTAAATCATTAGAAATTTAATTTCGATTATTCTGAACTCAATGACAATCTCGCCCATAACCGTTTACGCGGTCAAAAGTGATCGAGACACTTGTAGGACTTTCAGACATTCTCTGACCAAGTACAGACGAAAAAGTAGCACACAAGAAGGTACATTTTATTTGAAAAATACATAGCGCACCTACATCTAGACGACAGGCATGTTCTAGGATTCCATTATACTCATCATTTGACTAACTTTTACTATGGTACCAACCCAGAAATCACGTAAATAAAATTAGCTGTTCAACACAAAAAATTTATCGACCCGCGACAAAATGTAAAAAATAGGTAATTTTCGCTTTTTCAGGGTAGTTCCCATAGTAAAGTAAGTAGTTATTGATCCGTATGTACCCTAAGTTCAAGTCTATTGGCTCACAAAATAAACTCGTTCATAAACTATTAGGGGCCCATTTTGCCCCCATTGAAGGATCTAAATTATCTCAATTTAATTCTAGATATTTCACTACGTTTAAAAAAAAACGCGATCAAGTTATTTTTCACGCTTATATAGGATGTTTGGTCTAGCGTTAGACAAGGAACCCGGGACTTTTCCCAGGACGTTAATAGTCATAAATTAGTTAAAAGGGTGAGCTATTTTCAAACAATATTGTATCGGTTTTCGAACAGTCATTTAGTACTTTTTTAGGAAATTGATATCCTGAAGGACCCACTGAAATTTTCTGGGATAGCAGTACCCCAAGTGGTAATTCGTGTTATTGTCTAGCGTCGTACCAAATTTCGTTAGAATTCATTTACCCCTTTTATCTTAGCTTTATAATTGATTATTTTGGCTATTGCTAAGAAACCCAATAGATTTTCCGGGATAAAATAGTTACTGTATTGAAACATGTTGTGTGCTTTCTACATACCTACCAGATTTCATTTATAACCGTTCAGCTCGTCTGATGTAATTATTGATGCTTTTTTCACCAACTTTGGGAACTTATCTGACCCGTTAGATAAGGAAAATTCGGAAAAACAGGAAGAAACGTAACTTTTATTTTATTTGTAAAGCATAAATACAAAGTTTTAAGTCAATCGGTAAAGGTAATAAAAAATTAAATGGAAACAAAAAGGGCCCGTTTTACCCCGTTAGAGGTAGATTTTTCGAAATTTTCGTCCTTTGTGCTTCATTACGTTGTACATTGTACCTATGTTCGAAATTTCAAGTCTCTATCTTTAGTGGATTAGGTTGTAGCCTAAACTGATTAATTTTGGCTATCCCTAAGGATCCCCATAGAATTTCCGGGATAATAATAATTCATGTGTTGAAACATGTTGTGTGCTTCCTCCATACCAGATTTCATCCATAACCGTTCAGCTCGTTGGATGTAATAGACGCTTTTTTCACCAACTTTGGGACCCAATTTGACTCCTTAGATAAGGAATATTCGGAAAAACAGGAACAAACGTAACTTTTATTTTGTTTGAGTAGCATGTATACAAAGTTTCAAGTCAATCGGTAAAGGGAATAAAAAGTTACATACAAACGAAAAGGGCCCGTTTTACCCCTTTAGAGGTCGATTTTTCAAAATTCCGTTCTTAGTGCTCCATTACGTGGTCCAATGTATCTTTGTTCCAAATTTCATGTTCGTATCTTTAGCGGTTTGGGCTGTAGGCTGTCTGTCAGTCAGTCACTCAGCGAAGCCTTTTATATAATAGATATCATCTACTTTCGAAGTGAATTCGGCTCAAGTGTTCAGTGACTAGTGTAAAGTGATAAAATGCAGTGTTCAGTGACTAGTGTGAGTGAATATCAGCAGGCACGCTGCTGCAGTATTATTATTTATAGCTCTATATGTTACTTACCGTGGTAACATTCCCTGTATAGTTGGCGACTAGAGATGGGTATTGGTAGACCATAAGGTCGTCATACATCCTGGCAGCACAGCTGACGAGTAGGCACGCTGTATACAATATGACGAGTACGATGGGCTGGAAGTAAGGCTGCAGCCCGCGGGTTAAGTCTAAGCTGGCTACGTCCAATCTGTAAATAAATATATTCGTTTAGGACAAGGGGGATGTTGAGCAGGTCACCAATCTTAAACTGAGAGCAAACAAAGCACGCAGAAGAAGTAGTAGGTGTCTACCGCGTGGAAGGAGAGGTGTCCGGCGTCCGCCGGGGATGCCCGCACTAAAGCCAGGCACATCTTACCGTACATTTAAACATCAGTTCAGCTGTATAGTCTTGGCTTTGAGAAATATACGCCATATTGAATTTTGTCCGCCATTTTGCGAAGAGACTATTGTGAGATTTAAAGAGCAGTAATAAGACATTTAATTTAAATGTCACTTAATGTCAAGTTATGTATATATCGGAGGGTTTATATTGCAAAATATGTCATTTTAGAAAGATGTAATAGGCAAATTTCAATCTCATGCCGATTCCGCTTCTAACTTTCTTTTGCGCATGTCATAAACATAGAAAACAAAATCTTAGACAATGCCGTTTATCAGGAATGAAAACAAAAACATTCACATCTTAAGAATGCCAAAAATAAAAATTTCAACGTTCTAGCTATCACAGTTCATGAGATACAGCTCGGTGACAGGCAGACGGACAGACGGAGGGCGAAGTCTTAGTAATAGGGTCCCGTTTTTACCCTTTTGGTACGGAACCCTAAAAACGAGTTGATATGAGCAACTCACCAATCTAAAACTGAGAGCAAACAAAGCACACAGAAGAAGTAGTAGGTGGCCACATAGGGCATGGTGACGACCGCGTGGAAGGAGAGGTGTCCGGCGTCCAGCCAGTCCGAGTAGCTGATCAGCAGCAGGTGTATGAGGATGCCCGCACTTATTACACCGTGACATCTTACCGTACATTTATACACCAGATAGTCTCGCCATCTTGAAATTTGTCCGCCATTTTGCGGAAAAGACTAATGTAACATTTGAAGAGTAGTTTAAATGTTACTTAATGTCAAATTATGACATTGATCACAGGGTATACCTACGTCAGAGGCGTGGATGATGTAATTTTACAAAGAATCATATCAGCAGATTTTCATTTTAATGCCGATTCCGCTTCTTACTTTCTTTCAGGGATGTCACAAACATAGAAAACAAAACTTAAACAGTGCCATATATATAGATATAGAAACTAAAACAATAATATTTTACGAATTTAAAGAAAAAAACAAAAATGCATTTTACAATTGATGAATTGACTCACCTATCTAAAACTGAGAGCAGACAAAGCACACAGAAGAAGTAGTAGGTGGCGACATAAGGCATGGTGACCACCGCGTGGAAGGAGAGGTGTCCGGCGTCCAGCCCGTCCGAGTAGCTGATCAGCAGCAGGTGCATAAGGGACAAGCCTCCGAGGATGCCGTGGCACGCGGGCGCGAAGCTTCGCCACGCTTTCTGGACTGCTATGGCTAGGTCTAGCGGGGTGATGTCGCCCATTCTGGAATTAGAATGAACATTTGTTTATAAAGGGTTGAATCTGAGCCACTGAAGCCGTTTTACCAGCGACCCAGTACCACACTCCGTTACTTTAAGGAGCTGGGCTGGCTCGGGTAGACGCTGCAGGGGGAAATACACGAAACACCCAATGCGGGACGTCAGTGCAGGACTTATCGCCCCCACACCGAATAAGATAACGTCGGTAGCAAAGGATAATTTATTATGATTGCAAATTGCAACATATATATAATACTAGCGTACTCCTGCGGTTCTGCCCGCATGATATTTTGTATTTTGACTGTCCCATAGGAACCTTTTATTTTTGCCGGGATGAAAAGTTGCCTATGTCACTTTCCGATCTCTGAGCTATGCCACAAATCAAGTCAATCCGTTACTCTAATGCTGCGTGAAAGAGCTACAAACCAACAAACACACTTTCGGATTTATAATGTTAGCAAGAATTTACATTTATTAATCTATTACATACACGAGAGGTATAGGCGCACGAGTGTATTTCCAGAATGCATTTAAAGGGTGAAATAAAATATATTTTACCAATGTTAAACACTCATTTTTTGTTTATAGCCCGGGAGGTAAGCGCAAAAAAATGCAACTACTTTCTCAAAGCTGATTTTTTGGTATTAGGTGGTGTACAACAATACCCCGGATTCAGTCAGCTGGGATGCTTAGCGTTTGGTGGAGAATCAAGTTTGTTTTTTTTTTTAATAAATGAGTATCTTGCTGCTACTTTTAAAAGCTGAAAATTGGCGTGTGGTTAGGAAAATAACTAAAACAAAGTGTAACCCCAGCAAATTACCTGAAACAAGTAACAAAGGCCTGTCAGTCTGGTTTAAAAGTAGCGATGCTTTAAAGCCTGACTGAAAAGTGCTGTTACATGTTTTGGGTGATTGGCTGTGGTTAAACTCTTTTTGAATTACTTATCTCCCAGTACATTAATTTTCAGCTTTTAGAAGTATTTGCAAGATACACATGTATATTTTAGAAAATATTCTCTCATCAATGAGACGTCGAGGCTGATGAAAACGGGTTGTCGCTATTTATAAAAACTCACTTACCTACTATCTAAAATATCTAAACCTAAGCCTCCTTTTACCCCCCTTTACCTAAAATCCCTTTTTGTAGATACTACCATGATATTACTACCATAACATTGGCGCTGCGACTGCATAGTAGGTTTTGGCCTCCAACACTAAAAGGATCCAATCATCATAGTGATACACCAGCTACGCTCTGTCCTTTTTTTTTAGATAGTTGATAGTAATAATATGTCATTTTCGAAAAAAGGACCTAGAATAGACTCATAATCTTTAGAACAGGCACTTACTGACCTTAGATACTTATCCCCCTCTCTAGACTGCTGCGACTCCAATATCCTGTCCCTCGAAACAGCCCTGAACGTCCCTCCTCCTTGTAAGTATATCTTCTCTGGTCTCCGAGCAAATGGGTCCAACCGTTCATCATTTGGAGACGTAAGAGACGAGGGTGATGAGAACGGGTTGTCGATATATTGCTCGTGGTAAGGCATGCTGGATTCCAGGCTTTCCAGCATTGCGGTGAGGTCTTTGGGTCGCGCTGGAAATGTATTGTAGTATGGTTAATATAGCAGATAAGAGTAAGACTACGGCACAAAGTAGGATTGTATAGTAGGACATATAGAATCAGGCACTATTTTAATAGTAGTGATGTAGTAGATAATGAATTCGTCATCATAGACAGTTCGTACTGAGAAAGACGCAAAGTACTCAACAATACATTTTTTTTACTATTCAAGAAGGTACATAAATATAATATATTAGAGAGCCCAAGAATATGCCACGTATTGCGGCGCGAAGCCCTCTGGAAGTGTTTTCGAATTATTTCATTGATTGTGTATCTTTTTGTATTATATTGCAAATCTTATACATATTAATAATCGGCCATGTACGAGTCGGACTCGCGCACGGAGGGTTCCGTACTGTATGGGAGCCCCCTTAAATATTTATTTTATTTTATTATTTATTATTGAAGTGAATACAAAACTAAATATTCTGTGAAAATTTCAAGCATCTACCTGTTACCATTATTAATATAGAGCGAAAAACGTCTAAAAATTCAGGTTTGTTGTATGGGAGCCTCCCTTAAATATTTATATTTTTTTGTATTTAGCATTTGTTGTTATAGCGGCAACAGAAATACATCATCTATGAAAATTTCAGCTGCCTAGCTATCATGGTTCATGAGATACAGCCCGGTGACAGACAGACAGACGGATAGACGGACAGATGGACATCGAAGTCTTAGTAATAGTTTTTCCCTTTGGGTACGGAACACTAAAAATGAATCGTGGTTGTAAGTCTCGCTAAAATTCGGGAACGGCTGAACCGATTTGGCTAATTTTGATCTTGAAATATTTGTGGAAGCTAAGGGAAGGTTTCAACGATGTAAAAAATTTAAAAAGTAGCGAGAAAAATAATAAAAACTTTAATTATCCCATACATAATGTTCCTGCATGGAAAAGTTGTCTTTGACAGTTGACAGATGGTGAGATGAGGTTCACCGGGTCAGCTAGAGAGAAATAAATATTGTTGCCGTTTTCGAATTATTTCGGTATCATTATCATCATTAGTGTATCTATTTGCAACAACATACTCTGCCAAAAAACATCTCAAAATCTTGAAAAAGATTGAAACTATGGTAGAACTTCTCTATCTCTACTAAGTGTAAGTATCTGTGTTGTACTATAATCAAAATGTGTAAAGACCACGCTATTTTCCATAATTATATATTTGTATTATTTTAATACTTTATATAACGGGAACGCACTAACGTTTATTTTCATATTTACACGCGACTATAGTTTCGGTCGCATTCGGCGATCTTTCTCAAGTTGGGGAGAGTGCTAATGTGTGAAAACCATGTAGATAGATAGATTCCATAGTAAAATATTTGTAATTGCAAAATATGTGAAATAAATGTTGTTGCGATTTCAAACTTATGAAACATTCATTTTCTACGCAAATGCAGACAATAGACATGATGACTGGGTAAAATATTATTATTATAATTAGTCCGTGAGTTATATTATCAATAAATATTGGACACATATTTTTTCTTTTGTCAATCAAACAACAAATGACAAAGTTAAACCTTGTTAAAGTTTGGGAGTGGGGGTCGTGACGTCACCTCTCTTACAGAAGTCTATACATTTGTATGGCACTTGTGACGTCACGCGGAACATTGACGGGCATATCTTCATCAATTTATGTTTAACTAGCGACCCGCCCCGGCTTCGCATAGGTGTGTTATACATATAAACCTTCCTCTTGAATCACTCTATCTTTAAAAAAAAACCGCTTCAAAATCCGTTGCGTAGTTTTAAAGATATAAGCATACATGGGGACAGACAGCAGGAAGCGACTTTGTTTTATACTATGTAGTGATTGAAAAAAGAAAAAATTGTGTCCAATATATTTTGATAGTTTACTTGACAGTCTAATTACCTATATTTTTTTAGTCATTACACAAAAACATTTTCATGCAAACAAACATTCATTGAAACATTTACCTGGTTTAGCCGTACTTTTACTCTTACTGGCGCTCTTAAAAACCTTAGGGCTGACATCTCTGCCATTAGCGTTACTATCTTGCTGCCTCTCGTCTCTGGTTTTTCGCCGAGTCTTCCGAGGTTTGTGCCGCAGTTCCTTTGTTGTGCCGTTATTGTTCTCAACGTCATTCTCTATTTCTAACTCCCCAGAGAGTGTTACTATTTCCTCTTTATTGTATTCTTTTAGATAGTCATCAACCTGAAAATGTTTTGAAATAGGGTTTTAGTATGGAATGCAAGATAGCATTTTAGGTTTGATTTCAGTTTATGACCCTAATATTATTGAAATGCAATCAAAACCAAATCTCCTTGGACTGAATTTTATGAATAACAACTGAATTTATATGTGATGGCTTAAAAATTGTATTTGCTCACATGACTTGAATCTGCATTAACTGCATGAAATTATTATCCTAGTTACTAAAAAATTATTAAATGTGGAATCCTTATAAAATTTGTAACAATAGAATTAATAACAACAAGCAAAAAATGTTAATAAATACCTAAGCACAACTTTTATTTTAATAATTGGCCAAGTGCGAGTTGGAATCGCGCACGAAGGGTTCCGTACCCTACGGGAACCCCATTAGCCCCATTTCAAACGTCTACCTGTTGCCGTTATTAATATGGAGCAAAAAACAGCAAAAAAATTATGTTTGTTGTATGGGAGCCCCCCTTAAATATTTATTTTATTCTGTTTTTAGTATTTGTTGTTATAGTGGGTACAGAAATACATCATCTGTGAAAATTTCAGCTGTCTAGCTATCACTGTTCATGAGATACAGCCTGGTGACAGACAGACAGACAGATGGACGGACAGCGGAATCTTAGTAATAGGGTCCGTTTTAACCCTTTGGGTACGGGACCCTAAAAAGGACATTAAAATTAGATAAAGAGAAAACATTTACCTTATGTGCTATAGCATGGTGTGGATGACAGTTGTTTTCTTTTATTTAAATACAGTGCCATAGTTTACTAATTACGACTAAGTATTTCAGCTGTACCATATTCATAATAATATTAAATCATTAATAACTGTAGTAAATTTAGCCCTATTAAATTTAAAAAAGCAACTGTCACCTGCACCATCCATACATCAGCCATAAGACATCCACTGTTGAACATAGGCCTCCCCCCATGGTTTTCTAATAAGGCTGGTTGGAAGCGGCCTGCATCCAGTGCATTTTATTATATCGTCAGATCGAAGCAAAATCAATAGATACGGGATCAAATTGAAAATGAGAAGATCTGTAGACAAAATAAAGTTACCGACAGAGCCCAGCAGATTAGCAAATTAAAGTGGCAATGCACATAGTTCGAACAATGGATGGCTGATGGGGCCTTAAAGTTCTCGAATGGAGACAGCAAGCTCAGCATAGGACGTCCACTGAATAGGTGGACCCGCACCATCCTACAGTGCAAATAGTGTAGACGCTAATAATTTAAATAAAATCGAACAGAGTGATCATAATTATGTTTAGGCAAGAACCAAATCTATCTCAAATATTAAAATATAATAATAAATAAGTAGTTTAAAAAAATCTCCTTTTACTTATCATCTTTGTTTACATTCCCTTAAAAACTACATTACTTCATAAACCTTGTTCACTACCCAAACTGAACCATTGACCTTTAAGAAAGCATGCTATCTAAACTACTTTGACCTTTACCTAAACTAAACAGCCTTAGGTATCTTACCTTTTCTAAAGCACTAAGACTAGACCCTGGAATCTCAAAGTCATGTTGTTCTCTTTCTCTATGCTTAGAGGAATGTCTCTTCTTTTTCCTATAAGACGGACTCCGCTTTTCTTTATGACCACTAGATGGCCGAGACAATGACTTCAAAAACTTCTCATCCAACCCATTCGGATCATGAGAGTAGAAAACAAACGAAGGATTCTTATCTGACTTCTTTATCTCTTTCTCCACAAAGCCTAAAATACCCTGTTTCAGTTGTTCGTGTATTGGTAATTCTACAGATTCGTGTTCGGATTTTATCCAGCTGTCGCGTTTGGACTTATCTGACGTGTTTTCTTCTACAGGCGCTGATTCTATGAGGTCTGGATCTTCGGCGTGACCGTTGGAAAGTTTTCTTGAACCAGACTGACTTCGGGATCTGGACTTTCTCTGCTTAGGAGAAGGAGATCTGGCTGACGTGTGCACTTCAGCTATCTCTTCCCTCACATCTATACTCTTTCCAGGCTTCATCTTCCGCTAAATGCAGCATAAACCCACGCAATTCAATGCGACACTAAACTATTATTAATTCACGAATTTGAACTACTAAAACACTAACTTAGATAAAGATAAAGTACTATAGTATTTAGTCTTCATTCTAGTTCATTAAATTCTATGAATATTTATTGTAATTTACACAATTTTATTGAAAATAAAAACAATGAAACTCGCTTACAAATATTGCAAAATGTCAAATGTCAAATCCATTGACGTCATCACACATCGGTGACGTCATTCGAAAAGAAAACGTTTCGTTACACGTTTTTATGTATTTCATTTTTCTGCAGAGATGCCACCTAAAGCTATTATTTATTAATATCAGATGCTACCATTCTGTTAGATAATTTATTACTTTAAATTAAATTATTTGTGTTCTCAAAAATATTCTAAAAATATATTTTTGAGAAAACAAATCAAATTAATGCAGATCTGAAGAGATAGATGTCATTACAAGTCTAACAATCAAAAGCTCACAAAGGTTCAAAATAACGCGGTAAAATTTAAAATAAAATTGTCAAAGTAAAAGTTTTCTTGAAGTTTTTGTGTAAGTAATTACTTCCTTCAATATTAAACATAATTAATTTATATACTTTTTACAAGTTGAACTTGGATAATTTAAAAACGTACAATACTAGTTCTTCCTCGCAAAAACCGGTAAGTAGTGATAAAAGCGCTGCCATCCTCGACCTTGCGCGCGGATAGTTATAACACTAATTTCTATTAGCAACATAACATTTTATTTTTATGACAACAGGCCAGTTTGCGGCACTAAAATCAGCATAATTACGGGCTGGTTTCGACTCATTTGATTACGAATTCAATCGAGCTGGCAGGAACGCGCCGCCGCGCCGCCGTGCCGCATCGCCCGTACCAGTTAGTACCTTCGGACTCAGAAATTCGGAATGCTGACGACCTTCACTAACGCCTTTTTGTGCGGGGACAAGTTAAAGGAAATAAGATATTATAAATGTCCTTGTAGCTCCGTAGTTTAAAAATAATATATCAACAGAAAAAAGAGACAAGGAAAGGGGATTTCTTTGGAACGCAAGGACACCTTTCATTTTAAGGGAAGTTTAAAAATTCGAAGTCTTCGAAGAGGTTTTTCTATTTTCTCTTATTGATACTAAAAGCACGGTAATGATATCTAATTACCGTGCTAAAAGGCTTGGCTGTCGTTTTGTAAAATAAGTAAGTTATACGTAAAGCTAAGTAATATGTCTCATAGGTGTACAGACCGTACCTAGCTAGAGTTTGAGGAGCTATGAAAATGTTACAATTATAAAAACTCTATTTCAAGAGGTTTAATATTTATGGTTTATTTAGGTGCAATGTTTAAATACCTAATAATTATTAAGTAGGTATTATGACTAAATTATTGTCACAAATAAAATTGAAGGACTCAGGAGATAACGTGTAATAAGTACCTAAGATAAATGAAGTAAAATGTGTGAAAGTCTATTTTTGAGTCGCAATCGAGGGGGTGATGTTTATTAAAGGCATTCCCATAGGTAATCACTATCATCACTATCACTATACATAGTATAAAACAAAGTCGCTTCCCGCTGTCTGTCCCCATGTAAGTACGAGTATATCTTTAAAACTACGCAACGGATTTTGATGCGGTTTCTTTTAACAGATACCTAGAGTGTTTCAAGAGGAAGGTTTATTCCATGTATAATACACCTGTGCGAAGCCGGGGCGGGTCGCTAGTTACTTATAATAAAACAATATTATACTTACTTACATATTATGTATCTACCTAATTACAACCGGTCTTATTGGAGATCTAGGATAGAGGAGGCCTGTGTCCACTGTCAGAGGAAATCTTACGGCTGAAACGACGTCGAACACCTAATAACCTACGTAGGTAGGTACCTACCTACTTATACGTACTAGCTATACCTACTATAATGAGCAAACAGGACGACTAAAGTACCAATGTTAGTAGATGCCTATGTAGATTAAAATACTAGTAGGTGCCTACCTACTAAGTAATCGCTCTCGCTTACAATATCAGGCCATACACTAAGGCTGGTTAGGTATTCAAATCTCTACGAATCAGTTCCTTAGTAGATACCTACTCAACACGTTATCTGTGTTTAGTAAGGAAAAGACAGACTTTGAATATTTCTGGACTAAATAATAAACATGTCTTATTGGAGAACTTTAGTAAGGAATACACCAACCTTTTTTTTTTTTTTTTTTTTTACTAGGGGGAAATCTTCTGAAGATGCCCTAACTGCATTGGAGTGCAGTAGGGTTATGTGGGATTGTACTCACTAAAACCCCCTCGGTGGCCAGCCTTTGTGCCTTCTTAGGAGCTCCGGGATCTCCAAAATTTAACGCACCGGTGCTCCCAGCACTTTGTGTGCCTACTCGCCTGGCAAGAGCCAGGCTTGTGCGGTCCTCTACGACAGCGTTGCCACACACGCTGTCGTCCTCCTCGGGCCCGCTTGGGTAGGTGGCCGGAGCCCCAACGCGGAGTAGGCTCTTACTACAGGCAGGGGATACCGATGCCGTATTCTCGTGCCCCGAAGGAAGGAATACACCAACCTAGACTGACAATAGCCGCGGTGACCCAGAGGTAGTGACACCCGCCTTGCAATCGTGAGGTCGTGGGTTCAAATCCCGGTCCCGTACCAATGAGTTCTTTGGAATTTATGTACGGAATTTAACACAACTGACTTTACGGTGAAGGAAAACATCGTGAGGCAACCTGCATGCGTCCGTAGAAGAAATTCGATGGCGTGTGTGAATCCACCAACCCGCACTGGGCCAGCGTGGTGATATGGTCCTAGCATCCTTTGTGGGTAGGCCTACGTTCTGCAGTGGACTATTGAAAAGGCTGGTACAGTACAGTACAACCAAGACTGGGACAGCGTGGTGCGGATATGATCCTAGCACCCTTTGTGGGTAGGTGAAATGTTATAGGTGGACTTTTGGTATTTTGGGATTTCTTTCACATAGAGCCAGCTGAGAGATTGAACCTGTTTAATTAGAGACATATTTATTATCTATTATATCTACGTATTATACTAACCCATGCAAGCCATAGTTCGATCTTTTTATAGATTTCTGATAGAACTGATGATGAAATCGTATCTCCATCTTGCAAATAAATACTTACTTATTCTTTGATAGGTACTTCAATAGACAGTGATTCCATAGGCTTTCTATCTACAGAAATATATTCTATGGTCTGCTTTTTAGGGTTCCATACCCAAAGGGTAAAAATGGGACCCTACTACTAAGACTCCGATGTCCGTCTGTCTGTCTGTCACCAGGCGGTACCTAACGTGTACCGTGATAGCTAGAACGTTGAAATTTTCACAGATGATGTTGCCGCTATCTAACAACAAATACTAAAAACATAAAAAATAAATATAAAAGAGGGGTTCCCATACAACAAACCTGAATTTTTATCCCATGCAAAAAACGAGATTTTTAGGAGTTTTTTTGCTCGCTATTAGTAATGGCAAGCGGAATTGGGCTAAAGGGGCTCCAACACGGTAGGCAAACCTTCGTGCGCGAGTCCGACTCGCACTTGGCCGATTTTTAGGGTACCGTACCCAAAGGGAAAAACGGGACCCTATTACTAAGACTTCGATGTCCGTCTGTCCGTCTGTCTGTCACCGTGCTTTATCTCATGAACCATGATAGCTAGGCAGCTGAAATTTTCACAGATGATGTATTTCAGTTGCCACTATAACAACAAATACTAAAAACAAAATAAAATAAATATTTAAGGGGGGCTCCCATACAACAAACCTGAATTTTTAGACATTTTTCGCTCTATATTAATAATGGTACCAGGTAGATGCTTGAAATTTTCACAGAATATTTAGTTTTATATTCCCTTCAATAATAAATAGTAAAATTAAAATAAAACAAATAATTAAGGGGGGCTCCCATACAGTACGGAACCCTCCGTGCGCGAGTCCGACTCGTACTTGGCCGATTATTTTATACTTATCTAATCTGATTTCTTTACGCCTGATTTGATATCAAATACAAATTACAAGCGTAGCCTTCTCTACTGACAGCTCGCTTTTTTGAGTAGGTATAGGTAGGTATAGCGAGCCGCTTGTAAACAAACCTATTTCCGAGTGTTACCAAACCATCCATAAATGCACTCCAGTTGGACATGCCCCCTGCCCCTGTACCCCCCTAGAGGCCGTTCTCCCCTCTCAGACCCTCGGAGGCCGCGGCGAAAGGAACTTTCACTGATGGAATTCGGAGGCAATGACGTCACGCCTGTGCTTTGCGCAATGTGATGCAACGACTTTGTGCACTTTTCGCACAAAAGACCTCATTTTCAAGATTTGTTCTGGGGCAGGTGATGTCACCTTTCTTTAGTGTTTACTGTTTGAAAAACCTACTTAAAACAGTGCCGAGGCCGCTTGTTTGTTGATGTTTTGCACATTCATAGATCAACTATACACAATCCTTATTATCATGTTGTTTCTGGCTGTGTTTCCACCCTGGTCATTTAATTTGTCCTAAATTAAGGGATTTTTTTCAAAAATACTATCCCTAAGTAAGTAATCCTAGGGGAGGGGGTCCTCCGCGAAGCCATGAAGTAAAAAATCCCTAAATTCCTGTTTCAATTCAAAACGCCCTAAGTAGTAGGTATCCGAATTATGCATTTTCGTCCTAAAATAGGGCGAAATCACTAAAAGTAGAAACACTGCTTTCTAGCAAAGCGTAACGTTCGTAAAAAATATGTAAATCATAATTTTATTGATAACATTGTTTGTAACAGAGCATAAGTTAGTGCATCAACTGATAAATAATATGTACTTAGTCTTATCACAAATAATATCGTTCCGTCCACCTTGAGCTCCGACTTAGGTACCTATAGGCAATGAAACAAAATAATGTTTGATTTGAGTTTGAAACTATTTTGAAGGAATTTCGTTTGGTAAATTAATTCTGGTATTCGATAAGATTTCCAAAATACCTACAGGTAATTCAAAGACAACTAAATTTTCTGAAGTTCGATTCACGGCCTCCAATGCTTAATTTGGATAGGTGAGTACCTAAGTACTTCATTAATTTGAAGTTCATTAAAATATTAGGTACATGATTCTGCGAGTTTTTCTTTAAAAAAGAAAAAACAATTAATTGGGGTTGCGTAGGTACTTACTGAAGATCATATATAAAAATAATACTCAATTTAAATGGCCATTTCACTTTATTGTGATAATTATACTCATTTATAATATTGATTCATAAAATCTACATTAGTTTGGTCCAATAATAATTATTATTAGAAAAATTACAGAATGCTAACTGCATTCAACTTATTTTAATACATTTATACGTTATTCATTTTGAATAATGTCGTACAACTTAATAATTCCCATCACCGTTATTATTGCAAATAGTTTCTGTGTAAAAATATTTACATTTCAATTCGGCGGGTTACTAAGTCATATTAGTTTACTTTCCAACCAATTTAACCAATTTTGTCCCCAATAAAAAAATTACATTTGTCTATTTGGCACAAAATTACACATAATTTTTGTCTTAAATTGCACAAGAATTTCTCCGCCCAAACCACAATAGGTACTACGTATAATATTGCAAATTCGACATAACTTGTCGTAGCTTAAATATAACCTTAATTTAAGTACTTCATTTAATTTTTTTTATATTTTTTGCAAAGTTTTTTTACGAAATTATCAATAAATTATTTTAAATATTAAAAGTACTTTACATAACTGAGAATAATCTCTTTCGTATCACTATTTAGACGCGTTAAGCAATAACATCTTACGTTTTTCTTATTTACATAATCTTATTTACCTAAAGTTCATAGAACGTACTAGAAATATATCATAGATATATGGGATAAACAATTACCGACTTTCGACGTTGACGACCTTAATCGTTCGATTCGAAAATTAATAAGATCATCAACGCGTAATCGCCGGTAAAAAAATCTTAACTCTAACACAGCTTAGAATCCCGTCCATAAAAATTCTTGAGAAAATTACCTTTCTCGAATTTTTTGGAGGGATGTTGTACGAGACGCCTAGTAATTCTGAGAGAGACGCTACTCGCCTGGTCTACAGAAAATTCGGTCGTCAACAGACTGCTTCTGTGTCCTGTTTTGCGATCACACGCAAAAAAGGACCAGTCGCTACGATGGTCCGCATTACCGCGGCACACACACCTATTTACAATAAATATTTACATTTATCTTACAAACTAAGAGAGACGGGAGTATTTATAGGCAATAGGGGTGGCAGAACTGGTAGACCAGCCGCTGACTTCTCTCTGTCTTCTTCATGATCCCTTTCTTGTAGTATTGTCGGATGCTTCGAGAGAGCTTGTCGTAGTTCATAGCTGGCCTGTTCTTTCTCTTGCCCCAAAGTCTGGCGACGCGAACTGAATCCTCAATCTTGAAGACTCCGCTACCTGCAAAGACACGGAATGAATTAAAGATTCGTTCGTTGATTTGCGAATGTAAATAGTGGAACTTTATTTTAAAGAGACGTTAACGGTGTTTGGTGAAGCTCATTTGCAATTTAAACGGTTGCTGCATGAGGTCCGACATGGGTTAGATGTTATGCCTAAGCTTTTGAATTTTTGGTTTGCATTTTAAACAGGAACATATTTTATGTTTAATTATTATTGCATGTGCATGAAAGCAGATAAATAAACTACCAATCATCACCGATCCGTTACTATCTGTATTTCACTTGACAAAACAGATAATGTTTTTGTCAGACTGTGCAGTGCATTTTAATGATGCAATATCCTATTGACATAAGAGAATAAAAATATTTGTAAATGACTTTACTATAGATCACAATACTTGAAATTATATTGATAGAAATATAATTGTAGAGCCAAAAGTGAACTAGAAACAATAAATGAAAACACAAAGTACAAACACTATACTAATATAAATTCAGTCCTAAGTCTCGAAATATGATAGATCTAAAGTCAAGAGAGGTAAGGAGGTTTACAATGAACATAGTAAATAATAGTGACTACGACTGCACAGCGTCCAGATGGCAGTAACTGGCTGGATCACCTTGGCTATAGAATGTCACAGCTACTTGAATTTTCCTACTACATAACGGTTTGAATTAATTACGTACGTATTCCTGAATAGTGGAAATCTCGTCTTTGGATAGGATCTGACACTTGGCAATAAGGGACAACACACATTAGACATGGATGTTTTATAAGTTAATCTGAATAGATTTTTCGATCTTAAAATGAAGTTTGACTATCACATTTATAGTTTCCGAATGTCAAAGGCCCCATGGAACTTGCAAATAGACAAATGTATAGACAAACAAAATTAACAAAAATTAGCATCAGAGTTGGAATCATTCGACTCAAATTAGATCAGGGAAGATTGTGTATATGGCAAATGTGTCAGGGATATCATAAAACGAACCAAAGACAATGAAAACATAATCAAAAGCAAAGACTTTAAAATTAACATCACCCGAGAGAATGTTATAGAATAGGTAGTAGGCAAATTAGAGTACTTTAAAACTCGGACATATTTTTTACGCGGAGGTTGATCAGAATTTATTGCCATTGTTGATACTAGTATTGTTAACAATGTACCTATCTACTCTAAATACGTCGTTCGTAACTTGTTTGATTCCGTGACCATAGTTGGTTCAAGAAACAGGTTCAAACAAAGAGGACTGTAGTGACACAGTACTATATTTTTTATAGAATTAATAAAATGTAACTCATGCTATGAAGAAATTTGCATGAATTTCAAAAAGGTCATTTTTGTGAGTCACCCCGAAACTCAATCTGGGGTGAGTCATACGATTTCTCTTTTAGATCTATAAATTAATTGTTTTATATCTACATAAATATATAAGCTAAAGATAATGACTATAAAAAGATAATAATATGGAAATTAAAAATTAGAACTTTGATAATAGTATAAAATGCAAACAGGCAAGATGTAAATACTGTCTATACATTGGTATCTGCAGAGCATACATACAACTGTTCAGTTAGGAAACTGAACCAGCAAAAAAATAATCATTATCAATCATCATTAGAAACCAATATTTTTTATAAAAACTATACATGTGCTTAATTTGGCACTGTTCGTCAACTTTGTTTTACCTAAATCAAAAAGTTATTGGTCTAGGATAATGCCAACACTAAATATATTTTAGCTTAGGACGTCCACCCACAAGGTGGACGGATGACCTCATTAAGACCGCAGGATCGCGCTGGATGCAAGCCGCTTCCAACCGGTCTTATTGGAGATCCATAGGGGAGGCCTATGTCCAGCAGTGGACTTCTTATGGCTGATGGATGGATGGATGATGAAATATTTTTATCGTGGTGTGCCTTAATATTACTCATAATTTCGTTAATGGTTCTTATGATGTTATCAATCCTTATCACTATTTATATTTCGATTGTTATATGATCGATCGCTTTACAACAATCGCTTAAGTATTTTAAAAATAAGCATGATACGACTTTCTGCGTAGTTAGATAACATCGTTTACTTATGATATTTTATACATTTATTACATATCGAACGTCTCTTTAAAATATAGTTACCACCACTCAGTACATAATATAATATCTGATTTTACATTTTTTTCATCTTCCAGAGGAATGTTTTCTATTAGGTTTATAGACATGTACGTATATTTATTAAAATTGTGTACTTCTTAGTAACTTACTACTGTACTTTTGTACTAGTTATTATTTGCATTAAGGCGGTGCTTTTTACCGACTTCCAAAAATGAGGAGTTACTATGTTCGTTTGTATGTTTTTTTATGTATGTTCATCGATATTTTAGCCAATTGTGAACCGATTTAAGGAAAATCTTTTTTATTTCAAAAGAATGGGGGAGGCCTTTGCCCAGTAGTAGGGCACGACAGGCTAACAACAACAACAACATTTCAAAGAATATACACCCGAAGTGGTCCCATTTAAATTTTATCGAAATCTGCTAGCCGTTGTTGATATATCAACAGTAATGTACATCGATTCGTGTAAACTATTCAAATTCTGTACACGGTGGAAGAAGAAGAAATGTTTATTATCTTTTCTACTGTTGAACATGGATATTTATTGATTACGATATAAGGATAACTAATTGTAAAGATAAATGTACTTACTTCGGTCTAACCACCGAATAGCTGATCCGTGGATGTGAGGTGACGCCAGAAGTTCCTTCAGGAACTGCCAGAGATGTATATGTGTGCTTCCAGACTTGGCCTTTCCTCCAGCTGTGACGGTACTAGCGCCAACCGGCTCCGAATCTTCATCTGCTAGAGATCAAAAAAAATGAAGTAGGTATTAAAGATCACTTAGTTTTAGTTGGAGGTTTCTAACTATGGGCCTTATTAACAAGTTATTTAGCACAACGAGCTATGGAGAGGGCTATGCTCGGAGTCTCCCTGCGAGATCAAATCAGGAATGAGGAGATACGTAGAAGAACCAAAGTTACCGACATAGCCCAGTGGATTGGCAAGTTGAAGTGGCAATGGGCAGGGCACATAGCGCGGAGGACTGATGACCGATGGGATCGAAAGTTCTCGAGCGGAGACCATGCACCGGCAAGCGCAGCGTAGGACGTCCACCCACAAGGCGGACGGATGACCACATTAAGACCGCAGGATCGCGCTGGATGCAAGTTGCTACCAACCGGTCTTATTGGAGATCTAAAGGGGAGGCCTATGTCCAGCAGTGGACGTCCGATGGATGGATGAAGGATAGTTTTAATTTAGGGATTTACAATAAAAGAGCCTACTTCTCTACCTAATTGTTCCAAAGTATTGTTACCATCATCTCTGTTGGTGTTTGTTTCAATAGAGTCGGTCTTTTTAAACCTAGAATGTATTAGTTCTTGATAATTAATGTTTTCCTTTTGTTTTGATTTCTATGTGTCGTAAAGTTTAGTATTTAAATTATTCTTATATCAGTGTAGTATATCTTTAACACCCATGACAAATATTTCACTGAGAAGAACTCAGTTTATGTTTATTGATTAAGGAAAATATTACCACGTAAAAATTGTCGTGCCAAAGTTTTACAGAAACCAGATAGAGACCAATATCTTCACGTTTGTCTCGATTTGTCTCAACTAGGTATATAAAAAGTTACTGAAGTAGGTAAATAACCGTATATTAATAAAAACTTTTTGAACTTGCATGCTCTCAGATCATAATTTCATCACAGTGAGAATATGCAATTACTATAAATTACTACACAATGTTGAATGTATATTGTAACAACATGTCATTAATTTTGCTGAACTTTGATTTGTTTTCAACAATATATTAACATATTTACTCGTGTTTATCAGAGTGATAGGACAACTGCGCACTATTTCTATACTAAATGGTTATCAACATTGTTTTCGTTTAATAATGCACAAAATGCAGTTTTCTATTTAAAAGAAAACAATGAATCCTAAAACAGTAACTAAATGTGGTATAGGTAAAACAAATGTAGACATAATGCAGCAAGTTGCGGTTTTACGGTTTTATTTATTGAAAGGTCAAACACCGAAACAATGTTTCAGGGTATCAATCAACCTATATGCAACGTAATCATCAATCTTCTGTTCAATAATAAGGATCATTATATACCGTATAATGGTGCCAATGACGAGAACTAAACTCATCGGCTAGTGTTCAATATATATTATATCTTCCTAGAATATGTATTATCAGCTATTAATTCCTCGAACAGTGTATTATCATAATCATCGCAAATCTAATCTCCTAAGAGTTCTCATCAGACTTTTATATAAAATGACGGCAGAGTAACCAGCCGTTTATTTTTAATCATATAGTGTAAACTTTATACCAATTTATTGCGTTGACCTTCAGAACTAGACGTGTAAACAGACTGACATTCAAACGAATAGCGTAAACACTCTAACAGTAATAGCTATATGCTATTTAAAGAAGAAAGCTGGTGTTGAATAGAATATTACAGGTGTTTCCGAAGATACATCACGCAAAGTAAAAGATGGAGTGTGAAAAGACGCTAAAATTGCCAATGACTACGCTTAAAGTATCAAGCTTACAGCAAAAATTATATTAAATGCGACAGCCAATTTGCAAAAGTGTAGAAGTAATGCAATTTTATGCTCAGAAAAACAAGTTTTTATCCATTTAAAGAGTAACAGAATGTTAAATATAAAGTTACATTTGGAAAGGTAGTACTTGTCCGTGGCCTTGCAAGTCTAGAAGCACAACAACTCAGACAATCTGTGTCGTCGGGAAACGACACAAAAACTTGGTTTGACGTATATGGACACAGTAAGGGCTGACATGGCAATAGGACGACATAGGTCTGATTGATGGTCTAACTGTAACAAGGCGTGCCATTCTGTACGGGATGCAATAATCCAATTCATCCTACAGGAAATTTGTTGGTCATTGATTTTGAATTTCGAATCTAGTTGTGAGTGACTGATACAGCTTCATCGCTTTCATTATCTTTGTTTTTAATTAAAATTTTGAGTCATCAACGCATGTGGACAATTGCATGGTCGAAAGTTAGTCTGCAAGTATTGTTGCTTGCACTTGCTTTTTAATTGAATTCAGTACATAACCCATTGACCTGTTTAAAGTGAGCATTGCTAGTCTCTCCGATATAAATCTTTATACCAAATGAGCATGTGTGGATTGCTGACAGCTCGTCCAGAGATAATTGTCGATTGCTATTTCCTGTGCCAGTATCTGACACTTTATTTATTTATTTATGAGTTAACTGTCTGGCCTTTGAGTGTTGCACATTTATTGCTGTGCATTCAATCTCTACACGAAGTAGGCTATTTAAAATCATATTTATTTAATATTGTATCTTTAATGTTTGATTCAGTAGCTATATTATTATTGATGTCACAGAAACTATCTGTGCCAGTAACAAAGAAAATCAATCTTCCTCGTGGAAATTTCCAATCATGTTGCCTCGATAATAATTAGTAACAACACTTATATTACTGTCTTTAGATATACTGTCTATTGTTCTCTACGGGCCTACTAGTTCTAATTACCGATTAAATGTACATTTCCTATTATTTCCAATAGCTATGTCCTCGTTTTGTCAAATACATCTTCATTTAAAATTCCATCGTGTATGCAGAAATTTACAGCCTCAGCATTTGCAATAGTTGTATGTACGTCTTGTCCATATATCATTAACTTGTTTGTCAGTTCGTATGTGTGCCGCCCATAGGCTGGGCTAACGGTGGTGCACAATGCACGGCTGATGCATCGTTGTTCTACATCTAAAATCGAACGTAGTCTAACTGTAGATTAACAAACTTTTTTGACAAACTTTTGGCGAAATATTTTATGCAAATGTATTTTACGTTTTTATTACCATTACTATGTTATGAAATTAACTGTTTTTATTTGAATTTTATAGTTGTAACTCTAAGCTTTTGTTGTTTTTATTTTATTTTAATTTGAAAACCTCCCCTATGTTATTTGAATATTTATTTCTGAGATATGATTTATTCTTACTTTCTTTGCAGCGTTTTCGCATTTGTAGAAATGATTGTATGATTCACCGCTTGTAAGTATTAAACGCGCTAATTAGGTATATTTTATTTGTTCATTTACAAGTAGTAAGATTTCTGGGTATTCCTATGGCTTATCACTATTATCAACAAAACGATAAATATGACTTACAATAATAATATGATAATTTACAACAAGTTGAGAGTTTTATACTTTGTGGTGTTTTAGAAATTTGTTAAAAAAACTATTTTATTGGTTGATAATATATGTATATTATTATTGTATACTACGGGACTAATCGCACACTAAAATTAACAAGATAAATAAATACCTCATCATCCCGAAGTTTTGACCGAGTTGCATCGATCGTGGTCACGGGTAGACTCAATGAGTCTAATCGATGCAACTCGCTCTGATTTTAGTGCGCGATTAGTCTCGTAGTATATGGTAATAATGTGTTCAAATCGTGAAAGTTTCAAAACAATATATGATTAACATTCTGCTAAAATTATGGTAAGTTGTATTTCTAATAGCTGTTATATACGGACACGTTCCATAATATACAGGGTAATTTTTAATCAATTGGCACCATTTTAGGGGCTTATTCTGTACATCAAAACTAACAACTTTTGTTCTGCGACTTTTGTCAAAACTCAATTAAAAAATCAGCTGTTCCTTCCATACATTTTGTCGAGGGTGAACGATATTTTTCTATGGAACAACAACTTTTTTTTTGAGAATTAATAAAATTTTAAATTAATGATTTGAGTTCACAGCCTCCAAGACGTTTGACTCGGCTATGCTACCAATATGGTATAAACAATTACTCACCATCACTCATGTCATCCGCAGAAGGTAACGGAGCAGGGGTAGGAGTAGTTGGCGGTTGCTGATGATCAGACCAGGGCGTCGTGGAAGATCTCCAGACTTCATGCCTCGCTGCCTTCCAGATCTCTAGCTGCGCGTACAACGTGCTGCCAGCCTGCAAAACCACGGACTCTTTAGCAAAGCTTTAGCAAAGACAGTCTATCGAATGAAAATTGCATATTTGGCCAGCTTACTAAAAATATTGGAAACATAAAGATACTACGGAGACCAGTATATTTTATTAAAGACAGTTTTTCGAATGAAAATGGTACATTAGGTCAGTAAATTAAATTAATCGGTATCGTAGACTATAACCACAGGTTATCTGTCAGCTGCCTCGTTAAAAATGTAAATGTCATGAATGAAAAATTCGCATAGAAAGCTTTAAAATAATTAAATCTTTTTGGAAATTAATGAAATGAAATGAACGTATTAATTGAATAACAAGATATATGTGCAAGTTTGTTTTTATTCTTATATCAAATGTCGGTGGTAATTCTAAGTAATTTTGAAACAAATCATAAAAAAAAAATTGAAAACGAGAAATCTAATTTAATGCAAACAACGAGTTTTTATAAAATTTAGAACTTCAAATCTACTCGGGAACACGATCTTCACCAATTTCAGAAACCAGTTTTCTAGGCACGTCTTTATCTTGCCTATATTTCAATTAGATACACAAATCGCTTAGAGATTGGGATTGATTTTGAGACGGTTACATTTTACGCGCTTATTTTGGTAAAGGTTGATGAACTGTGAATCTGCGACACCGTCAACGGAGAAGGGCATTCGAAGGCCGCATCAAAACAAACGGCGTGTTTGTATGCAGTGGAGTCAAACAAGGTAGGTGCTGGCAACCGGCTGACTTTCATCGGCCTTGGTGAAAGTCTCGAGGTAGTCGAGGCAGCCGCGCGTGATAACGCTCCTGCCCACTAGAACGCACGACGATTAGACGCTCTTACGATTCTAGACGATTCCAATTAGCCGAGTTGCATAATTCGATAAACGCCCCAATATCAAATCCTATCAGAATCAAGTCAAACTTGACATAACAATCGTTGCAAAACAAAGTGCTGGTCGGTGGTAAACAGGCGAAGTGTGTCGGGTTATTATATAATATTGAGAATCGGGTTGCTGTTAACGGATTTCCTTGATAAGACGTAATACTTTCTTTGTTTTAAGTTCTTCTTGCTTACTAATAAGAGAACATCTCGTAAATATTATTATATTATATAAGATTATGTAAAATCAGGTTTAATGCTGCTATTTTACTTAAAGTGTCAATGTAAAATTTTAAATTGCCATAAAATTATTTGTATTTCTGTGATATTGGAAACAAGTTTAGTGACGTTATTTGTCCTTTGCCCTCTCATTTGTACCTAAATTGATAAAAGCTCTGATATCATAGGGCAATACTGTGAACTGTTTGAATCATATAAATATTTGACCATACAAAGCAAATAATAACAAAATGAGAAAAAAAAAATGATAAATTGAACGACAACTAAAATTTTTAAAAGATCAAAAATAAAAAAATAATAAGGAATGATAACTTAGTCAAAAGGTAAATATGTACTGTAACAAAATCTCGAAATAAAACTATGAAACAAAGCCACATATGCTGATTCATACGTTGTTAAACCATTAAATCGACCGACTTGTTGCAAGACACGCAAGTCAAGACGTGATGTAAGATACACCTCACAAAAACTTAGGAAGTTATTACCCAAATTTTTGATGAACTGATGAAGATTGCTATTGATATAATTGAATTTGAAGAACTTGCTGCTATCTAATGAAATATGGCAGTACTCTTAAAGATTATTTAAGAAATGATGTCATTTATCTACAACTCTGATGGGTCACGCTTCATAAAACGCCAAAAGTTATTCAAACGAAAGAAGCCACCATTCACAATCTCTTTGTATGTATGGAAGAAATTGCATAAATGGGCAAATCGTATTTTTTTTTTCAAATTTTGGAAAATACTTGAACTATTAATATTTATAGTATAGTTATGCTCACGAATTCACCCGATCCTTCAGCAGTTACTTGCACAAATTTATAGCTAATCAGATTATTTATATTACTAATGGCAAAACTACCACTATTATTACTTTTATTCTCATGACGATTAAGCAAAACGCCACGTTAACGATTACATATAATGTTGTTTTGGTTGACCTAAAGATATGATAGTGAGGAATGCGAAATAATTAAGCGATAATAGTAGAATGTTTTTAGATTTACTACTACCAGATTTCAGTAAACACACATTATCATTAATTATGTGAATCAGCTTTGTACTTTGCACTTTATGGTCATGTTATTCATTTCATCAACTGTTGCCTATAAATTATCTTCTATTAAAATAGAATTGATTGTTTTGTTCCTTACCTCAGGTGCTCTCTGATTAAAGTCTTCTTCAGTAAGGGCTACAAGCGCTGGTCCATCCATTGCAAAATACTCCTCAGGGACCATTTGAAGATTGAATGTCCTCAGTGTGAACGATACCCAAGCTTTTACATCTTCTGGCCTCCACAGCATTGGATCTGTAAATATCATAACTTATTGATACCGAGTTCATTCATGTACTAGGTCAAATGTTATCTTTCTTTTATGTTTAAATTTTTATGTTGTCATATTTGTCTTGATACTGTAATATTTACGCAGCATTAACATCAGTATTTTAGCTAGTCTCCAATTGATAATTTGCGTTGTTAGAGAGTCTAAATTCAAACATAAGAACTTGTTAGTGGCTTATACTATTACTTTGCATAGTAAATTATTATTGGATATTATTGGCAACGTCACGGCATACGATGAGCAGACGAGATCATCACTGGGCCAACACAAATATACAAATTACGTAATCAACCATTCCGTTGATCTTCTCAGAAACCATTTAATATTTATAATGACGATGTACTCAGGCAGTAGCTGACATCTCTACGTGGAAATACGTTTTTTCTGCCTTATCGAGATGTTAGTGACGTCATTATTAATCGCGCCATTAATAGTACGCATGTAAGGCATTCAAGTACAAATTCACATGCCAAGACATTGTACTTAACGAGTGAATGACATGACATATACAAGGTGTTCTCTCAGAATGCAATCGATACAGTCGCGGTGACTAATGAAATTATTATTGGCAAATCTGTTGACTCACCTGGAGAAATTCCAAGTACTGTGCAGGTGTTATCAACGTCTCTCTTGGATTGTTCGATGGCCATTGAAAGAACTCGGTCTATGTCAGGAGCAACCAAAGCTTCGTCGCCTCCGCTGCTCTCTTCCATCTTCACACTACTTAGCTCAAAAGGTATTGGCCTTAGGTTGAGCCTCTTTTGGAATGACGTATCTTCAAGTGCAGATCTGAGAAGTATGTGATCTCTCGGCTCTTCAACTTCAAGTTTAGGTGTGATATAATTATGTTGAACGCTCTCTTGCAGTATCTGGTTTTCTTTTAAAAGTTCTTCAATATCTATGTATTCCTCGTGGTGTGGTACCGGTGATGTGCTGTATTGTGTGTGGCTGCTACCATATGAGACGCAAGATCCTGATGGTGACAGAGGGTACGGAGAGGCGAAACCAGGTACGCTCAATCTGTTCGGTTCTTCTTTGATAGGAACCTGTGTGTAGTAGTGGAGGGAGTTAAACGGGGAGGAAGGTTGCAGCGCCACCGTGGGAATGGATCCTTCGTCTGATGATGGAGAAGGGGTAGGGTAGCCTTCGAAGTCGTACAGTCTGTCTAGGAAGTTGTTGTCTTCAGGGTACGGGGGTGGTGGTTTTGTGTGGGGGTTCTGCGGGGAGTGCAGCATGGGTTCTGGTGGAGAGGCGGCGCCGAGCAGGCGGAGGAGGTGCTGGAGGTCCGCGGGGGACGCGGGCACGGCCCTCTCGTCCTGCGAGGCCGATGGCGGGCTGCACCCGGACCGCGGCACTGTCTGTGGCATCTGTGGACAAAGCAAACTGTATGTTAGATAGAACATTGCATGACAAAACACTAGATTTAAACTAATGATCGTGTATCTCATGGACTAAGCTCTCCATCAAACAGATGATAGCTAGATGGACTAGTACTATAGACTAAAATCTCATAAAACAGATGAGTCTATAGTCCGTTAGTGACTCCGAAAAGGCTACGTTGCATTCAACTTAAATGACTCATCCTATCGATTGTGAATGGGAGACCGAAAGCGACACTTCAACTTAACTTTCCTCTAAACATTTACAATCAAGAACGAGCCTTTGGCCTGCATATCAAATAAGGTAACCTAGGACATTTTGTTGTCAGTTATTCGCAACGTGCAAGGACCAATAAATATTAGATTTACACACGTTTAGTGCGTCGATTGCAGGGTTAGATCATCGCACGCGTCAGCCGCGTCCCGCGCCGCGCGTAGCAACCCATCCAGATGTACAAAACATAACAAACTCAACCTCTTGTATATTTATCTATAACGTCAAAGAATCCTAAATTCGGTAGTGACTAACTCGCTCCCGAATTGAGACAAAAATTCGCACGTCATTAAGCAGTTATGATAATTATCGCAGATTGTCAACATTTGGATATATATTTTATTAAAATATCACGACTATATGTTTGGCATAACTGTTTGCTAGGCGCTTCTGAGAAGTGCTATTAGCTACTTAATGGTAATGAGGATGATTGTTAAAGTTGTTGGTAAAAAAAATCTGTTGATAAGCACATAATGAATGGCAAAAAATTTGTAGAGTTTCCTCGAGCGTGTTATTCTTTTAATATCTAAAATGTCAATGTAAAAAACTCACGCGTAATAGCGATAAACCCATCTCTGCAGAATTCGAAGGCTCACTGAGATAGGTAAAGCATTTCCATGCGAAAATCTCGATATCTTGAGCAGGTCTAACCGGTCCGGGCGGACAATCGCGCCGCAAGTGTTTTCTTGATATTCTACATTTTTACTCAAACAATGCATTATTTTGCACAGTTCTCATGCATACACATCAATGATAATTGTTTTTATTTTTTACGCCATTGATTCTGCGTATATCATTTCATTTATTCATCAGTGTGTCAAAGTATCAATGAGTAACATTACTATTTTTTTTTTCGAATAAAACAGCAATCTAGGAAAGCAATCAACATACCAGATAAAGCATCAGTTATTTTTTATAGTTACAAATAAAAATAAATGTGATATAAATTTTTATGATCAAAAATGTTACATATCTGTACTTACTCGTACTTATAACTCGTAGTTCTTTAACAAGACTCCATAGTAACTTTACCCAAGCTAGAAAATATGTGCGTTTGTATACATGAATATTAATTAATTAAACATGCTATTTAAGTAGGTACTCGTAAGCTCAAGGAAATACAAGGTATCGAAATCGTGATTTTGATACGGGATTTACTGCATTCCTATAACGACAATCAATATGATCACAAATATTTTGTAAATCTCCGCATTCTCTTTAGCTTAAATACCTAGAGACCTAGAGACATACTCATAGTTGAAAAGGTTACTATGCGGTTGTAATCTGTATCAACAGAGTAAAGTTTTCAAACTAAAAAAGTTGGTGTTCAAATCAATGTCAGATTAAAGAGGTACCTACTACATTATCTCGAGTGCTTTACACGTCGCTTAGGCAAGTTGTTGGTCAAACACGGTCTTACTAAGGTTAAAAGAAAACTTAAAACACAAGAACAGCTATAAAATATTATATACACTGAAATTTACGATCCAAAAAGACCTAAATAAACAAATAGGTGATTGAAAAGTAACGACAACTATAAAAATCGAACCGAGCCATTATTATACCAACTTTTTAGAATACCAATCTCAAAAAATTGGAAAACCCGCTTTGCTTAAGCCTAGACTTTTCTTGCCATCCTATTTCCTCAAAGTCTTCAATGGGACCTAGTCATGCCGACTCATCACTATCAGTCTATCGAACCCCGGAAATGCGTCTTGTCGCATCCGGATAACCTTTTTTGACACAAAAATACGTTTCCACTAATAGTACTATGCGAGTGATCGTGCCGGTTCACATTTATCAGTAGGAAGCTGGTTGTTTCATTCAGTAAAACAAAAAATGGACAATAGGTCGTATGACGTCACGCTATTATTATCTATATCGACAGACAGTCAGTGCAGCCACAATTTGGACAGCCTTGGGGAATTCACGTTGCTAACAATGAGATTTGGTACAAAATAGACGGCGTTGACAAAGACTAGATTTGTTCTGGTTTCCGCTTAGTTTACTGAACGGTGTTGCCTTTCGTAAAATATAAATAATTGCCTACCTCTTTTATGGCTTTATTAATTAACGCAGCGTTACTTTAGAGTTAATCCGATTTAAGTCTTTTTATTTTCTTTATAATTTCAATTTACTTGTAAAAGACAAAACACGTACTAAGTTGAAATGAATTTGTATCTGAACGCGCTAGCAACTTGCTGATAAGTAAGTTCGTATAGGCCGGGTGGCTAGCCCCGGTTTCAGAGTTTTTAGGCCGCCTGAAAGCCTCTGACATGGCTAAACGGTTAAAACAACCAGGACCGGGCTGATTACGTTGTTAGTATAGTTCAAAATAGCGTGCAACTCTAGTATTTTGACGTATGTTGACGTGCATATTAAAAGTATGCCAAAGGTCAAAAGGTCGATCTTTGACATTTCATGTTCTACGGTGTAATAGGTATAAAAGGCCCCAAAATCTTAATTGTTACCGACTTCCAAAAAGGAGGAGGTACCATGTTCGTCTGTGTGTATTTTTTGTATATGTTCATCGATATTTTCGTCAATTATGAACTGATTTGAAAAATTATTTTTTAGTTCAAAAAAGTATACTTTCGAAGTGGTTTCATTTAAATTTTATCGAAATCGGCTGAGCCGTTTTTGATAAATTAACTATAGTGTACATGAATGTCACAATAATTCTTGCAAACTCTTCGAATTTTGTACACGGCGGAAGTCGGTGTTGCGGTTTTTAGCGAAAAATAATTATTTGTCTATTCTTCAAGTAGGTAAAGTATGTTTCGATTGTACTCGACTTTTGACTTTTTATATGAAATTTGTTATTAAGTTATAAGGTGATAAATAGTTTATTGAATTTAATTTTGGCGTAACTGGTTAATGTTTTTCATTTTCATCTCTAATGTCTTTTTATATTATCAGATGCAATATCACAATGCCAATATTTCCTGGTCTAAACTGCAATTCCATCAAAACCGGTAAATTTTGTAATGATAATACTACTTGAATACATTTTTGATCATCAATATAGTATTTGTTTGTATTGAATCCCGAAAGGATTCTACTTTTTGGGCTACAAAAGTGTAATGTTGAAGCTTTATATATCTTCTTCTGTTTATATTAATAATTCTACTGTACATAATGTAAATCACTGTACTCCTCCTAAACGGCTGGACCAATTTGAATGAATTTTTTCTATGCGTTTGGGTGGCGCCCTGAATGGTTTAGATTCACAAATCAGCCTGGCAGATGGAGCTGCAATGGGTCCGCTAGTTAACTATAAAGTATCACTACAGCTTCCCCAACATCTGAGGAAGCAAAAATGCTGTTAAAGCTGTATAAGCGAGTGCTATAATTAAGTCGCAACATCTGATCTATATGTTATTACGGGGGTGACATAGTCACTGCGTGACTAAACCCCTTTACAATTAATAAAGATAAAAAAAAAGTATCACTACATAGTATAAAACAAAGTCGCTTTCGCTGTCTCCATGTCTTCATGTCCCCATGTATGCTTATATCTTTAAAACTACACAACGGATTTTAATGCGGTTTTTTGTAATAGATATAGAGTAATTCAAGAGGAAGGTTTATATGTATAATATGAACCTGTGCAAAGCCGGTGCGGGTCGCTAGTTAATTATAATTTAGTACAGCTTGTTTAGAAACTCTTATCGTTTAACATATAAGGTAGTCCGATGCACGATGTACTTATTCGTGGTAAAAAAACTTAGTTAATCAGTCTCCTTATCTCTAATCCAGTTGATCTTTCTATGTGTATGATTTATACCATTCCAGACCAGACCTGAGGAAAACTCCAGGAAGCTTTCCACTCCACTTCCCGGTATCAATCAAGTGAATTAAATGAGAAGAAGTGATGAAAAAGCAAACCTTAGTATTTACTCGACAGACTACTGTGACTATTACAAAATTATACCTATAATTTCATTTTACTGGTCGCAAATCCTGCAGTAACGCCACCAGCCGTCGTCTAGATGTCAGACGGAGATTAAGTCTGAATGGGCCATTACAGCATCTTTATTGCTGGAATTCCCTAACTCGCTCTACGTCCTTATTTTAACTCTTTTATTGTTTAACTTTAGCTATATTGTGGAACATGCTCCTTTGAAAATTAGGTAGTTGTTACACAAAATGATTCATATTCGATAGTCTTTATGTCTTAACTCTATAGAAAGGTAAGTGAAGTTAGGTACCTACATGACACCATACATCTTTTTCAAATATATGTATATATGTCTTTTGATAGAAATAGTTTCATGTAACCTACCTTAGGTTGGTTGTAAACTATTCAGTCTTACTTGAAACTTTTCAAATACTACACAAAGGAAGCCAACCTAAAACATGTTAAGCAATCATCTAATGTTTTTATTTTTTACCGCCATAAACCAGCCACACTAAATCTTGGTATTTCCAAAACATTCAGATCCAATTAAACCAAGTCCGGCTGACAAATTTATAGCCATTTTTATTAGCAAACTCTATAAAGCTAAATTCCAATTTGCTCTGCACGGATTCGCTATGAGATATTCGCAAATTCTTAATAGATTTCGTAACACTTGATGTACGTTGCTTACGCTGACGTTAGTGTGATATCGTTGAAGTGTATATATAAACTCCAATTGGTCCAACGCAAAATCTAAAGGGACAGTCTCCGGATTAGGCGCGAGCCGATCTAACGAGTAAACTGATCAACTCACTTGATACTGCCCACTTTCACCCGCCATATTTAGTCAAATGTCACTGTTCGTATACAAAACAAAAGCCGCACTCACACAGTCACCTGCAAGTCAGTTGTCAAAGCCGAGGTTGATGCACCTTTGACGTCGCGTCCATGTCAAAAGTGAGGTTAGGTTGCGCCGGCGCCGGCCGGCCGCGATCGAATTTCAAATCCGCGATTTTCAATTATTTCACTGCGACAATTAATAAACACTTAATAATGCTGGCAGGTTGTGAGGTAGTTTGAGGGTACACAAAGTCTGCACGTTTTTTCGGTAGATGAGTGCGTGTGTACGTCTGATAGATCACACGGGCACTGAGCGCGGCGGCTGCGCATGGAGGCTTTGGCTCAATGAACGCCTGCGTCACTACGGGAAGTACGCTACTAAGCTAATATCAAATTATTAGATCTGACATCGGAACTGTGTGTATATCACGTCATACTAACGTAATTAAGCTTTTGACGTGCGAGTAAATAGAAATTAAAAAGTAATTATTAACTTAATTTCCACTGTATTGTGGAGCGATCGATATCCTGTCCAAAATTTAAACTGAACCTGCACTTTGTATCTATAATTAAATCCAAGGTCTTCTGCTTAAAATTGAAACGATAGTATTTACTAGGACTTATATTTAGGCAAGTGATTGTCTAAATTTAGTGCCAACCACTTACTTAGCTATGTTTAGAGATTGTAAAATATATCTTACTAAAAATGAGAACTCTCTGAAGCGTGGATAAAGTAGTAAAGTATTAAAATTTAGTTTGCAATTTTGATATAAAACAAAATTATAGTTAATGTAGCTACCTAAATTAAGTGTTCATTTAGTAATTAGGATATTCACAAAAACATGCATAATGATAATTATCATAATTATGCATCTCTTTATTTTAGATTTATGATGTGCATCGGTGGCACATTAAAAGCTCTACATTCGAGAGACCTTAATGCCTAATCTACTCGTAACTGAGAAAAAGAAACAGCTAAATACAAATTTGATATGATAAAAGAACAAACAGTTAATAAATATTTCCGCGGCATTTTTGTATCATCTATCTCTTTCAGTGAGCGTCGATGGGTATCCTCAACCTTCGTGATAGAATGCACTTTACAAAAACAACAGCATAAATTCTGCATCAAACCAATTTTATGGCTAATAAATACGATGAAATCATCGACCGATAAATCGTTTATTTATAGGTATATGGTTAACCCGACATATCCGATGCATATCTGATAAGTATCGGAAAACTCAAGGGAATTTCGGTCTGGCCCGATCACCTGCAGCGTGTTTGTCAGTCGTGTCTCCGTCAAGCGTACTGACGTCATGAGCATACCTTCCGCACTTCATTCATACATACTTCATACACACACAAGTTTAAGTACAAGGCCGAACGAGAGCGCACTACATACGTGCTTCGTCTCACGTATCTAATTAATATGGAAATGTTTTTCGTTCTGCATAATATACCGCATTTTTTCTATTCATTTATGTATATTTATTTTTTAAGTAGATACATAATTTTGGTTGGAGGAGCGCCCCATTGCTCAATACAAAAGACATCAACGGGGTGCCCCGCAAATGGCCTGACTTTTGCTCTCTGAACTTACATATTTATTTATATTTATTGTAAATTGCAGTTTTATGTTAGCAGTAGGATATAAAAATAATGTATATTGATATTTATTGAGAGGCTAATATACTCGTACTAGCAAATTTATGTTAGGCGTGTTATAATAAATAATATAGTGGGAATTAATTTGATTAAAATTATTTAAGACGCATGTGACTCTAGGTATCAATACGTATTTATTATTTTAAGAATGCTTTCAACAATGACAATATTAATATCAACATAGTTATAATTTCATATACCTACATACTTACACCATTATTATTTAATAATATCAACGCGTCTTAAAATTCAAATTCAAAATTTTTTTCTCAAGAAACCACTGAAGTATTCAACACAAAATATACACTGCACTAGGGCTAAAAGCATTTATAATAATAAAAAAAAAATTGTTTGTATTAATCATTTTGTCTAACTATTTCAGCAACCCCAAATATATCGAAACCTATAATAACCCTAAACAGTTCTAAACGCTCTTAAACCGAACATTTGCTTAAGACCAGATAAAACATGCTCAAATGCAAACTTATCTCTAAAAAGTATAACAAAAAAATCATCAACTATTTGTAACAATCCCATTAATGGAGGTCTATGTAACCTATCGTATCACTAGCAATAATGCCCACTACCCACGCATCGCCGCCCCTAGCCCAAACACCACACGCCGCCTTCCACCTACAATATTTGCCGTCTATTTATAGCCTGCATTATGTAAGGGGGAATGCCACTGACTAACGCAGCCTTGCGACAACCATTCATAAGCGAACATGTCATGTGTCGCAAAAACAATCCGCTGACAATAATTTGCAAACAAACATTATATGCGATGATGGCGTCTCTATATTAAGTGATGTTTCAAAGCTGAACTTAACGGTGAGGATGTTTCATAGACTTTTATTTTATTTTTTCTTAATTTAGTGACAAATGAACTGAAAAGCCTCCTGATGAGAGGCTGTTCTATAGATAATACTATTGAGTTCAATCTGAAGTTTTTAGCATCAAAAGAATCTTGATATAGGTATCCTTACATAGTATAAAATAAAGTCGCTATTTTTGTCTGTTTGTTTGTCTGTATGCTTAAATCTTTAAAACTACGCAACGGATTTTGATGCAATTTTTTTTAATGGATAGAGTGATTCAAGAGGAAGGTTTATATGTATAATACACCTGTGCAAAGCCGGGGCGGGTCGTCTAGTTTTAGATAAAATAAAATCAGTTCAATAATGCGATACGATAACATGTCTAACTCCTTAATTTACTAAGCGCTTGAAGCTCTTTAGCTTAGCTAAGTTAATTATAAAAAACAGTAGTTCAAAACCCTCACGGTAGAACAATGCGTTCAATACTCTGAGACAATTAGATACACAGAATATTTTAATGCATTTATAAAATAGTTGGAAACATAGTCCATAAACTTTTAGAGTTCAATTTGTAAATATGAATTGATATACATAATTATACATTAATTAGAGGTAAAATATTTAAGACATTGAAAATTTAAGCAGTGAACATTGGATAAGATAAACATAAGTACCATAGATATAACTTAGCAATGAAATGCGTAAGAAATAACGTCATTCCATCAAAATCAGATAAACTGTTGCTACAACATGATAAGTAAGCCAAGTAAGTGATAAACTTGATAATGGATATAGTAATGGGGAAGATAAACTTGTATTTCTCGAAATAAAATATCATTACTAGGATTACTACGTCTGACTTGATTTATGATAGATTTGACTTTGGACAAAGTCACATTGAATTTGAGTTTAGGTACTGGGGCTAGACATGAACAGATATCTTTTTAGTTTTGGCCAATTTTGTAAATTTGAGATAATTTACTTAATTGAATTTTTATATTTAAAAAAAAAAAGATGAAACATTTTTTTTTTTCATATGAAAAACCGGATACACTCACGATAATATTTGAAAAATTAATAATGAATCCTCACGCTAGTTTCAATGAAGTGAAAACATAAAATGCTACGAAATTAAGTTTTACCGTCTCAGTTAATTGCATTGATTTGGTAAAGCATATTAAAACATTAATATATTTGAAAATTACAATAAGAAAATTAAGTTCAAGTGACAGAACACACGTGACCAGAATGCTGGCCTGTATTTTGGACAGAAAGTCAGCCTCGCAATGCAGCGAGGCAATGCGGCCAGCATTTTAGGCACGTTGCCTGCGATAAGAGACTGTTTAAGCATTTCATAGGTTTAAACAGTGTCTAATTTTTTAACCAGTTAACTTTAGATATAGGATATTTTAGTTTAGATAGGATAATTTAGTTTAGATAGGTTATTTAAGTTTATAATTTTATGTTATTTAAATATTTATGGATGAGAAATAAATACAGCATTGATTGAAAGTTCAAGTTAAAGACACGTGCTATGACAAAAAGTTTTTGATATGATAACGGTTTGCTCAGATAACCCTTCATACTCGCAACTCTTCATATAATCAAAGTGAGGCAAAAATAAACATGCAAATGACTTGTAAAATGTTAATCCCATATAAATATAGTACCAGTTAAAAACTATTCTGACAGATCCAGGGTTTTAACCTTTTTCGAAAATTAATAATAGAACGAAATTGCGCATCTGTGGTTTCACTGATTAGCAAAAGATGAGTTTTACGTCTACAAGGAAAATACCATATTACAAAATGCAACAGGTTTACAAATGGTGATCTCACTCAATGATCGATCGCACACGTTTTGCTATCTTCTGTGACGTGTATCAAGATAGTCATAGAGTTTCATAGTACGCGAATTTCTTGGGAACACTTACGCAGATTAAAATGTGGAAAGTTTTCTATAGGTTGAGTTCTCAGAAACATTGATATTTAAAAATATAGGTAGATAAAACATGTTATTGTTAAGGTAGATGATGAATTTATCATCAACATGTTTTATTTACATTTTGTAAATAAGAAATAGCATACAGCAGTATATTTATTAAAGTTATTGTCATAAAATTAGTATCGTCAACATAGAAAATTGATTCATAGTCAAAAAATCTTCGTTAATAATTATTAGCGAAGTCCAATTTTTATAAGTAAAACTAATAAATTATAATTATTAGTTTTACTTGTAAAATCTAGATAAGCTAAGCAAATCTGCCGAAGATAAACAAAAAATAGATAATATCCCGAAACATTCTAATTGTATTAGATTCTAATATAACTCATCTTATAAAAATAACATCATTAACAGATTTCATTAATGAGAAATCGGCATAACACGTTTCTATTATCTACTTAATATTTTCTTACGTTCTATTAGCCGCATTGTTTCTCTCATGTTGTCAATCACTTAATTATTCCATTTCATTCCCACTGCTCTGCCACTATATTCAAAAATAAAATTATATAACTATAGTAGTAATAATATTAATGGCATTTACCTGATACTGATAATCATAATCGCTTGAAATCCAACCGCCAAAAAATCCAACATCGCTTTGCACCACCATTTTTAACTTTGTTTTTGTATATATTAAAACTGCAAAATATTTACCGAGTTTGTGACATTAAAAACAAAACGAGATGAACTTTAAACCTGTTTTTATTATTTCAAGTGCATGCATGTACTGTATGAGTGTCGACTGAAGAATAACTTCCAAGTCGCGTGCATATCACATTTATTGTAAAGTGGAATTTCATTTGACGACTTTATCAATTTTTTCTTGACTTTATCATTTTCAAGCCAAAGTTTGTGAGATAAGATTGCTGCGTAGTAATCGGCATGCCCTTAAAAGGTAATATACGCTTGATTCACTACAATGGTTGAATAACGAAATTAGTAAATCAAAATTTGTAAAAATATATGATAAATGGAAAAATAAATACACGCTGCAAACTGGTAGTGAACATGAGCGTTTGGATTATATTTAGACTTCGGTCTGTGGATAATTCAATTGCTTTTTATAAAGTAGATTAAGAGTAAGATTGCACTTGCTTATATGAAATAAAGACAATTCTCAGAACAATAATCTGAATTCATTAATGCAAAGTAACTTTACTTCTTTTAACAAGGGTTGTAATTACGTTACGCGGTCTCTGTCAACATACAATTAAACGTATGGACAAAAAGTGCTCCGTCGCAAAGCCTTTAGCTGAGGTTTTTTGCATGAAAAACACACTCGTGGAAGCACGTGTAAAGCAGTGTTTGCCCTAAAAGTTTCCGTGCATGGCTACGATAAAAATGTAGCTATTTTATAGACGTAGACGTTTTCGTAGGCGTCCCACAGGAAATGCCTACGTAAAGTAAAAACATATCCGATTTCTAAGCACTACAAAATGCTAGAAATACACATAAAACATAATATATGTGATGTATGTATTTGGTAATACAAAGGAATCGACTGTGCAGGCATTATTTAGATTCTACAAGAGAGATCCAAAAAAAAGTAACTTATTAATAAAAAATTGTAACATACTGTAACATTAAATCTGTGTGATGATTATAACTATAGTACAATAATTATTATTTTTTCATTTTCGTTAGTCACATTTCATTAGAAATTTTATTTCTACGTTAAGATTCAATAGTTTATTAACCGTTTAGCCATGTCAGAGGCCTTCAGGCGGCCTAAAAACTCTGACACCAGGGCTAGCCACCCAGCCTATACGAACTTACTTACTTAATAGTTTATTTTCTTAAATGATGGATAACTTTATGATGTTTTCATTCTGATTAGCTTGAGGCGTGAATCTAATCACGCCTAAAACACAGTTTTTACTCCGAAATATTGAAAAAATCTTCTCTCATAAGTTTGTAGTTTTGGCGTGATATATTGTTATTTTGTTTTCATTATTAATTACTTAATTATATATGCTCCAGTTTCTTGATTTCTAGCTTAGTTCATAAAGTACCTAGCTGTCTTCGATGTAAATAGCATAATGTCAAGAGAGATATTCGTATCAATTTAATTAGGTATTCTAAGTAACACTGTATTTTATTGCTTATTACATTGTATAATTTATAAACATCAAAGCTACGAGTTCCATCAGTTTAAAGGTCTTTTTCCCTCAACTGTGTATTTGATTAATGTATCCTATTGTTCCATTAAAATCGTGTTTACTACAAACATAAAATTCATTGCAATAATTCTAAGCGAATAAATGTAAAGACAACCAACCAAAATTTGCAAACGGATTATGCTATACATACTTGGAATATCAAAGCGCTTGATACAATATAAAACAGTACAATAGTTCGTGCACCGTGACTGACAAACACTAGTCTCTGTAATGTGAGTAAGCTAACTATGATAAGCAATGTTTGCTATATTGGTATGGTTTTTACGTCAGAACCGTTATCCAACTACTTGGCGACGTGAAAAAAACTATTTATGCCAGTTATTTTGTTCACAAAATGTTTTGTTTGACAATCGTAAATCTTATTGAACTGAGATGTTTACATACGCTAAATATTTAAATAATAAACGAAAATTCGTTACACAATCCTGGAGTGCTATTATCACAAATAAACCTTTATTGCCCTTCAATTTTTAGTTCAAATCGTATATCTGTATCAAAAACAACTCAATGAGAGACATAAAGTGTTCTTTCTTTTGTAATAAAGGCCGAATCATGCAAACTAAATGTATGCATCTATTAACATTAATTTTCATGGTTACTCAATAAAGTCAGCCGCCTGTGCCGCCTATTAAGTGGCTACTTAATATATTATACTATATTCTACTTACTGTCACTATTCGAACTCTTAATTTAATTATGGCAACTTGAAAACTGACCACAATACCTAAGGTCTTAAAACATCTGCATTTGCTCTATAGCTCAAACAACCACGAGTCAAACTACTAAAAACGTTCAGTTATTTTTTTAAAGAAAATCGAATAAAAATTAGAGTTTTGTCAGCATCCTTGAAACAGGCTTGCTTGCACTGACTTCACCTGCCTCAAAGTAATAAATACAAGAGTTTAGGTACTGCACACAGCGCGTATAGTGCGTCTTAGGCGTGGACGGCTGGTGAAGGGGACCGGTTCTCAAGGCCCATGGTTTTCCCGTCGTCTCAAGATTATTTTCAACTCTTGTTGTGGTGCTGTTGCCATGTTGCTACTTTGTTTCACTTTATTTTGATCGGTTTTAACTTTAATTTTGACTCGGTGACTCACAATCAAAAATTGTATGTGAATCAGTAATATTTTTGGGTTGAGAATAAATAAGTTTTACTTAAAGTGAAGTCAAATTTTGTTTCAAATGATGTAAAATTTTTTTTTTACTTTTCACTGAATTTAAATAAATAATTAAAAATCTAGGCTTAGATTATCATAATATGTAATGCATTTTATTTGTTACAATGAAAACATTCAACGTAACTTAAAAAAAAGTTATGTTGAAGGCGAAAATCAATTTAACACAAAGTCGGTACTTAATGGGTGTAATTTATCGACCTTTACCAACAAAATTTTGGCTTATTGCCAAAATTTTGTTGGTGGCACACAAATAACAATTACCTTTAAAATTCAATATTCATAGCTAACAGAACTACAGAACCCTAAATATAAATAAAGCTGTGATAACAAGCCCTAATCCGATGATATCTTTATTATATTAAATAGTTTTATTGCAAGAAATAATTCATACTCTCAAATTGTAAAAATAAAAATTAGCGTAGCGATTACAGTGTGCGTGGTTTGATTAATTTATCCCAGGATTCTATTTCTTTAGTAACCGATAAGATCTGAAGACAATTAGGTTTTAGTACGTAATGGTTGTATGTATTAATTTATTGCTACCAAGAAGTTGAAAACTCTAACGAAACATCGTGAAAATAACCTATGCTGTCCCATTTCTGGGCAAAACTTTCCCCCACTTCTGTAGCCAAATTCCGCAAACCTTCCCGGAAAGAGTCAAAATCGTCACGCCAGCATTTTTCTGGCCTTCCCTGCCTTCGTCTGCCCTCTGGTACCCACTGTGTGACGATCCTGGCCCATATCTCGGGGTGCATGAGAAACATGACCCGCCCAATCCCATTTTAGTATAGCAGCTTTTATAACTCACTCAGCATTTATTCAAAAATATTCTAAGAATGCAAAGCAAATTCAAAATAATTGCTTTTATTTCATTGACAACTTTATTTTCTACCGCCAATCCTCTACTAGACTTTATAAGGCCAGTGGATTACAGACATTTGTTACTCCTTTTTGTTCTCGGAACATCAGAGTAGGTAATGATATTTATATTGTGTTCGTAGAGTTAAGAAGCTTTTAGATATATGTCTAAAGAGTTTATGTAAATAGGTAAATAACCATGTGTAAATTTTTTCTTTGGCCTATAGAGTGAAACGGTGTGTAAATGTTTTGCAGATTGGTCGAATCAAGCACACTGGTACATTTTGGTAGAGCAAAGTTCTCGTATTCCTTTTTAGTAAAATAGTATCTAAACCCACTGAGATAAGATTCTATTTTTGTAGTAAATCACCCCAAAATCTACAAAAATAAAGCGATCGCTAAGTCGAGACAGTACGGTAGCCAAAGAACAATTACTTCGCAGTCTGGTAATAATTACGCGAGTTATACTAAAGCAAGGTCGTTCAAAACGTAACGTCTGACGCCAGCTCCCTTTCACCACTACGATTGGTCTCACTCGATACATAAAATCGATATAGGTACGCCGCCCACTGGCATTATTCGATTATTTTATATCGAGTGAGCTTGATTTGTGGCTCGTTAAATGTTAGACGGTTGATTTGTGTGCGCTTGTTGTGCCCTATGCGGCCACAGTTGGAGCAACAGTTTGACAATGCTGTATTTAGATTCCTTTGTTCTAGTCTTATCTAGCTTAACGTAAATGTATTTTAGGTGTGTACTGTTTTACGGTTAGGCTTATCTGAGAATTGAAACGTTTTAAATCTAATCTTTACAGGACTTACTGATTTTTTTTGTTATTTTGATCGGTATGAAAAGGGTAAAAAGAAACCTGTGAAGCTCTAGAGTATATTTATTAATTTTTATTGTTGTTAATCGAAAACTGTTCAGTCTGGTTTGGATAAATAGAATACGAGTTTAATAAATAAAAAAAACTAACTATTTATACACTTAAATTACATGTTTCTGTTCAAAAAGGCAACAAAATCTCGAGTAAGCCGAATCAACCTTTGTTTTTATGTGTTTGGTGATTAATTTTGGGTCTAAATGGCACGGGGCAAGCTTTTTAATCTTAATTGCGGAGATAAGACAAAAAACCTGAAGCAATTCGCTAGTAAATTTTTATGTCACAAAACAGGCTTCACAAAAAGAACACCTGACGGTAGAAACAGTCGAGATTGCTGTATTTTTCCTATATATTGCTCAATAAATTAGCATAGACGTATCGTTTGCATATACTGGGGTGTTAATAATACCAAAAATATATCTTCACGACCGGTTGACGCAAACCACCGCGTTCAAATGATGATGCCCATATTGGTGCTGCCAAATATACTCGTACTTCAATCTTTACTAAAATGATTTTGTGAATAATTAAGACTTCTTAGGAAAAAATCTCAGAAAATTTAGTGCAATTTGACAGTTGTAATTGTTTTCTTTCTTTTTATTAGGGGTTAGGTATTTGTCCTGATGATAGTTGACAGTACTGTTAGTAATAATTCGTTAACGTCACATCAATGAAATACTGTCTTGTATTTACGAGTAATTAGTAAATTTAAAACTAGCATTTATACTGGCAGCTTTACAGCATTCAATCGTTTTCAAGCAAGCATTTGCGTCCAAGTGTACTCTACAACTATATCATAATATTTGAAAGATAGACTTCTTAATTTTTCATACTAGATATTGCAATATATTATTATGTACATAGAAACAAAAAACTTTATGTTTGAGAAACATCTGATGCCCTCATCACTGAAAGTGGTATTTTCCATACAAAATAAAAAGAAACTAGTACAGAAAGAAATAAAAGCTAGAAAACTGGCGAACATCAGCAAGTCCTGTAACCTTACGTACTTACCTACTTAGTCATATTCAGTACACGAAATATATTTAGCACAACGTAACGCCTACTTAACGTTAATAGGTAAATATTAAGAACTAAACTCTGACTCACAATACTTATCCAAAGGCCGTTTACAAAATTGATTCTTTCATTTTCCTGTTTCGACCTGACGAGAATTTGGCCAAACTTTCGCAACATCGTGAATCAGTGGACGTGGCGAGAATGGTCAAAGATTGCCACTGGGCGGCGATGTGAGAAGAAATGGATGTGGCTCTTAGCTTATTCCTTTTTTTCTTAATTCTTTTTTTTAATGCTGGTGTTGTACTTTTTAGTTATTATCATACTAGCGACCTGCACCGGCTTCAGGTGTATAATACATAATAAACCTTTCTCTTGAATCACTCTATCTATTAAAAAAACGCATCAAAATCCGTAGCGTAGTTTTAAAGATAGGTTGCATACATGGGGTCAGACAGCGCGGGATGCGACTTTGTTATACTATGTAGTGATGATTTTTTTTTGTTCAGAAAATCTTATTGTCAGACGAAAAAAAATTACTATGTACAAACAAATACATCTATGAACTTACCTAAAACACCGTATCTGGCTATTGGTGATGTTATATGCTATCTAAATTAGAATCAACCGAATTAGTGAGATGAGGTGATATAAACTTCATCGAGTCAGCTAGTAGTCCAATAAAATAAAACAACCTTAATTAGAGAGTTATTTATATCAAAATGCCAGTAATTACATTCAAAGGACATTTCATGACTCTAAATTGCCGTTGAGTTCATCAAACTATGCAAATTTACTAGTTGACTTAAAATATTGTTAAAATTTAGGTGGTAAAGATTTCACATGGACTTTCAGTTATGGCACAATAACAAGAAATACTTGTTGATTCTCAATTAATGAAATCTAGTGCAATCATAACAAATACATTAACATTTAAATCACGTAAGTACTTTGACTAAGAAATGGTTTAAATGCAAAGATATTTCAATTGTAGATCACACTATCAATCTAGAGTTCTATAATAGTAAATACCTAATATATTAATTAAAATCCGAACAACTAATAAATAACCTCGTCTTTGTCAACACCACGTTACATGATATACCACATCAAAACATTCGTTCATCCTCGCAATATTTGGATTCACGTAACGTCGGCCGTCCTCGACACGAATAGAAGTGAAAATCGCCGAATAATGGGCCCTATTCTCTTTTGGCTTCTGAGAAGCAGTTGCGACGCATTGCTCAAATTCTTCATGCGTTTAACATGTTGTGACAGTTTTGATAAAAACAAATATGTAGTGTGATACAAAGTTATTGTGTACATTCATCGACATTGTTAAAATTACTTTTAAAAAATCTGAACAAAGATCAAATAATGAATTGTATTACTTAAACTTACTAAAAATTTACAAATAAATTTAAAACCTCGTCAGATAATATATAAACCCAACCCTAAGTGATTCGTACCTACCAACACTTTATATCTTAACAGTGTTTCTCCTTGATAATAATGATATTACTTATGAAAATATTGCGAAATGTTAATAAATAAGTAGTGAAAAGGAGTATGTTGCAAACAGAATGTCGCACACGAGTGTGAATAGCTATAGCCATAGATGACAAACGCAGAAAGTATTTGCGTATAAACTGCGTGACGTATAAACTGCGTGAAAGAGACTCCTTAGTGTAGGCTGAATAAATAGGGAATGAATTAACTTATACCTAGTACTGTAAAGGTGTACCTTTTTTGATTCGCCGTAAACCTAGTTTGACAGAGCTTTAAAAACACCGCAACATGCTAAATAAGCAGTTAGTAACACTTAAATAAGTACAGACCTTAAAAACGACATAATCGTAAAACTTCGGTGAAATACTAGTTTTCTTCATCACAAAAACTGGACACCAGATAATTAAAACCTAGCTTAGAAACCTGTATCGTCAAATTTTAATCAGAAAGCAGGCGTCCAACGCTATAAATAAACAAATACGCAGAAATTGATCACTGAGTCGTGGCCTTTGATAGAAAAATAAAATAAATGGGTTGTAAATAAGAAAATGCAACGGACCGTGGCCCGACGCGAATTGGCCAGGTGCTTAAGGCAATCGTGAGACGCCAACTAGACCATACATAACCATAAGCTGTTATCTACTTACCTCTAAATATTATCCGATTTGAGCGATTTTTTTCATGTAATTAGCACTTCAATCGCTAGGATTATTTGTCTTAGTTTTTACAGCTTTTTAAATGACCTTAAATTTAAAAGCCTCTAAAAAGTCATGTTTTTCGGCAAAACCTTGGCTGAAAAGTATACGTAGGTAAACTAAAAACGTTTCTAAAACAAATAAGACGTACGAGCGTGCGATATTTCTTATTCAAGCGATTTATACCAAAAGCATAAAATTTTGTTACAATTTAAGGAGTGAAAAGAGTTTTCTCCCGGAACGTAAATTTTATCAAAAAATGCACCGAAAATGTTCTCTATGTTCTACAGAAAACGCGAAAACACTGGACGATCCGCGATTCTCTAAATACCTATAGACAATATAAATGTGACTTTTATTCGGCTCATTTCGATTTGGTTTCATTATCCAGTGATAAAAGATTATACCTAAATAACCGTAAACAATCCGATTTATGCAAAACAATGAGTATTTCAACTGTACAAAGCGTAAAGATACCAATGTCATATTTTACCAATGATATGTTTACCAAGCCGAGCTAATAGAGGCCTTATAATTTTTAAGGTATTATAGTGTATAGTAATATTAAACTTTTGGTAGATATTCTGAAAAAATTGACTACATACTCGTACCTAGGTATATTATTACAAATGTATGTAATATTAAAAACTATTTCTCCAAATAATTTTTTGTCATTCAAAATTATGTTCATTATAAATTGAAAAGAAAAATCCTTAAAAGCAAGTAAATGTTATATTCTACAATGTCTTGTAGTAATCTATTTTTTTATGCCTAGAACCTTAATAGCGTAACCAAAATTAGGAAATCTTAATGTATTTTGGGCATACGTGTGACCAAATCACATTTTAATCACCATTTAAGGGCACGCGATAAAAAAAATGGAATAACGTGATGTAGGTAAATCAAGAAGAGTGAACGTTAATTATTACTATGACGTAGATAATTATTAACTATTTATCATTCAAGTGTATACTTTACTACACAAAATATACGATTCAAACTTACTCGACAGTCGACTCACTGAGTTTAGCAAAAACTGAAAAATATCTGATATCTACTCTGTTCAATACCAGTTTTATTACTGAGGGATAGAGTCCAAAATTGAATGGTAGAGAATTGTTGTTTTAATTTCTACCATTGGTTGGTCAAGTGGCCTTCGAAGGGATCTCTTCCGAGTTCTTGAAGCTTAAAGCTTGTTATTCTTGTATCAAACTGCGACGCATATTGTTACAGAATAGACAATAGCACGGGCATTGTTTAAATTAACCGGTTCTTAAATAATGGTAGAGCGTGGATGAATTTACGGTACTTTAGTTAGGTACTTTAAAACTATTGTGAGGCATAAATTTTCTGTGTAATTTTTTCTGCGTTAAAAAAATATCTTGCTATTGGTGCACTAAGTAATGTTTACTAGCGATTGGAGCAAAAAGTGATGTTTATTCCAAGAATACCTATAGTAGCAATCCTTTTATATCTAACTAAAATACCGTGAAACTGGTTTCTATAATTATGTTTAATTAAATAGGTAGCTAGTTTCTTTCCGTAGACTTCCCGTAGACTTTGACGTACCTACTCAAAATTTACAGTACGTTTGCCTACGTATGTAAACAGCGTAGGACATCTCCTGTAATGTAGACAAATGATAAGATGTCCTCCGTTAGGTGGACAGATCACACATGGTTTTATTTAAGCTACAGGGAGGTCTATAGTAAGAGTTTATTCAGTAAGTCTTGGTCAAAGTAATAAATGGTGATGAAAATATTTTTTCCTTTCAAAATTTATTACTAGAGTATTACTTACTATTATAGTATTCACAACCATTTGTATGTATTTTAAGTTTAGATTTCAGATTTATCATTATCAACTCGAAAACAGTACATACCCATCTAATTAGCCGTAAATAGTATTAAATTATAATTTTATTGTATTTTAATTGAAAATGAAGCTTGTTCAAGATTCAAGATCATTTATTTGTGAAAACATGGTAATCGTGTACTGTACAACATACAAAGTCGTAAACAGGTGTAAATATAATAGAGAACGCATGTTCTTGCCCATCGTGGCGTACAAATGTCACACAATTAAATTTAAGAAGTGAATGTACAATTTCAAAAATAATAAACAAAATTTTAAAAATATTACTTATAAACGATAATATTATTTGTAAACGATTAACCTACAAAATATATAGGTAAGTAATTCTACTTTAAACTAAACCTAAAATACTTTTCAGCCGGATTTTTTTACTTAAATACATTGAAGTAAAGCAAATAATAGTTCCAGTACAATCTTAATTCTATTTATAAGCTGTTGCATTTACAGCACGATTATTATCCATACATTACGTTTATTATTATGCGTTGCCAAGTCCCTTTTGTATAAATTTATGTGAGCTTGTAAAATTACGCGGAAAAGACGTGTGCACATTTCTTGTGAGCTTATGAGCGGAATAAAATTACATTTGTATTGTAATACAGATATTTTTGAATTGCCTTTGTTTAAGTTTTAAGCTATTGCATAGCTTCTATCGCGGGCCTTGAGCGCGGGGACCGAATCCAGAAATTCCGTAACGAAAAAACCTCACGCTCCCCACTCCGACGGGCAAGGAGGTGTGGCTTGAAGGCCGTGCATCGTCTAACGTCGTTTCAGTTCGGCGGTCTTCGACACGGCGTTGTGTGCGATTAGACGTACTGTACGACTCTACGAAACTCGGACGAATCGAGACGAGCTGCTCCGAAAATTAATGCTATGCAATAGCTTTACCGCGGCAGTCCCCGAGTGCCACACGTCTTATTTTATTAATAAATGGTTTATATATTTTTACCAAAGTAACTGACATGGCCCAATGGACTGGCAAGCTGAAATGTTAGTAGGTAGGGCACAGCGTGGAGGACTGATGACCGATGGGGTCGAAAGACTCTCGAGAAGAGATCATATACCGCCACATTGACGACCTCAAAGTAACGCTGGATTCAAGCCGCTTCCATAGGTCTTATGGTGATCTGTCGGGGGCATATGTCCAGCAGTGGACGTACCATGGCTGATATAATGATGATGAAGAGTATATTTTATGTACTACTCTACATAGCGCGAATCCGAGACATTTATTTTTCTTTGAAGAGTCCTAAATTGTAAGCTGTCTTTTCTTTCTTTGCGAAATGCTATGGTTAATGCGGAATTAAAACTCAAGGTTCCATATTGAATGAAATTTCTCTGAAAAAAGCTTTGGCCTAAAAGCCTAAACGGGAAAATAATACAACAATGTGTGATAAAATGCGAATAAATTGTTTCATATCTTGTAGCCTCGCTAGTAGATATCGATACAAGTTTTATAATTTTAATGGTGACTGGGCATTTTGTATTACGCTAATCGATTCATGCCTCTTTGCAAATACGTGTTATGAATTTAATCTGTAAGTAAATTAACCATTTTGATAATTATTGATAAATTGATAGATAATCGTAGCACCAGATGATACTCAGCCGAATTATCATTTCATTTATTTCCACAATACACATACCTTTACAGGATTTACCTAATGCGATAGATCACATTATTGTACAGAGTTATTCCTAATGAATTAGCATCCTTTTAGGGGTTTATTTTATACATCAAAACCAACAACTTTTGTACTGCGACTTTTGTCAAAACTCAAAAAAAATCAGCTGTTCCATACATTTTGACGCGGGTGAACGATATTTTTCTATGGGACAACATTTTTTTTTAGTTTTGACTAAAGAAGCAGGACAAAAGTTGTTAGTTTTGGTGTACAGTATAAGTCCCTAAAAGGATGCTAATTGATTAGAAATAACCCTGTTGTAGGCCCGATTATAGAGGCGCTAGCGTAAATTTAATAGCAACATTAAAAGCGTTCTCTCTATCGAATGCCTAAAGCGAAAAAGAAACAGATCTATGCTATTTAGCTAATATAATTACGATGGCGCCTCTGTAATCGGGCTTTGTTATCTGTAATAGTCTACTGCCAAATATTTTCTAGGCCACGAGTTAGGGCTTTAGCGACAACGGCGGCGAAGCCGCGGTGGAGGCGGCAGCACCGGTGGCGGAGTCTACGAGCGCACAGAGCTGAACGTCATGGTGTTGCCTGAACATTTTAGTACATTGGTTCTTTATCGCTCGTCGCTCCTTGCCCGGCTACCACTCATAGCGGCGAGGTCGCGGCCAAGCGGTATACCTAAAGGGTCATATCTGCCACGCTGGTCGAGATACAGACTGGTGGAAATACAGTATCCAAAAATGGGTTTTATTTCTTGCACCTTACATTAACCTCACCTTACAAATTCAATGCCTATGTACTCAAACTTGCAATTGTGTGAGTGACACAGTTGGGGCCAGTTGAAAAGCTGCTAAGTACTTATCTGCGTATTTTACTGTGAGATAATATGATTGTAGGATGACAACTGTAGCCTAGACAGGCTCTGTCGTCGTTTCGCCCTGCAAGCTGTTCGGCCCGCGGGGCGAATCGCCGATGACTCTTTTTGAAGGCCCTCTTCGCCGAGAACGATGAAAGAAGAGGTCGTTTCGGTCTACGTTGATAAAAAAAGCTTCTCTGAATAGATTTCCAAAAAAACTTTTGCTAGCGGCTTGTAGACCAGTGCTAATATAAAATACCATTATACTTTCCAGTAGAAAACTGTAAATACTTTATAATATAGTTAAACTATGTTAATACGACTAACGATGGAAAATATTTTATTGAACTAACGATAACCTTAATTCTCATATCCTTATGCTTAGTGATAAATTAATGACAATATTTATATGCCGAATTTGGATAGCCATTTACTACAATCTAGTTACACGTATTTAATTATACTACTTTTGATGTGTATATCTACATCATTTGATATATAAAGATTATATGTTTATTAAAACTAATTGTTAAAATGTTGTACTATACCCGAACATAACTTTTTACCAAAAACCATCTTTTTAGTAGGTAAATTTAAAAATAAGGTACTTTTTTAGTACTGCTAATCATAATTTGTCTTAGTTAGAGCACACGCTTAAAGTACAATGCCAGAATGTATTCTAGTACTAATAAATTCATGTACTGATTCAGACCTGTCACATAGATACTCGTAGGAAAACACATTGTGTACTCGTATGTTGTTTAAAATTTATTCCATTTTCTGTATGAACCTATCTAATAGGTACATTTAATTTGATCAAAACTAAATTTTAAACCGTATTTATCATAATTAGCGCATAACCTATTTATTTATCATCTATTTAAGGCGTTTCTACACTGGATGGAAAAATCGCTACGATTTGTAGAGAGTTTCTAATTACAGTCGGTCTAATGACGCGCAACTGCACTCGTTATGCACCATGCTTTATACACATGGACTGTGACTCACTAGCAATCGTAATCGTATAAATATTTATTTTATTAATAATTTTTTACATTTTTCTTAGAAACTAAAGCCATTCCTGAAACCTTAGTATCCTTACTAGTAAAATCGTTACTAATCCTAACTAATCCGTAATTATAAATCCGAATGGGGGGGGGTCGGTGGTTTATTGGATTGTTAATTGATCTGTTTATTATTTTTTACGCAACAGCATATGGTGAGATCGACTTGATTTTAGCATGAATATAGTTTAAGGGTGAGGCCAAACGAGCGTAATTTTGTGAGTCGTGAGTCGCAGAATTTCGGTCGCAGAAATTATTTGCATTCATTCGCACAACTCATTTTGCGTCGCCGTGTGAATGAAACAGGACTTTTGTATGAAAATCGAATTTGAAATCGAATGCAGCAAAAATTACGCGACCGAAATTCTGCGACTCAAATTACGCTCGTTTGGCCTCACCCTAAGACTCTGAAAGTGGACTTAATAGATTACTTTAATTCAGGAAAAATAAAAGGTTTCTCTGGGAAAGCACAAAAACTAAAACATCATGCGGACGGAGCCGCGAGCGAAAGCCAGTAACAGTATATTACGTTGCGAAAAATTCAATAAAGAGCTTGATCTTAAGATGATTCTGAATCGACCAGAGACAGTTGACAGTTTTCATGTTTTCTGTAGATTATCAAGAAAATTCGCGGTAGGTTACATTTTTGATTAAATTTTCGTTCCGGAAGAAAACTTTTTTCACCCCTTAAATTGTAATGAGTGTAATGTTATTGTTTGGTGTCAATCGCTTGAGTAAGAAATATTTCACGCTCGTACTTCTTATTTGTTTCAGAAAACTTTCTTTTAGTTTTGCGTCAAAACCTAATTTTTTATAGGTTTATATCTTAAAGTACATTTAAAAAACTGTAAAAACTAAAACGTATTATACGTTTTAGTTTTTACTAGCGATTGAAGTGCTGATTTCGTGAAAAAAAAAACACTCAAATCGGATAATATTTAGAGGTAGATAACAACTTATTATTTTTGTATGGACAAATTGCCTCAGTTCGCACCAGTTACTAGCGACCCGCTCCGACTTCGCACAGTTATATTTTACATATGATTGTTTTTATATCCATTAAAAAACCGCATCAAAATCCGTTGCAAAGTTAGAAAGATATAAGCGTACATAGGGACAGACAGCGGGAAGCGACTTTGTTTTATAGTATGTATAGTAGTAACAATACATTTTACGTCAACGTCGTATTAATCATTCTACTTCGTTCATTCATTATTTCGTTAGCATCAAGGAAGTTCCATTTAGCATCTACATTTACTAATGGGACTGCACATTATACTCGTAGATCATTTTTGACGCAATTTTACCAATGCTGTGAATGTTTTAAAAATATATAGAGATAGATACTCGTACATATTTTATAAAAAAAGATTTCTTACGTCATAACAAAAAAAATAAAATTTAATTAATTAATCAGTAAATAATCAATTTGTTTATTAGTATTCCCTGACTATTAAATAAATTTTAGTCTTAAACTTAATTTAAATGTGTAACTCTTGTCACTTAAACTTTTAAGTTTTTTTTTTGGCTAAACTTTTGAATCGTACCAACGTCAAGGGGGGGTGGGGGGGGGGAGGGGGGGTGGGGGAGGGGTTGGTATACCTCTCCTGAGAAGAGGGGGGATTGAATCCCCCCCCTCTCGGAGATATGATTTTTTTAATTTTTTTTTCTACTGTGGCAAAAACAAGTACTAAGCTATAGGGAAGATGGTAGCAAGAACATAGTACCTTCAAAAGAGGGGGAGGGATGTAGAAGCGCTCCCCCTCTTTTGGAAATTTGATCTAAAAATTATCGACTTACCAAATGTTGCAACCTAACCTATTTTTTGTTTCACACCTAATCTATAAAGGCGATTCGCTTCTGGCACTTCGCCGGCCGCTGCCGCGGCACGCTCGCTTCGCTCGCTCGGCTCGTGCGTTGTTTTGTCATGTTCTAACATAACCTAACCTATTTTTTGTATCACACCTAATCTATAAAGGCGATTCGCTTCTGGCACTTCGCCGGCCGCTGCCGCGGCACGCTCGTTTGCTCGCTCGGCTCGTGCGTTGTTTTGTCATGTTCTAACATAACCTAACCTATTTTTTGTATCACACCTAATCTATAAAGGCGATTCGCTTCTGGCACTTCGCCGGCCGCTGCCGCGGCACGCTCGCTTCGCTCGCTCGGCTCGTGCGTTGTTTTGTCATGTTCTAACATAACCTAACCTATTTTTTGTATCAAACCTAATCTAATTACGTGGGGTCGGGGTGCCCCGATTCGGATATGTGACTCATTTTGAACCTTGTTGGCGGCCCTGTTTCTGCCATTCCAGTCTATGATAAAAAAAAACCTTCGAAAATACGCAGTGTAAACAAAATTCTAACCAAAAAAGTGTATTTTCAAAAATTAATTTCTCGAAAACTATTCGTCTTCGCAGTTCTAAACTTTGTAAAAAACGATTTTAATAAAGTATTTTACCACTTAAAAAACAGAAACAATACCAAAGCCATTGGTACGTTTCAAAAGGCGAGCCTTTTTTTTTATTATTTTAAACGGATTAATTAAAAAAATTTGTTTCAGGTTCATTCATATTTTGTAAACATACCTAAACCTAACTTTTCTAACCTGACCTAACCATGATACAGTTTGATGATTAATTACTAATTTTGTTTGTGATTTAATTTGGATTTTGAATAGTACCCTTAACTTATATGACTACGACAGAGCGGAAATACACTAAATATTTATTCAAAACAAGAATTTGAAGATGAACTTCCGCAAAGTAACGCCTGATTCAATAAACTAAAATTGCAAAAGTCCAAAAATTCAGAGACCAGAGATTTTAAAATACAATTTACACTACAGACGAAATTGATTAATTTTATTTTAATGCAAGAAAATTTTCAATAAACAAAATATCTATGAGACGTTTTTTACGCTCAGAAAAATTGTGGAAATAAGTTGCAACTGCACTAATAGCGTATAATCACGCACGGGCAGTATGTGGGCTACTTCATTTAAAACGTCTTTAGTCATTAAATGAATTAAAGACTTGAGAAAAGTAAGATGAGATTTCCTTTACAAGCCATTTTTACGGGCAGACGGACATCGAAGTCTTAGTAATAGGGTCCCGTTTTTACCCTTTGGGTACGGAACCCTGAAAACAAGGTCTTTTTCCGATCTTGCTTCTGAATTGTTAGCTGATGGGCATAGTGCTCCAACAGCATCACTAAGATTCTAGTAGGACACTCAGATGATATTATTGGACAATAATACGGACCTCCAATATCTCTGCAGTCATTATAAAACTCAAAGTACTTACAAGGCTTGCTCCAACTAATGGCTTATCAAAGTTGGTTCACACTCACACATACTCCACTGATCACTATCACAGACTGCCACTCCAGCCCGTCGCCCAACTATCTCTCTGTCTACCCTCATTCTATATACTCCTCACTGTCTTAATACCGAAGTGTGTTGCGACTATGTGTTGGTACCCTCTTTAATAGGCGCAGCTAACAATTATGAAAACGAATGAAAATTAAAATTGTTCAAAATCTAAAAATTGTCCTCAATTTAGGTATATTTCGTCAGATATGATAAGAAAAGAGGCAGCAAAATTAGGTATTAATAGTCTTCTACAAATTTTGATTTGAATCAAAAAACTTGTGGTTTTTGTTATTACATGCACCTAATTAGTTACATGCGTTGTAGGTTTTATTAAGTATTATGTATTTAAATTTCTAGGTTTTTGTAAGTTTGAACGAGAATAATTTCTAACCATTGATGATTTGAAATATTGGATAAAGAATTAGATTAGGTACAGATTATTGTTTTTTTATCCTATATGACCGAAGTCCTAGTAATTTGGTGTCTAAACGTTATGTCTCATTATTCAGTTATTATTATTAGTCGGGTTTTTTTTTCAGATTTGAATTTTTCATCCTCCATGTTCTGTGTAAGCGTTTCATGATCTTTTAAATTCTAAACCTTTATAAATATATATGAAATAATTATTATTGTTATCACCGTCATTTTATACGATTCACTGCTTGTATCCATCATACGAGGGTCAAACTGAAAGTTCTTAGAACTGGCCACTTATAAACAATATAATAAAAAAATAATTCTATAATTTGAAAATAGAACTCTTTGCCAATATTACTGAGTATATACTTCATTCATTTGTCATTTGTTTTACGATTTGGCGGCAAATTGAAAATTGTCTGTGTCACGTCAACATGAATTTAACACGAGAAAATTTTCGTGCAATGATTTTTTATGACTTTCGATGTCATTTAAGTCAACAAGAAAGTTATGATAGACTACGATTGGCCTTTCACGATGAAGCCCCATCTCGTGCGACTGTTTACAACTGGTTTAATGAGTTTAAACGTGGTCGCACTAATCTCACTGATGATTTACGTGAGGGACGGCCTTCTACGGCGACGACTGAAGATAACATCTGTGTTGTGCGGCGTATGATAGAGACTGACAAAAGAGTGACCTATCAGCAGATTCGGACAAGCTTAGGCATCGGTATGAGTCAAGTGCACAAAATCCTACACGAACATTTAGCGGTCAGGAAGCTTTGCGCCCGGTGGATACCTCATAATTTGACTGAGGCTCAAAAACTCCATCGTGTGGATTGGTGCCGTAAAATGATTGAAAGATTTAACGGAGGTGACTCAAATGCTGTGTTCGACATACTAACAGGTGACGAAAGCTGGATTTACTGTTATGATCCTGAAACCAAAAGACAATCTGCTCAGTGGGTGTTTCCTTTCGAGGAGTTGCCAACTAAAGTGAAGAGAGATCGAAGTGCGGGGAAAAAAATGGTGGCCTCGTTCTTTGGAAGGATAGGTCATTTCGCGACAATTGTGTTAGAGGATCAAAAAACAGTTTCTGCAGAATGGTACACTACCAATTGTTTGCCACTTGTCTTGGAAAAAGTTCGAGAGAAACGACCTCGCAGTAGGATCCTCCTTCACCACGACAACGCCTCATCGCACACCGCCAAGCGAACGATCGACTATTTGGCGACATCAAACGTTGAATTACTGGGTCACCCGCCGTATAGCCCCGACCTCGCGCCTTGTGATTTTTATTTATTTTCAAAAATTAAAGAAAAACTTAAAGGAAAGCGGTTTATGAATGCTGAAGAAGCGGTGGCTGCGTATCGCGATGCCATTGAAGAGACCCCTAAGGACGAGTGGGCAAAGTGCTTTTCCCAGTGGTTCCATCGCATGCAGCGGTGTATTGACGTGAATGGACAATATTTTGAAAAGATATAATAAAACTAATAACTGGCTAATGTAATCAGTTTTTGATTTTCTAAGAACTTTCAGTTTGACCCTCGTATTCGGTTGGTCTTAATCAGTTAGATGGTTTTAATCTATCATTTAATCTTTAAAGTAATTTCATATCGCAACTGTTCATTTATCGTATATTTCATATCTATAACAATAACGTTTATCATTTAGTTTATCCATTCAATCGAAGTATTTTTTAACGTGTTTTTTCTCCAATTAAAGTGATTTTACACCCCAATTTTTCATTTCCCTCGGGTTATTTTATTTTATTGAATGTAAAGTTCAACTTGCGAATTTCCAGAACTCGATAACTACTGAACTTTTCCTATAATAATAGAGCACTTGTTTATCGTAAAATTACACGTTTTGTAGTATTTTACGTCTTTAAATAGCTTAATTTGAAGGAGCAAATCAAGTTAACAAAGTAGCAGTTTTATTTCGCTACTGTTAAATATGTAAATTGTTAAGTGATAAACTTAAGATAGGTATTGAATGCGTTCAAAAGTAGAAAAACTAGAAATAAAATACGCATTCTCATATCAGAAAGGACAAGGAAATATTAAAATGCGTCGACTTTCTGATTTTCACAATTTTGAAAAGTGCCTTTTAAAATGAATAAATAAACTATCATCTATGTTTAATTCTAATCAACACAACCCGAACAATTAGTACATATTAAGTTGCAAGTACGCATGTAGATACAAATGAGACGTATTTTTTAACCTCTATAAGAGAGAGAAGCCACTTCTGAAACTGGATAAGTGAGAAACCTGGATAAGTGAAAAACCTCTATAAGCGAGAATGAGAGGGCGGTCCCTTCAACTCTCTCTTATCCAGGTTTGTGTACTTACTAATGTTATTAATTCGAAAGAGTGTTTGTTGGTTTATTAGTTTGTTCCTCTTTCACGTAGCAATCGAGGACGTAGTTTATAAGACGGAAAGTGACATAGGCTACTTTTTATCCCATAAAAACATAACGTTCCAATGGTATAGCACAAATATTAAATTGTCAAGTGGGCGAAATCGTGGCTAAAAGTTAGTTAAACGCTATATTAAGTGACTTTTTCAATACATTACAAGTGTCATAGGAAGAGTTTTTAATATTTCAATGGTTATGTACCCAACCTTATAAATGTGTGGGTGCGAGACTGCTGTTAAATAAAGACCTTAGAAGCTTTATTTTCATGATATCTCGTACGGAAAATCAAAACGTAGCTATCTGTTTGTAAAATATAATATCAATACTTTTGATTTAACTCTATTTTTCTGTATGAAGTATGACTAAAGATTTAATATCTTTTTACTTGTCCACGCCTTGTGGTAGCGCCCTTGCTTGCGTCGATTGATATAGACAGAAAAATAAATAAATTATCTCACACACAACCCGGCCCTGATATGATAAGTTACACACACAAACAAATTTATGTAAAGTGTTAACAAAAACGTCAATTTATGGTAGATATTGTAATCTATACTGGGCCTTACGTTACGTCATCCCTTTTTGTGGTCATTGAAATGAGATCTTTTAACGTGTAAACTAATAGTAATATTACTATATTTTTTAATTGAACTCAATAGTTTGTTTATTATTGATAATTCATCCCTCATATCGTAGTTCAACTAGGAGTTTCTTAGTTATCAGCAAAGTTAAGAAACTTTTGGCACGGTTAGTCTTCAGTTGAGTGACCGTGGGTGGCATTTACAAAAGAGCGCTGTTGTGGTTCAGATGACACGTCAAATTATGAATCCCGGTTGTTTTGATCGTTATTATGTCAATGAGCCTTAATTAGGCTAAAACAAACTAAGAGACCAAAGCAAGCCACCCGACCGAATATGAACTTACAACCCTACTTTGTTATCGATGAAATATAGTTAGAATTCAAAATGATTGTGCTAAATTGTTCAAAGTTGAATTGACAAACAAAGACATGATTATAATAATACCTCGAAGACCCTCAATGACCTGTCAATACTAATACAATAATCTACCGGTTTTTTGATAGACCACTGCTGAACATAGGTCTAACCCAGCGGTCTTCAACGTTTTTTTTCTGCACCGCGGGCCTCACCATAGGTATTTTTAAAAGGTTTTTATTTTATTTTCAACGGTCAGGATGATTAAACAAGTAGAAAACATTTATTTATTGAGTCAACATCAACAAAAGGAAGACCCTTGGGTTAGAGCTCTAACCTACTAATAACTTTACATATTTATATGAATAAAGTCATATAAGTGACAATAATTGAGTTTCTATTACATTTGATTATCTAGAAATCATTCAATGAGAAATGATTCATATGAATTTTAGATGACGATGATTGACATTTTAGGAGTGTCGCCACTTTCCATTATGTAACAAAAAGTAGGTATTGCGCATCGCAATACTATCTAAGACAACTCTAGCTAATTTTGATTGGTACATATGTATAAAAAAACTGTGTTGTTGTATGTCAGTACAGGTCAAGCTACCGTTACAAATTATTCAATTCACACAAGTATTTCAACAGGTATTTTAATTGCTATTTTATTATCGTTAATATTTATTTTATTACTTGTAAATTGAATGTGACAAGTTTTCGAATAGGTATTCATTGAACTTTATAAAATCGTAACTCGATGCTTATAATACAAGAAAATCTAAGATGAAATCATTACATGTATCGCAATGTGACATGAAAAACGAAAAAATAGTCAATACTTTAAGGGAGTGTCTACATAACAATAAAATAAACCATCACACTGTAGATGGCTTTATCTAATAACTTATCTACACAAGTCACGTGGCCTCTATCTCTCCTAAGGTCACAAAGGTCACGTGACGTATATTGGGGGTCATGATAACCAGTGATAAGACGCAGAACGTATAAACAAACAATTAAATGACAGCTCGCTCGAAAATCGTAGTTGAAGAATAGGCGTTGCGGTCAATGGCTGAAAATCAAACATTCCTACAACATAGGTAGTTTTTTTCGGCGTACCACCAAGGCGTGACTAAAATGCCGCCAGCGACTCGAAACAGCGATCGTAGCGCCATCGCAGCTCTCCGGTACTACCCGTCACTGTTTTGCGTCTCGCTATCTACTCTGTTATAATAAAGCTATTTCCAATCTCCTCACAGACAGGGCCGTGCGCGATGAATATTTACCCACTAAAATAAGCATTGAACGCTTCCATGTAGCTTATATTATGAAAAACTGTTCACGTTTTATGTAAATACAACGAGCGTCGAGCGAAAACTAGAAAGTTTACGCACACAAGCGCGAGAACGTACAAGCGTGAGCGTGTGTGCGTAACCGGCTCGGTTTCATAATTTAAAATCGCAAACATTCAACGTGTATAATTTCGATTTAGTTTTTGTTAAAATGTTTAAAACTTGAAACTCACCGTATCTGTCTCCTCTGCGAAACCGGTCTCCCACAGCATTGTTAATAGCAAAGTCCAACACGAATCACTTTTCAATGTTCTTTATCTTTGAGGGTTTTAATGCGTGAGTAAGGGTTTTAGTTCATATCGCGTCGCGCCTAAAGAAAGTTTGTTTTTCCGCGCTTTATTTTCTTTTTGCGGAAATGTTGTGGCGCGTAGCGTCCGCTGCGAGTCTGGACGAAGTGTGCGCGCGCGGCAGTTTCCGACGGCACTCGAACCCGCCCGAGCGCTGGCGAAGTCACCCGACCTACTTTGTCCTACTTCGAAACGCTGTGGTCGAGCGGTGTTGTTTTTTTCGCATTTTCCGATGAAATTGTACCTGCTTATGTACTCGTACTACATAGGACGGTGGACGAACAAAAACTCGTTAAATGGTACTAGTATAGTATAGTCGTTCTATATTTTATGTGGCTTGTTTTTAGGGTTCCGTACCCAAAGGGAAAAACGGGACCCTATTACTAAGACTTCGATGTCCGTCTGTCTGTCTGTCACCGGGCTGTATCTCATGAACCATGATAGCTAGGCAGCTAAAATTTTCACAGATGATGTATTTCTCCTGCCGCTATAACAACAAATACTAAAAAAAAAAAAAAAATTTAAGGGGGGCTCCCATACAACAAAACTGAATTTTTAGACGTTTTTCGCTTTATATTAATAATGGTAACAGGTAGATGCTTGAAATTTTCACAGAATATTGAGTTTTCTATTCACTTTAATAATAAGGGGGGCTCCCATACAGTACGGAACCCTCCGTGCGCGAGTCCGACTCGTACTTGGCCGATTTTTTTAGATCTGGTATTATCGCTCAGTCCAAGTGTCAAGGGTCGTGCCTTCAGATATTTGGGGTGTGTTTAACGATGTACGTATCACAATTTAAATTTACCTACGTTCATTCGGTTTTAAACTCGTTTTTTTACATATTATAACTATATTACGAAGAGTTTTATTTTTTGTTTTATTTACATTTCTATGGTTTTAATTTAATATTTTTCGCATAAATATGTACAAATATATTCATTTTACCCTTATAATAATATATAATAATAATAAATCTTTATTTCAGACAAAACTTAGTCCATATTATTACAGTTGTAATGTGTACTACATAATTATTATCAAATGATACCAAGTAAGATATTATTCCAATATCCCTGTATAGGGCAATCAGGCTTATTAATAATTATATTCAGGATACTGTTATTACTACCACGCATTCTGCTCAGCAGGGAGTACACTTTTTTTCTCATGATGGTCTCAGGAAGCCATCGGTTCGAGCTTGTGTAAACATCCCTGATGCGCTACAATAACGTGGCAGCCCCAACAGCATCCTAAAACCATTATTATACTGCACTCTCAGCGCGCTGTATGCTTTTTTGGTGTATGATACCCACAGGCTGCTCGAATAAAAAGATTGACAGAAGGCCTTAAATAGAGTTATTTTTACATCATTCGTGCATCGAGCAAACCTGCGGGCAATCATGTTACATCTTACTGCTAATGCTCTGCGTTCTCTTTCTATATCTTGATCATCTTTGAGATCATCTGTCACTATATGACCAAGATATTTAAAGCTGTTAACAATACTCAATTGATTTCCATTTAACAAGATGGGAGGAACGGTAGTGTAATCAATTGAAATACATGCAAGCTTAAGGCTTGGCTTCATTTTAAAACATAAAACCTTGTCACAAACGACAAACTGAGACCAACTGAGAACCAAACTTTATTTAACTAACTTAGTAACCGTTTTCGAGTTCACCTACCTACAAATACTCGAGATGTAATTATACTATGGTTATTATTTATTTTAAAATTATAACTAATTATTATGTATTGATCATTTTATTTCTTGTGAAGGCAATTCGTTGTGTGTGGGAAAAAAACGAAATTACTGAAGACTGACTTAGAAGAAGTCGTTAAAAAGTTTGCTTAAGATAAAACAAACAAAATATACATTACAAAACAAACAACGCAAAGCTAAACAATACTGTTTAACTTTAAAAACAGATCAAATACCGAATTGTTCGTAGAATTTGCGTAAGACGGCGTTTGGTATCAAAACTGCACTCTCGGTCGCAACAACTTGCGCAACTAAACTTGGGAATTCCCTAGAGCAGTAACTTGCAACAAGTGGGAAATATTGGGCTTACAAAACATTTAATTAACAGCTTAAAATTCGTCCGCATATGTTGCAACTTTTTATTCATTGCAGCCATCAATATAGAAAGAAAAAATGCCAAGTCGATGATGCAGCGGACATTATCTTTCCACTGTCATAGTAAGCCGTGGTGGTCTAGTGGTTGTAACGCTGGGCTGGCATTCCTGAGGTCGTGGGTTCAATCCCAGTCCCGTACCAATGAGTTTCTTTGGAACTTATGTATGGAATTTCACACCACAGGCTTTTCGGTGAAGGAAAACATCGTGAGGCAACCTGCATGCGTCCGTAGAAGAAATTCGATGGCGTGTGTGAATCCACCAACCCGCACTGGGCCAGCGTGGTGGATATGGCCCAATCACCCTTCGTGGGTAGGCCTACGTCCTGCAGTGGACTATTAAAAAGGCTGGTACAGTACAGCACAGTCCTAGTATATGCCAAATCATACTTCTTGGTAGCTGTGATGTTGGCTTCGCAAAACCTAATCCTGACTGAAGCTCCCGTAACTGCTGAGCGCAGCTCACAGCATCTTTAGCTAACTTCACAACCGACAAGAATTTTAATATGGTATACCAATACAATAATTATTTGTCGCAAAAAAATGGCATAGGTAACCGCCTTCCAACGTGTACAAAATTCGGATATTTCGCTCGAATTGTTAACATTATTTTAGATTTTTCAAAAACGGCTCAGCCGATTACTGTGAAACTTAAATGGAATCACCTTGACAGTATATTCTTACGAATTAAAAACTATTTTTTCGATTCGGTTTACAATTGGCGATTAATGAACATACACAAAAAAAATACATACAGACGAACATAGAACCTTCTCGTTTTTGGAAGTCGGTTAAAAAGTTTGTTATCATCATCGTAATAATCTATCATCATAGAAATCCATAAGGGAGGCTTAGGTCTAACAGTGGACATCCTACGATTTATAACAAAGATGATGATCATAGTCATTGAATGCTGTCTATAGATCTAACATTGTCTTTGAATTTAGCCAATCACGATTTACTGCACGGGCATTTTTAATAGTCCACTGTTGAAAATAGGCCTACCCAGAAAGAGCAATTAGGGAATTCGATCGCAATAGCTTACACAACCAAACTCGGGAATTCCCTAGAGCAATAGCTTGCAGCAACTGGGAAATATTGGACTTACGAAACATTTCATTAACAGCATAAAATTCTTTCGCAAAGTTTTTATATATTGCAGTGAACATTATTTTTCCGCTAATCTAGTACTAAAGTTTTTATCATCATCATAATCATCCATCATCATAAAAATCCGTATGGGTGGCCTATGTCCAGATGTGGACATCCTACGGCTTATAACGAAAATGAAGATCACAGTAATTGGTTGCTGTCTCTAGAATAATATTTTTGAATTCAACCAATCACGATATTATGTTACTTACTGCACGGGCTTTGTTAAACATAGGTCTATCCATAGTATAGGTTAAGAAAAAAAAAAAAGGTCTATCCATGCAAGGCGATTGGGATATATCCACCTCGCTGGACCAGTGTGGGTTACGAAGTAGATTCACATACTCCGTCTAATTTCTTGCATAGGTGTACCTATGCAGGTTTCCCGCGAGAAACCTTTTTTTTTTAGGAAGGTTTTCCTTCACGAAAAGCCAAAACTGAACTGAACTTTTTCTGAAAAACTTACGTTTGAAAAAAACTAATTCGTGCAGGCCAAAGATTTGATCCTTTTGAGCTTTCACGTATATGCTCATTATTTCTTGGCGGATGAAAAAACCATTAAAAAATGGTTCTTCCCCAGACGAAGAATGAAATGAAATACCTATTAAATATCAAGTTCAGATACAATCTCACATCGAGTTTAAAGGTCACTTTGGGTACTATACTTTTAATATACTACTAGCCTATGCCCGCGGCTTTGCCCGCGCTTACTTTATAGCCTATGACACTCACAGATAATGTGGCTTTCTATTGGTAAAAGAATTATCGAAATCGGTTAAGTAGATCCAGAGATTACCCCCTACAACCTCACAAACTTTATTTCTTTATTATATTAGTATAGACATAGGGAAAGATTTATTTTACCTACATATTATTATATTCCAAAAAATCAGCCAAGTGCGAATTGGACTCGCGCAGGAAGGTTTCGTACCATAAATGATCTCTTTTAGCCCCATTTGAAGCGTCTATCTGTTGCTATTATTAATATCGAGCAAAAAACGGCAAACAAATCACGTTGGTTGTATGGAATCCTTCTTTAAAAAATTATATTATTCTCTTTTTAGTACCTACGTGTTCGTTACGTGTGTGTACGTGTTATCACATGTGAAAATGTCAACCGTCTAGCAATCACGGTTCATGAGATATAGCCTAGTGATAGACAAACGGACGGACAACGGAGTCTAAGTAATAGGGTCCCGTTTTACCCTTTAGGTACAAAACCCTAAAAATGAAAAATAAATTCTTTCGAAGTCAAAAGTTATAAAGCCACTCATTCTCAATAGAGGTACTGTCCCTAGGTCCACCAAATAAACGAAATCTTGTATACCCCATACTGTGCTCTAGACCACCTCACTTTGGGATATACCAGGCTCTCCATGACCTTATAAAATTACCAACAACAAATCATAAAATTAAATCACGGAACACTAACCCACAATTTGATTCTAAGAAGTGTCAGCCGAATTATGCCGGACGATCTCGTCGACCATGCGACGGCCCTAGCGTCACGTTTGATCGATCGAGACAGACCGAATGATGACGTCTCAATGAAAAATACAATAATAGTGGTACAATATTTTTTTGTGATTTAGTAACTACATTTGCATACTTACAAGTAGAATTCTGAAAGAGACGCTACCATCGTATTTTCCAAACGCTTTTTATAGATATTGTAGCTATCTGATTTTGTCACTCGCATAAAATTCAATCCCACTAGTAACTCTACATTTACATACTTATTTGTAAACTTGGGTAGAGGCGCCGCGATCGCGTTTTCTAAAACCTTAGATAATAATAATTGTAGTCTGATTTGGTCACATGCATAGAATATCATTGGCTTTTCAGTGTAGGAAAAAATCGTGAGGAAACCTGGATACTTACGTCCGGAAAAAAAATCGAACTTCGGTGATCGCTCAGAAACACCTAGTCGAACTACGCAATGAGCACTGCTTATGCTAAGCGTAGATTACTTAAGAATAAACATAGATTACTTAGCAGTAGTCTACTTATAATAATTATGTTACTTACTGCGTATTACACGAATAAGGAAATGTGAAATTAAAATGAATTCGAGTAATTCGACCAGATATTTCGTCAGTAAGTGTGTTGTAGTGTCTCAAAAATTATGGTAATTACCTGATTATGACAGGTGTACACCTAATCAATTACTCATTAAGGATTCAATTACAACAGGTGGGTATTGATTACATAATTGTAAACAAACTTATTTAACCGTGCGTTTTCCAGTTTTAAAAGTTCAAAGCTTAAGGTGATGATTCGGTTTTCGACAAAATCACTCTATATCGAAAGATCGTCCATCCATCAGCCATAGGGCGTTCACTGTTGGACATAAGCCTCCTCTATAGATCTCCAATAACACCAGTGGTAGTGGCTTGCATCCAGAGCGATCCTGCGGTCTTGATGAGGCCATACGTCCACTTATAAAGTGGATACCCTGTGCTCGAAAAATTCATAGATATATTGTTTATTTTATTTCGTTCGTAAGTAGGTATAGTAAATAGCCCGGAGGCAGTTGGTGGCAGTTTTCAAACTACCTGCGGGCTTCTGATAAAGCTAAACGGCTATAACTATCGGGACCTTTCCGAACTACGATAGTGCTCATTTGGAAATGCCACCCGAGATCACCACAATCATAACACGTGTTATAAATCAAACAAAAATTGGTTTTGATGTTAAAATAACATAAGTAAACTCTATCAAATCAAAATCTTTAGGACGAATAATACTCTTACAACGGAACGTGTCATTTTATGCTTCTTCATACAGTTTTTGGAATTTCACATATTGTGATTTTTATCCTATTTTTTTAGTGTGAAATAGCGTTTCAGATATAAAATTGGCTATGAAAAGCTTTTAGGTACAATTTTATAAGTTGTCTGCGTTCTAGACCTCTTTTTGTAGTAGGTTTTAGCGAATTCAAAGCACAATCATTTCTTCCAACATGTAGCATTTACATGCAGTTGCATCCACCAACCCGCACTGGGCCAGAGTTATTTCTAATCAATTATTGGATATGGCCTAGTCACCCTTCGAAGGTAGGCCTAAGACCTGCAGTGGACTATTAAAAAGACTGGTAAAATGCAGTTGCGGACATTACGGTGTCTACACCGCACCGCACTAGAGTAGGCTGATTTTTCTATCGATTTTTTATTTAACCACCTTATCAATTAAGCTTAAATCCATGCCAAAGATACTGGCCCAAAACTAAATATAATTACAAGCACTTATTGGATCCGCTTGGTTTCTTGTAATTTGTATTATGCAGGAAAAGCCCAATTGAATTTGTAATTCAATGACTCCATGCTATAAATAATGACATTTTCTAGCTTACGTGTCCAGTCCCGCTATACGGATATTGAAAAAAATGGTAACCACAAATTAACATTTAAGTGTTAGTTAAGTACTCTGTACTTTTTATGATAGCATTCATTGAATCGAACTTTACGAGTTAACGATGACGTAGGCATGGAAACAGCATCTTGCGACTTCATCCAATATTCAGCTGATACAAGTTATTTTGCAAAATGTAGGGACTTTTAGACATAGACTTTTAGATATGTAAAAGTACGCGTAGGTGTTTGCATTTCTAATTTTTATGTCCAGGGAATGGAACAGCCTTCCGACATTCCTATTTCCGTCAAAATGAACAGGTATATTCTAAGTCTGCGTGATTCATCTTCTACCACAGCGTCGCTTACCATCAGACAAGTAGGTGGTCAAGCACAAACTTATTCGCGTTAAAAAAATCATCACTATAAACAACTCTTAACATGAGCCCAACTGTGTAATCATGAAAAATAAGTTGCTCCATTCATTATGTCGCTTTCGACTTTTGTGATAAGTTCCTGGTACGATCATAATATATAGTCGGTAGACACCTTTATCTATACAAGTAAAAACTTAAATTAAAAATTTTAAAAACCCCCGACACAAAAACCTACCTAAAAAAAGCACGAAATTCTTCCATCCCCACTTTAACCCACCATAACTCTTAAACGGCTCAATCGATTTTTATAAAACATAGCTAAGAACACTCTCGATTAAGTCTCCTTTCATCCAAAAAAAACTAAACTGAAATCGGTTCAGTGGTTCGGGCGCTATGATGCCACAAACAGACAGACAGACACACAGTCAAACAGACACGTCAAACTTATAACACCCCTCTTTTGCGTCGGGGGTTAAAAAGCGACCTGCCCTGCTTTTATCCTAGTTAAATAATTTTTATCAAAAATTAATTGAATCCCACCGCAGCTGATGGAGCACCAAAGCTCTAGGCCGGGAAAAATAGAAAGAGAGAAAGGAACTAAGGAACTCTACAGGCAGACTATAACGGCTAAAATAAGAATAATGCATAAATATAGAAATACTTGCATAAATATTTCTTGTAAAAAATGGTATAACCGACTTCAACCGTGTACACGGTGTAGGTACAGAAGACGCGAATATTTCGCACGGATCGATGTAGCATTTTTCACATTATTGTTGATTTATCACAAATGGCTCAGCTGATTTCAATAAAATTAATGGGACCAATTTCGAAGTATACTCTTTCAATAAAAAATGAATTATCAAAATCGGATCACTAAAAAATGCAAGTGGAGTCCCTCCGCGCGGAAGAAGTGAAACTTCGACGCAACAGTGCTTTTATACCCCCTCCATGGTAGCGTCAAACGTTTAACGCAACCTTGTTGGAAGTCGCATTAGAAGTTTCACTTCAAAAAATATAGATACGCGTCGAATTGAGTACCTCCTCTGTTTCGTCGGTCAAAAATTTAAGTACATAATAACCTCCAGTGCCTTTCGTATGCCTGCCACAAATAATTAAAATTCGACACTAAACCACGCTACTCCGAAGCTACGAAGCTAGGTACTTGTAGTAATTTGCATAATAACCACACGAATTTTGCAGCCTGGCTAGACCAATAACAGAGCTTGGTGAACGCGCCCTGGGTTTATACTCCGGAAATCGCTGGCCACGTGCAGCCAGATCAAAACTAGTGCCCTTTTGAAAAGTTGTTAAGGTAAAGCTGCATTAGCTTAGTGGAACGTAAATATTATAAAGTATACACAGTTAAACTAGAAGGTGAATTTTAATGTTAATCAATGTAAGTAAGTCACAATCTGACTTGTGAAAAATTCATACTTGGCGAGAATAATCACGTAACATACACAATAAAACGTACAGTCAAATTGAGAACCTCCTTTTCTGTACAGTAAGTTTCTACTAAGAGTTGATATACTCTTAGTAAGAAACTTACTGTACAAAAAAGGAGGTACTCAATTTGACTGTACGTTTTATTGTGAACGTTACGTGATTATTCTCGCCAATCATGAATTTTTCATGATTTTTTGTTCAGTATATCATGCTTCTCCAAGTAGCACAACGAGCTATGGAGAGGGCTATGCTCGGAGTATCTCTGCGAGATTGAGGAATGAGGAGATACGTAGAAGAACCAAAGTTACCGACATAGCCCAGCAGATTGGAAAGTTGAAGTGGCAATAGGCAGGGCACATAGCACGGATGACTGATGACTGATGGGGTCGAAAACTTCTCGAGTGGAGACCACGCACCGGCAAGCGCAGCGTGAGACGTCCACAAGGTGGACAGATGACCTCATTAAGACCTTAGGACCGCGCTGGATGCAAGCCGCTACCAACCGGTCTTATTGGAGACCTATACGAGAGGCCTATGTCTATGTCAGCAGTGGACGTCCTATGACTGATGGATGAGATCATGCTTCAGAAGTGTTCTTAATTAAATTTTATCGAAATCTATTGGCTGTTCGTGAAAAATTAACAATAATTCAAAAAACAAGCGATCTCCAATTTTGTATTGTAGATTGCAAATGATTGAAGTCGGTTGAATAATTCAAAAAAATAATTATACTGTTAAATAACGCATTGGTAACTGAAAAATAACTAACACATTTTGCTAGAAAAAATCAGTAGATAAAACAGCATTTTATCAAACTACAACCTAGTGCAATATAACCCTTCCCAACTTTAATAATTACAATCCACGAACAAGCTCTACTACTTTTCCGTTGTTATTATCTTTTTTTACTTGAAACAAATTGCTATGTAAACAGACTTGAAGACTGTGGCAGGTAGGCGTCCTTTACCCAGCGCTGGTATGCCGTTGGAATACCAAAATATTGAATTATTAATGTTGTTTTTGCAACTGTTTTGGATCGGTGCTAATAAAGTAGCGTCGTGGTTTGCGAAAAAAGAAATATGTGAGACAGTTTATTTTTTGTTTTGTTGGGGACGAGTTATTATATAAGACGCGTAGAATATAGCACACTTATAATGGTAATAATTATTTTTCGCAAAAAATGGCAAAACCGCCTTCCATCGTGTACAAAGTTCGAATATTTCGTTTGAATTGTTTGCATTATTGTTGATTTTTCAAAAACAGCTCAGCCGATTTCTGTATAATTTAAATGAGACCACCTTGGCAGTATACCCTTTTGAATTAAAAAAGGGATTTTTCGATTCGGTTCACAAGTTGCGGAATTATAGATGAACATTCACAAAAAAATACATACAGGCGAACATAGAACCTCCTCCTTTTTAGAAGTCGGTTAATAAAATCAAGCATCATCGTTTCAGCCATAGGACGTCAACTGATAAACATAGGCTTCTTGAAGTCTTGATGAGGTTATCCGAGCATTTTGTAGGAGGTCGCTATTTGAGAACTTTTCAAATATAAATGCTTATAAGTAAATAATTTTCTAAGCCGAACTCGCTTTGTGACCTTCTTCTTGGTACCTACTGGAAATTTCAAAATATCAGCAACATTCGTTCTCAACAAAACGATCTTCAAAAATATCTACTTATACTTGAGTATAGAGCAGGTGACAAGGAGTGGCGCTAAATAAATTGTTGTAGAAGCCGTAGCATTGATTTCATTGGCCATTCTTCAATTTAGTCCTTTTTTTAATTACCGTACCTTATACTTTTTTTGCGTTTATTTAACTGAAACAAAAAAAAATAATTTGATAGTATTACTGAGTATGTAAGCCTGGGATATGTAACTACTTGCTTATTGGAGAATGGCTGTTATTTCAAATCAATGAAAAATAAGGCAGGGTACGGTACCTCCCCCTCGAGTGGATTCCCGCCTTGTCGTGGCGGGGGGGCTTAGTAGCCAGGTCTGCCTCAACCTGGTGAACCAAGAGGAACCCGAGGTGGGGCCCGCCTCTCCGGGTCTTGGGCCTGGACAAGCCCGTGCGGAGGCTGGCCAGTAGGTCGGCTTGCCGACTGAGGTGGACTGCGGTGTCGCGATGCCGCGGCCGAGCCCATCGAGACGGGGGCGGCGGCGGGTGGGATGGGCGGTGAAGACACCGCTGCCTATCCTACCTGCCAGCGGCCCTAACGGGTGCCGCCAACGTGTTGGCGGAGGCGGTGGGGTTGCAGGGGAAGAGGAGTGTCGGTATCGCGATGGCCGCTCTCCCTATCCTCTGCAGCCCTAGTGGCAGGCGCAGGGCCACTTTAATTGACCCGTTGCATCGGGACCAGGGCTGCCGGACACAGGTGCTGTCTGACGCTCAGTGCTGGTTGGTCCCAGGTGGTGAATGACGATGTGTCTGGTGCACAGACTGGCTGCACATCGTCATTCTGGACGGAGCATATGCTCCGTGGTGAGGCCCAAGTTGGGCCAGCGCTGTCAGGTGCCGCGGAGGAGTGCGCAAACGTGCCCGTAGCCCCGACACCAGGCGCAGTGGTGGAACACCCAGGGGTTTTGGTGGGTATACTGTCCAGTCGGCAGGACTCCCACATAACCACCCGCCTGCCCTCGAGGTGTGGTGGTATCGATAAAAGATTTCCTCTGGTCAAAAAAAAGGGTACGGTACCTAATTAGGAAAAAGGCATAATTTGAAGAATGTACCTTAATATCGACTCTAAAATTGAGACTCTTGTGGCAACGGCCAATACGAACTTACTTACTTACTTATCTGGCTAGCGTAGAGTAGCTATTCACCCTTATAGCAACGTAATGAGCAAAACACAGGAAAAATTCTATGTCTTTAAACGGGTTCTTTAATCTATCTGAGATAAACTCTCTAACCTTATTTTGACCGCCAGGTCTCAGGGTACAATAATTCAAATCGTTCAAACCCATTGAGCTTAATTCCAGCATTTCCAGCAAAGACGTGGTATGTGATGTATGTGCCTCGAGAGAAGTTAATGGTGGTATAAATATCTAACTCCATGGATGTAAGAAGAAGAGACAGGATCAGGTGTAAGGTCTCCTGACTTAGATTGCTTGATCTTACTAAACATTATTACATTTCTTCTAAATCTTAAGTAATTATTTTTTGCCGAAAATGACATTACCGACTTCAACCGTGTACGGCATTCGAATATTTCATGCAGATTACACTATTGTTGATTTTTCGAATCCAGCTCAGTCGATTTTTATATACAACTCGAGCGAACTGTTCAAATTGTGTACACGAAGGAAGTTAATTTTGCCATTTTTTGAAAAAAAATTATGTCATTTCTTTTCTATTTGCAGTAGCTAGGCCACAGAATTGAAATCAGTTGGGCCAATCACGCGTGAAACCAGTAGAGGGTCTTCACCACAAAAATATGGAACTCAATGTCGTCAAAACGCATCGTTTGAAGTTTCTTACCATAAAATCAGCCAGCACCACCCAGCACCCATCGAAATGACAGAAACAAAGTACGTCCTTTTCTAAGATAACTCTTGCCATTTTAAATCAATTCATGTCTTTCAGGATGTCTTGATTACCTGCGCTATACTTACTTCTGATTAGTCTATGTTGTGGCGGAGCTGTTGGCGTAGCCTACGCCATTTTAGAAGAAATCTTGGCGTCAGGTCTCTTTTAGTTAGTTAACTTAGTTAGTTATATCTGCCCGATCCCTTATTTTTCTCACATTCATGGCTCCCACTCATTGAGGGTAATACATACGTATTTACTTGACTCTGACACTGATACTCTGCTACTCGTATGCAGTCGTTATGAAATACTTCCGATTGGTGAAGTCATTCACGACCGTATATCGGTAATTATTATGTAATTATTGACTAAAGACTTGTCATGAATAATGCGTGCCCCATTATTTGGATATGTTGTAATTTTACTTATTTATTTTTTAATTATTTATAACTAGCTGCCCGTCCCGGTTTTATCCAGGTAGGATTGTTATAGCTGCAAACCTTTTAGTTGAAAACTTGAAACACTTTAAATAATCGTAAAAACTGTATTCGAATGTGTAGTGTAGCTTGGAAGATATAAGCATATAAACCATCAGGCAGACACACACAGAAATAGAGACTTTTCTTTATAACATAAATATTATTATTTATGATATCTACACAAATTCGCAAAACAGATAAAAACAGGTTTTTAGTCTAAAACAAACAACTGCCGAATTATCACTAAACATTTAAACGTTTTAAACACTGTGCGATTTGTTCTATTAAACAGTGTCTAAAGCGTGCTTAAAACTTTTGTGGTAAGACCGCTTTTCAAGATCAGAGTGAAGAGGTATCTTCTAGGTCTGCGTGCTTCATCTTAGAACACAACGTCGCTTACCATCGCGAGTTGGTGGTCAAGCGCGGACTTATTCGCGTTATAAAAATACCTAGCCATTTATTTTACAAGAGTTACAAATCAGTTTTCCGTTCCTACCTAAAAACATTTTTTCTTACCACGAAATAAGAAAAGTCCCCTATCACGACAGACATAAAAAAATGTCCTAAACCATTGTAGGTACGCGTTGCTACCTAGAATTAGATACTTTTATTTTATTTAGACCTAACTTTACTTTAGTTTTATTTTTAGTAATCGACCACAAGCCCCGCAAAAAGTGTTTGTCTCGACTTGGAACCGTTCAAGGACTTGGCACAAAAACTTTATCGATTCAATCAAAGCTTATGCAGGCATTAAGAGCGTATCGTGCGTGGACGCGCTCCGCGAACAAAGTGACACGGCGAGGGGCGAGGGGCGAGGGTAGCGCGTCACCGTATGGTGAAATTAACAATAAAAATCATATAAAATTACCAAGTCAATTTTAATTGTTTAATGTGATTTGCCAATACTTTTGCTACTACTCAATACATTAAACATAATTTAAAAAATACTACTTTTAAATACTCGTCAAGAATAAAGATCTTCGTTAAAAACAGAGGTGATTTTGTTTTTTTTCGATCGAGCTAAGTTATTTGTTGTGAGTATCAGATATGGTTTGCCAACAGAAGATATGCTCCAGAATAACCTATTTTTTTTCATAAATAAAAAAAATATGGATATAGGTACCTAAAGACTCTTTATTGTTCAAACTGATAAAATTAAGAACATAGCGCAACATGGAGTGGCTTTGACTAGTGCTATATTTAACGGCCTCATCAAAACAAGTGCGAAATCTAAAGGCCTTATCACTTTTAAGTATTTGTATTGCACAATAAAGACAGTTGCTTCTAAGTTGCAAATTGAAATGCAATACATAAGTACGACAAAAAAATAAGTTTTCGTCTTCACGCCGGCCGAAGCGAACCTAAGTTTATATTTCAGTTTTTAACAAATTATTCGCTGTCTCGCTCGATTATGTCAAAATAATTTATTAATCATGTATTTCAATGTTATTGTAGTTTACATTGTGTATTCTATTGTTTTTTATAAAGAAATGGCAAGCTAGGCTATACAGTTATATTCCCCGTGTTACACAGATTTACAGCATGCGCATTTACAGCATTAGATTTGGCTAGTTTACACGTACAGACAAATGCTTATTTGCACTGTACTGATTCTTAAACTAGCCAAGTCAAATCACGAGCTTGAATTACATAAGTAAATCCCTTTAGAATGTTGTAGGTATGATCTTGTAGCTTAAACTTTAGGATTTTCTACAGAACACTTGGCCCCCGTGTTAGATCTCAATTCTTTTGGTGGCGACACTTTGGCTCCCATTTCACTTTTATGTTTTTGATGAGATAGATGTTACGAGTGCTATTTTCGTGAATTATGTACGCATTTAAAAGCTCCTAAATAAATCTGAAACTCAAATGTTAGGACGAAGTCACATTCCTACGTAGCACAAGATGCTCAGAAAAATCGACCCAGAAATGATCTATTGGGACTATGCTGGATCTTCTAGATATAGAACTAAAGTTATCATAGATGAACTATAGTACGAGTAATCGATATATGCTTATGGATTAGCAAACTCAATTGCTTACTGTGGACAAGACATATAGCACGTTCGATACGTGATGGCTGAAGGAGCCGCAGTTTTCAAATGGAGACGACATAACTAATATATCTGGTCTGGTTTCTAACTATGGGACTGATGACCGATGGGGTCGAAAAGCTCTCGAGTGAAGACCATGGACAGGCAAACGCAGCGTAGGACGTCCACCCACAAGGTGGACGGATGACCTCATTAATACTGCAGGATCGCGCTGGATGCAAGCCGCTACCAACCGGTCTTATTGGATATCTATAGGGGGAGGCCTATGTCCAACAGTGGACGTCTTATGACTGATGGATGACATTTAAGAGACAGATGAACAAATTAAGACGGCAGGATTAATTATGCTGACTACAAAAGATTTAAAAACGATATTAATAAGTGACAATGACTATATACTTGTTCTTTGGGAGCAACTGTTCTTTAGAATTTATGTGCCGACTTTTACATCACTGGCTTTTCGGTGAAGGAAAACATCGTGGGGCAATCTGCAGACGTCCATAGAAGAAATTCGATGGCCTATGTGAATCCACCAACCCGCAATGGGCCAACTTGGTTGATTTGGCAAGATCACCCTTCGTGGGTAGGTCAAAGCCGGTGCAGTAGGTACAGTATAAGCCATATTAATGTCCCTGTGTTGAGCAGTGGACGGTCTATCACTGTATTCAGGCTTTCCAAAACGATTAAAACTTAACAATTTAAAAGATACGACATTCTAAAGAAAATGCGATAAGATCACAAATTTATTTTTGAATTCCAAAACTATACCTACCAAAACAACAAATGTGAGAACTGCCTTAGCTGGTAAGTATGTTAATAAGTAAAGTTCAGCATAAGTTATGCCCGCATTGCTTGAACACCTGTTTTTGCTTTGAGTTTCTGATGGCTAATTATCCATGAATTTAAATTTAAACAAGTATTTAATGTAAATAGGTAGCATGAAATTAATTTCCTTCACACTGTTATTAAGTGAGAAAATAAATCTGTATGTTTGTCATCTTCTCTCATGACTAAAAAATATTTCATATTTTTTAAAGAAAAAAGCGGTACCACGGTAAATACGGGCTATGAAAATAACGGGCTACGGTAGCCTTTAAAAACGACTGTATAACATAAACACACTCTACATTAACAAATACGTGACAATACGAAAGAGAGCTAATTTCAAGTTTTCTCTTTGTCATTATTTTGTTTCAAATATATATTATTTGAGTTATTTTATTCTATTTATTGAGAGACTGCCTCGGTGGCTCAGTGGTTAGTGACCCTAACTACTGGGTCAAAAAGGCGTGGGTTAGATTCTCACCCAGGGCAATGTATTTATGTGATGAACATAGGTGTTTGCCTGAGGGTGTTATTTATTTACAATCTATATAAATATGTATTTATAAAAAGATGTATGAATAAGTAGTTTATCAGCCTCTGGCAGCCATATCACAAGCTTTGCTTAGTTTGGGGTCAAAGGCCGTGTGTAAGATGTCCCAAAATATTTATTTTATTTTATATTTTTAACTTTGCGAGTTTTGTAGGAAACGCGAAAAAATTATAAATATCGCTGAATTATAATATTTTGTATAGCTCTTATTTCGATTGGTAATAATAATATTGGTGAAACTGAAAGGAATTTCATTAATTATGAACTGAATTACCTGCACAAGTGTGTGATATTATGTGATAAAATGTATCTTTGGGCATTACTACCAATATTTCAGTCTCCACTGCTTAACTGAATCATGACTAGGGCTTGACCGTAACTTTTCCTGGACATGTACGAATGTACCTACGTAATACGACAACTTAATAAATAAAATTTGAAAAACCCTACCGCCGCAAATGAAATATTTAATTTTGTTTAAGAAATAATAAAATATAGTAAATATATAAAAAAATGTGAAGCCGCGGGATAAGTTAGTTTCCTATAAATTTGATTTCATAAACTAAGGTACATAAATTATAATAGATATAAGATCTACTGAAAGCTCTGCTGATCAGCTGGTTTGAGCAGGTATTGTTTAAGGTTTTTCGTTCAAACCTGTTTCATAAATATTCAGTTATAATTTAAATTGATAAACCAAATAATAATCCAAATCGCGTAACTGAATCTGGTTTGAGTTTCTTTTTCTGATACAAAATAATGATGCGTACAATAGTTCTAGCTTCTCTAGTACTCTTCGTACTTTTATTGATTAAAATACAAAAGGCATATCCTCCCTATTTGTAGGAAAACAATGTGAAAATTGTTAACTAAACAAAACATAGAGCAAAAAAATTACAAAGAGAGAGATTAGAAACAAAGACAATATTTAATATTCTCGTCACTATTCTGCTCCTTTCTTTTTTTAACAAATTTTTAAATATTCTAAGCTTTAACGCGAAGCTTTTAACGTAAGTTGTTTTTTTGGCACCATTTTTCGCTACTATCTAAGTAATTTTAAATTTGAATGGCCCAATTATGAAGGCGCCATCGTAAATTTAATAGCAACGTAAAAAGTTATCTCTCTACACAAAAAAAAACAAAAACAACAGTTGTCATTTATACAAATAATTTATTTTCCTATTAAAACCCTTAGTTACATTAAATAACTATATACATAGATATAAATATAGGAATACAAAAATATAAAACGGCAGTCATTATTATTATCTAAATAAAGATAAAAAGCCAAAACACAACATGAAATAAGTATAGCATGCTCAGCATGACAAAAATAAAGCTAAGTTACTAATAAAGACGATTATTATGACAATCTTTCATTTATTGTATTACAGTTGGCAGTGATAACATATTGCAAATATCCCATTATGACGTCTTTTGCAAATAATCAAAAAAAAAACGAAATATTCTTGGTGTAAGCAGACTTTTATATTCTACTCTCATGACCCCTACGTTATATAAAATAAAATGTTTTTCGTAATACCTACTTGCGGCTTTACAATTTTTATACCGGAAATTTAAATATGCTTAGATAATTTATAATAAAGCACTTAAAACCTAATTCATTGTTAATTAATTTATTACAGGCAGTGAAAAGCTCTTACCGATACGGCTTGTTATTCGCATTTCGCGTTTTATTATGATTTATTTACGTAATAATTAATGCATTTATATTTCATTTTATTTATAAATGTACCTTTATTTGATGACGGGATCTTGTTTTATTGAGTTATATTATTATTATTAATCATTACCATAAAAATAAAACGGAGTCGTTGTTGTCATCATCCAATGGTTGTAATTTTTATTTTTGTGCATTGACACGTCAATTACATAATATGTCATAAACTAGGTAAAATATATAAAGCTGTTTAATAAATTAACTAAAAAGAACGGAGAAGCGAATCGCCAAGCACGTGCAAATGGCACATGGGTTTAGACCTATTAAAAGTAAAAAATTAAACCTAACTAAATCTATGCATAGACAACAACATAGCTTTTACATAAAAAAATCTAATGAAACATTACTATAAGCATAAATAATGTTATAACCCTGTAAGTATGTTACGCATTGTAAAAAACGAATTCGCTTTATACAAATATCAGATATATATCTTATATAAATATATTTTATCAGATTGAGACTTTGTAACCCAAAGACAAGTTAATAAAATCAATTTTGCAATTATATACTCAAATGCAAGTAAAAAATAAACACGTATGTAAATTAATATTTATATCGAACAAAATTAAATAATATAAGCTAATATAGAGCTAAAATCACAATGTTTAAAAACAAGTTTACATTATTTTAACCGAGACATTTTTTTAATCTGTACAAAAACGTAGTACAATAATTTTCCACAAAAAAATAAGAGAAACATTTAGATTTTTTAAGACAAATGATAAACAAACAGTCTTAATATACACAAACAAGTAGGTAACAAAAGTCGATACTCAATTTAGAATTTTCTTGAACACATTATTGACTTATTTTAACTTTACATTTTTAAACATCGTAAGTTTACATTTACACAGTATTTTCTATAACCTAGATTTATCCTAAGGCCCTATATCGTAATCCGACTATATACATTTGAGCACAGGCGATCGCAACACATAGTGCGTACTATGACACTTCCGAAAAAGTTTCGAGTCCATCGAATCTCTATTTACAAGTCCTTAGATTCCAAAATAACCAGTAAAAGGAATAGTCAGAAATTTTCACAAGATTTTAGAAACTTCTAAAAATTGCAAATCGCTATACGTTCGATATTGATACATCTTGCCAAATAATCAAAAGCACATGTTCCATGGAACAGTTACATATTTATTGTTTTGACCAATAATAGAAATCGTGAAACTTTCTGAATATTCCAAAATTATCCTTATTCTGGTAACTTTAAGGCATATTTTCTTATCCCGCGGAACCGTTCGTATAGACGTCTCCCGCTGCCCGCTGACCAGCTCGGATCACGCTCTGCACGGTCTGCGCCGCACCCTGGAAAGTTTACAAAAATAAATTACTAAATCTGCATTTAATCTAGGAAAAAAAATTTAGGGTGAGTACAGATTAAGTAACATGTTGTATGTCATTGTTTTGTAAGGATTATTCCATTCTGTCCCCCGGATCTGTCCCCGGGGGACAGAACGGAAAAAAAATTCTTGTCTGTTCCCCGGTCGATCATCGGAGGACATACTGGCATGATTTCACTCCTCAACAGTGCAGTCTGTCCCCCGACTAAAAGAATTATTATTTTCCTGTTATTTTCTTTAATAAAAATCATCATTTAAAGGAATCTTGTTAAATAACTTATGATACCAACACGTTTTATGTCCACTAAAATATGTTATACTCGTGCAACAGTGTTGTACAACATGTCATGTTATATAATATGTACGCACCTTTAGACAGGGATTTTATATTTTGTATAGGCAAGGACACAATCATGGAAAATAATTTTATTTAGAATGGAGAGAAATCTTTAACTCTTTAGTTGTGACCTAATATTCATTTTATGTATGCAAACTCGCAGAGGCTCCATTTTAAAGACGTGTTAACCAGATCTCAACTATTGAAAAAAATCTGTCTTATATAATGCATTGCTAAAAAAATATAAGCCATAATTAATATTCATTCATCTTAGGATAAGCTTAGATCTGTGAATTTGTGGTCATAAATAATATCTGAATCTATGTCTTTAAAATTGAACCTCATTAGGATACCTACAAAACAATTTCTCAATTTAAAAATTCATTGAAGAGGTAACAGTAAAACCTAAACCAAAATTTTTGAAAGGGATTTAAACTTTATTAGTTTAAATCGATACACCAAATAAATTAGAAACTCTTAAAAAAAAACAATATTGTTAAAGACCTACTTCTGAAAATGTGGTTAGGTGATGATTATTTTCAGAAGTAAGTTATAATATCATTTGAATAATTCAGTAGCTTTAAGTTTAAGTAGGCACGAATAATAGGCCAATAAAAACATACCCAAAAGAATAAGTTAAAGTTTGTTAGAAAACATAGAAAGTTAAAAAGTTAAATCAGAATAGAGTTTTAGAACACGAAATGTAAACGACGCTTGAAAGTTGAGTATTAACGTCATAATTTTGCACTTACGACACAATCAGCCAATTAAACTTCCTGAAATCTTTAAAAAATCATTAAAAATTAGGCAAACTGTCGTAGCAATTTTGGGAGATATTTTCACCTCTGACGTTTACCTTACCGTGGGTAAGATAAAATACGTACAACTTTACAAATAAATAGGAACTTCAATAAAAAAATAGGCATTTTTTTTCTATAATTTGCAATTAATAAAATAACAAAAACATTTAATCATAAACACAGTATGATTTTTTTACATACGAATATATGCACCTAGAGTTCGAGAAAAAGTCACAAACACTATCTAAAAACTAACAACATGGGCTCAGTCTGTAAAAGATGTATGTAGTGACTATGCACAAGCTGTTTTTATGCTTTCTTTTCAAATTTACAGAGGTAGATATTTATACCCATCGTTATGAACTACTTTTACTATGAAATCAACCCAGAAACCACCTGTTTGTCACCTAATTTTAGACAAATAAAGAGCACCTGTTTTTTTTTCTGCAAATCCATAGTTGTTTTCATACTAAAAGTATATTTACCTCTGAGAAATGGTAAGAATGCAAAACAATACCTAAACGGCAACATTCGCAACATGTCATAAGTTTTCGCGTCAAAACGAGAACTTAAAACAAGGTATGTATTTGTCACTTTTTCACACGTCGATAAAATTACGTCGTGGTTCGTACGCTAGCCATGCCGGTGGAAATCACAGACAATATGCCCTGTTACTTGAATCGTTGATTGCACATCAAGGCTAGGTTATCTACAGCGCAAGCATCGACTAACCTGTATCGCAGCCCCAAGGAACTGCGAGAAGGCCCTCGTGACGTTGATGGCTGCAGAGACCAGCTGCCCCCGGCCAGGAGTCTGTTCCGACGCCACTGCCCTCGGAGGCTCCAACGGTATCTAATCAGATCATGGAGATATTAGTCACTCTTCTAGCTAGGTGGAAGCTAGGCTGTGGGTTACGTAGCTTTGACTAAAGAATATCTTTAACTGTTATTATAGCTCTTGCGATTTTTTACTGAGCGTTCTATAGCTTGTATTGGCTGTCTCTAAGACAGTGGGCATTTGAATTCAGCTGTCCAGGCAAGCTTTTACTTTTGTCAGATACATATGTTTTAGTGTAGTATGATTATTTTGTTAAGGACAGAGACGAATGCAACAAATCAAACATTTTACGAATCGGTTCAACCGTTCAAACGTGTTGGACCCAATTTGGTTTCAAACATAATTGACACTCTTTAATCAAAACCATTTGTGTGCAAATTAGCGGAATAAATGAGAATAAATGAGACACAATAAAAATATATAAATAAATGACAAACAGATATTACGAAAGATAAAATATATACATAATTATAATACATGAGTTAACCACCACCAGCGTATAATACATTGAAATGTACAAATGTTTCAAAAACATGCATTGTTTTGTGAGATGTTTCTGAAATGTTATGGAATGTATCCGTGTTAGAAATTATAATCAAAAGTAAATAGTAATTAATTATAATTGTAGATTTTATATACAAATAAAATACATTTACATTTTTTTAGTCTTTCAGTAAAGTTTAGTAAAAAGTTAAAATTAATATTTTAAAATATTTTTTTCAAGTATTTACTCACCAAAATGGGGGAGGAGATATCATGCACTTCACAACACTACATTTTATACACTCTTACATATTTTACATAATATACAATACGATGAGTAATTTATGCATATAACAAAAAACAAAAGTGGCGGATGACATGTCTCTGTGTCGTTTCATGGGTGTCGTATGATGTGTAGGTATGTCGAGCAGAAAATGACGAATGAACGTAATTAGACTTTTTATTTTTAACACTAATACTACAACATTATAATTTAGAAAGAATCTGTTCATAATTTACTTAATATGCTTTTTTTACTATAAAAAGTCTAACTGACTTAAACCAACTGTTATATACAAATTTCTAAACTACAACTGTGCATTGGGACTTGGGATCTAAATACATCTGAATCACACAAAAGTTAAATACACAACACAAGACAAAAATACACATACAAAATTTTATTTTACAAAAATTAGCTATGCTAACTCCTCATTTTTTATTTACAAGCCAATGAAGCCAATCTTAAATAAATAATTTAACTAATAAAAAAAAACACAAGAAAAGTTCTAAAAACATAAAAGTTAATCTAAATTCTACAGTTTCTCACTATTTACAACCCGTCCTCCCACATAATTAACATTTTTACAACTATACAAACGCAGACTTAGATTAAATAGGAACAATACGTTATGGGCGTGGTGAGTTATCGTTCCAGGTTGAGTTTAGTATTTAATCTAAGGTCTGTTGCCTCCACCTCATCCCCAGTCACAGAGTTTTAGCAAAAGTGACGAGAAACCCACTCTGTTGCCGGACGGTTGGTCGTCAGCGTTGCCGACGAAGGGGCCGGAGCCAAACCAGTTGGCCCGAGCCGTGGTGGCCTCCGCGGGCCTTGGGGCAGGCGCAGGCCTTCTGTTTGGCCTCGGGGCCGTCGGCGAGGGCCCCGGGCCCGTCTCTCTCCACTGCTGCCACAGCCACGCCAGGCCATCCAGTATTGGCCTTCGTGGCGCCGGCGGCGGCGGCGGCGTCGTCGTCGTCCTTCTCGCTTTCGGTGTCACTACCACTTGGTTCAGTAAAGCCTACGAGGTTTAGGTAAAGAGATGATAGTTGATAACATGAGATGGAGAATATGGAGAAATTGAAGTGAAATATGGTGATTATTAAGCTCCGAGAGAAGGGAATGAATGTATGGAAGTTAGAGGCAAAGATCGATTGCAATGAAGTTATCGGTGAAAGAGCTTTAGTAATGGCTTGAGAAAATTATAGATCCATACCGATCTTCATCTTGTAATAAATAGTTACTGTGCTAATATTCAGTAAACTAATGATGAACGAGTTTTCGAAACATAAAATTCAATAAATTTGAGAAAAAACAAAGCCCAAGTCTAATTCTAAGTATAAGTTAAAAAAAGTATGATAAAATGACCATGTATAGTATATATTATTGATTATATTATTGTCAAAGAAAAGAAAGCATAGACGAAATCATAAGGCATTATACCTAACATCAGCAAAGATTTGAGAAAACTTAAGACATACTGTTCATCATTAGCGCTGAAACGTTTCTGAAGCCAAATAAGAAAGAAAATTCAGCTTACAGCGAGTCTAAGTTGCTCATCCAAGGAACTTGCCGTGGTGGGGCCGAACCCTTGCTCCTTGAGTAACGCCGCGAGCAACGCGTCGTTGCTATTGCCGAATTCCGTGCTCAGGGATATCGGAGCCTTGGTTGCCTCAGAGACCATGCCTGTGGGCCGCTGCTGCTGCTGCAACAGCTTTTTTAACGCTTCGTCTGATGTTTGGCCTGGAATGTGTTGAAATTGCTTCTTTAATATGGAATTTCAATGATAGCAACGGTCGTAACTTGTGCGAAAATTTCGAAGCAGAATTTCCGACGCGATTGCTCATATTTTTACGCAGGCTTTTTAAGTTTCTGATTAATTAGTATAGTTTATTATTTATCTATTTTTGTAGTACTTGATTTACAATTATAATGGTTATAGCAATATATAAATCACATTAACGTTTAAAAAGATGTTTTTATTTTTTATTATCTTGACGAAATCGCAATAGTATTCGCAAAGTAGATTATTTTTTAAATCATTGATGATCTTTTAAAATCTAATAGGTAATCATCTAATTAATATTTCTTATTACTCGTATTGAATCATTGCCTAGTTTGGGATGGACAATTTCTTTAGCAAAATTATAGTGCATAATTATAAAAAATACCATAATATGTATTGATTATTCACTCATAATTATGCCTGATACAGGATAACAAACGCTAAAGGAATAACACATTGAGTTTAGAACAGAAATAGTGTGGTATGCTAAACTGTTTTGAAAAGGCATGAAGCTGATTGTAGATGAAACACTTGCTCGTTTGGTTACTCAAGCGAATAAAACATACATAACAATTTGACAATTACCTGTAAGAGCAATTTTACTCCTCATCGTTGTGGTCTCCTGAGCACCCTGCAATTTTATCAAAGTTTTTATCAGCTGTCCATCGTCTTGCACAGTCTTGAAGTCATCTTTAACAACTATCTTAGCTCCAAAAGGCATAGTCGTGGTCGGGTTTGTCATTGTTACTGTAGATATCATGGTCGGTTTTGGTGTTAGTGAATCAAAAGGCTCGTTCAACGGTGAAGGCGAAGCTAGTAAGTTTGATAGCAGTTTCAGGTCAGCATCTACACTAGATTTTACACTCACAGTTGGCTTGACAACGCTAGGTAGTGTAGGTATATTGAATTTCGACGGGTCTTGTCCCGTAGCTTTCAAAAGTGCTTGTAAGAGTTTTGTGTCTTCTTGAAATTGTTTTATGTCCTCTTCTATGGAGGGGCCGCCTGGTTGTATAGTTGTAGTAGGCCTAGGTGTAGTTGTTGTAGTAGTTGTTGTAGTTGTGGGCGTAGTGGTGGTCGTAATTCTGGCTGTGGTTGTCGGGATAAGGTTGTTGGCGCTGTTATTAATATTTTTTCCAGTACGAACAGCGTCATTTGCAGTGCCCTTGATGTCATTGAGGCTTCTGTCGACTGCTAGAGCTATGATACGGTTAGCGAGAGCTGCCTCGGGATCATCGGTGTTAGGGTTGGTGTTAAGAACATTTTTCTGAAAAATAAAACAGAAGCCATGAGTACATTACTTTCGACTTTATTGACAACATAATTATAACTAAGTTTTTACATCATATCTTTTGTATGAATGAAGTTTGTTTCTGATACCATTCTACCTGATATTAGAGCACATTATAAAATTATCTGAGAAGTACCTGTTTAGATGCATGACATTTACATAGTACTTTAATTACGGGAAACATTCTCCATTTTATCGCGATTTGATATCACATAATAATTGGTAGAATTAGTATGTCTAGGAAGAATATTTGAGGTTTTAAATATACAAAGATGAATAATTATTTTTCGCAATAAATACTCGTAGGCAAAACTGCCTTCCGTCGTGTACAAAATTCGAATCATCCATCCATCAGCCGTAAGACGTCCACTGCTGGACATAAGCCTCCCCAATGGATTTCCAATAAGGCCGACTAGGTGGACTGACGATATAATAAAGATCGCAGGAACGCGCTGGATGCAGGCCGCTTCCAAAATTCGAATAGTTCCCTCGAATTGATGTATACAATTTTACATTTTATTTAAAAACCGCTCAGCCGATTTAGATAAAATTTTAATGGAGCCACCTCGGGAGTATAGGTACTCTTTCGAACTAAAAAATATTTTTTGATACGATTCACAATTAGATAAAATATCGATGAACATACACAAAAAAAACATAGGGTTACACTCTGCGAGTGCCAGCAGAAGTGAAAACTTGAATATGTAAAGTACCTACTATCATTTTTGTGGTAAAATACAATTTCACACACGTAAATTCGCGCAAGTGCCCTGCGCCGGCTTACGAATTTTCGAACAGGTCACGTGTCCTGACGCGAGTTTAACATTTTTTACCCATCCCAAAAAGTGCACAACGCCACTAAAGAAGTTTCCTTTGTATTGGAAATTAACGTAGTTTTCACACATTTTAAACGATATATAACGGGACTGAACTCACGTGTACGGATAGTCATAATAACGACTATAGTTTCGGTCGCGTTCGGCGACCTTTCTCAAGTTGGCGAGTGCTAGCACGCGGAGCAGTACATTCCAAGACGGCTGCGCGTGCTAGCACTTGCCAACTTGAGAAAGATCGCCGAACGTAACCGAAACTATAGTCGTTGTTAGGACTATCCGTATACGTGAGTTGAGTCCCGTTATACCTTATTTCGTATAAAAAGTTTTCACTTCGAAAAAATACATTCAGACGAACATAGGGTAGAACGTCCTCCGATTTGGAAGTTGGTTAAAAATAAATTGCACCGGATGATTAAACTAGGTACGATATAAAAAGCTTACCAAGTTTTGTAAGAACAGTAAATCTTCTTCTACGGAGAATGTGGAAGTGCTCGGTATTTCAGTTGTCGTCGAAGATCTTCCCGGTGCTCGCCGACTTGAGACGGTCGCCGCCGCACTTCTCGCTGTCGTGGTCAGATCTCTTCTATTGAAAGGCGGGAAAGTGGTAGAAATCCCAACATCCTCCGTAGTACTCTGCACAGGCTGTAATGTAGTGGACAATCTGGGAGTGAATGTTTGGATAACAGGTCCAGATTGCGTTGTCGTAAACACAGGTCTAACGTTCAACGGGGTCGTAGGAACCGACCCTATCGAAGTTGTCTGAGGATTTGATGCGACTCTTACATTAGAAGTAATTCCAGATATTACAGGTAAATTCAAATTGGCTGGGTTTTGACCGGTTGCCTGTAACAGAGCCTGTAAGAACTTTGCGTCTTCTTGGAATTGTTTTAGATCTTCTTCGATTGATTGTGTTGTGGTTTGTTGTCTAGCTGTTGTTGTTGGTATTGTTGTTGTTGTTGGCCTAGGTGTTGTAGTTGTTTGTGGGGTAGTTGTTGGTTGTGTTGTTGTGGGCAGTCGCGTTGTCAAAATACCATCTAGTGAAGGTATGTTAAGATTGGCCGGATTTTGACCAGTAGCTGCTAATAAGGCTTTTAACAATTTTGTGTCTTCTTCAAACTGTTTAATATCTTCTTCTATAGAACGAGAGGTTGTGGTTTGCGGTTGGGCAGTCACTCTTATGTTACCACCAAAGTTTGGTATGGATAGAGAGTTTGGATTTTGACCAGTTGCAGCAAGTAGTGCCTCTAATAAAGCTGCTGGGTCATTTGCCTGTGTAGTAGATGTTGGAACAACTCTTGTTGTAGTTCCAGAAGCTGCGCCAGTTAACAGACTGTTGGCATTGCCTTGAACGTTCAAATTCTTAGGATCACGAACAGAATTTTGTAAGCTTAGAACATTTTCAGTGTTCGCTTGATATTTTCTTATTTCGTCTTCGAAATTGGTAGTCAAAATAGTTGTTCGGAAATCTGTTGTTGTTGATGGTAATGTTGTAAGAGTTGGCTGAGTGGTCGTTGTTGCTTGCGTTGCAGTTGTCGTTGGTGCCTGCGTAGTTAGAGCCTGTGTGGTTGTAGGTGCTTGTGTAGTAGTAGTAGTTAAGGTAGTTGTAGTTGGTGCTGGAGTAGTTGTTGTAGTCGGAGTGGTTGTAGTAGTCGCTTGACTGGTAGTAGTTGTGACCGTTGTAGTTGTTGTTGCTTCACTGCTAGTTGTAGCAACGGAGTTTTCTGTAGTAGCAGTTGCTACAGTTGTTTCAGTGGTGCTACCAATTGCTTGTGCATCAGTTGTACTTGCTTGCGTTGGTGTGCTTGGTTCAGTGCTAATTCCTGCCATAATTTGAACCTCGGTATTTGTGCTCGTCGATGATGGTGGTTTTGTTGCAAGTTTTAATACATTCGATTTTTGTGTTTGTACCATCACTTCGTCTATTGGTATGAATTTAAATATCGCTTTTCCGTCTCTCTCATCTCCAGGTCTTTCCGTGCGTATTTGTTGTGTCTGCAATACACCCCAAATAATATTATGTTTCGTGTTATTGTTGCACTCGAAGTTTACGTAACATGCATGCAACAACACTTTACCATAGCAATATCGTGTTATCATATTCGTTTACGATATCCCTCTAAAGCCTTCACCACTTACCTTCGCCGAGAGTTTACGAGTACACTACTCAGCATTCCATGCCAAATTTGTTGTTACAGGCCCGAGTTAAATGTTTTTAAATTGCAGATAAAAATGTTAGGTTTTTTTAATAGAAAGTGTTCTATGTATGTATGTTTCGAAAGAGTGTTTAGTGTAATTAATCGAAGAATCAAGTGATTGTATAAATAAGGTGATGTATAAATAAATTATATATCATGATACCTCCGGATCAATATCCAATGTTAATATTCTTGGTTCATGAGTGGAACTCATCATTGATGATATGACCATCTCCTGTTTAGCGGCCGAAGATATACTATTAAGCAGAATCTCGTCAATAGAGGGTAGCATTGTAGTTGTGCGTAAACTCAAGACATGCGAGGCAGTGCTTATTTCAGCAGGCGGCTTTTTTGTGGCTGTAGTTATACCAAATGAACTGCTTTTAATATTAAGTGCCGATGTAGATATCTGCAATTATGAAATAAAATGTTACGCGTTTTGGGGTTAATCTGAGAAGCGGTTATAGTGCAGAAGACATGCAGAGCTTACGATAGACCCTCTCCCTCACCATCCATGCTTTCTTGCTCCAGGGCGCGCCGCTGCAAGTGGAAACAAGCCCAAGCTTTCAAGCTAAACAACTCAAAGTCAATACCGTCGATTGTAGGTTATTTACAGTGTCTGTGGTTAATTCAGTTTCTGTTCCGTTATTGGTGATGTCTGTGGAGGTCACAGTATTAGTGGATACTCGGATGGGGTTAGACCGTGGTCTGACAATGGCCGGAATGTTATGGATGGGGCTGTATGGATTTCTCAAGCTCCATGGGCTAATTGGTAGTATGTCAATTTTTTGCATGATCCGTGGTACTCTAGTTCCGTTCGGGAATTTACGTATTACTGTGTTATTGGGTAACAAACCATAAACGATGTATGGGCTTGCCTCTGTTAATGATTCCAGGATGTCATCGTTAGGATCTTTACGTACCACTGTATTGTTTGGAAGTATGCCGAAAATCACATAATCTTTTTTCGGTATCGGTGCTGGTGTAGCAGCACTAGGAGCAGCTAAAGGCGTAGTATTTTGAGTAGTGTCAGGAGAAATTGTACTAACTGTTGTTGTTTCATTACTTGATTGCTTTGTGGTTTCAATAATTTGAGTTGTAGTTTCTAAATTCAATTGCGTAGTTGTCTCTGTATTAACAACAGCAGTAGTAGTTTCAGTATTTCCCTGTGTTGTAGTTTGTGCTGCTTCTGTATTGCTTACGGTAGTTGATGATTGTTCAGTGGCTTTTTCTGATTCTCTGATTTGTGATTGTTCTGTAGTGGTCACAGAGGTTGGAGATGCATTTACATTGTCTACTGAAGACAATGTTGTACTACCAATTATATCTACGTCAGTGCTTGCTGACTGCGTTTCGGATCCAAAACGAGATGATAAATCTGACGTTGCCATGGAAGTGGTTTCTTGAGCATTACTCGATTGTTGAGTTGATGTTGAAGATGCCAACGTAGAGCTTTCATTTGAAATAAGGCCTGTTGTTACATCAGGTTGCGAAGTTCTTGCGGTTGTTGAAAGAGAATTAGGTAAGGAAGTGGTCATAGGAGTAGTCATTATGTCGTTTCTAATAGTTGTAGTAGATTCAGTTGTAAAAGTCATTGTATTCATAATGTCAGTCAGACGACGTGATAGCTGTATATTTTCACTTGATGGACTTATAATATCAATCAAATTTGGAGCAGTTGCAATTTCGGTATTATGCTGTCTTAAAAGATCTTCAATCATTTGTAAAACTTTTGCTTTTTTTGTTAATACCCATAATTGTACAGGTGATACCTGAGTTGGATCTTGAACATCAAAATCATAATTAACTTTTCTAGGCGCTATTGATGTCAATGTTACTGGTATCGATTTTGTTGCATCGCTTTCATTTTCTTCGTCATTTGCAGTAAAGTCATTGACTTGGAAATTGGTAAGGAATGGAAGGGCTCTGTTGTTAGTAGGGGATCGAGTAGATGCATCATTATTTACATTGTTTGTGTCTAAAGTTGTCAAATCAGACGACGTCAGTGTTTCAGCTGTCGTTGTTGAAGGTTCAAACGACAATCGTTGTTCAGAACCATCTGCTACAGACAGTGAACTAACTGAAGTTGCCTGACTACTCGGAACTGCTGTTGTACTTTGTGTGACTCCAGGTGTAGTACTAATATTATTTACAGATTGCACCGGAGTATCCGTGACACCAATAAAAGAATCATTATTATTACTAACTACAACACTATTTACATTACCATCAGTTGTTACGCTTTGAAGGCTATTGTTTGAATCTGCGTTATTATCTACATCTATATTAATATTTGCAGTATCTTCAATAGCTTCCAAACTGTAAGGAGTAGTAATCGGAATTGAGTCGGCATTTTCAAGCCCAGTTGCAAGTCCATCTAGAGCGCGGGGTATTAAAGATTTTAGGAGTTTTGCCATATCTCCAGAAATTCTAGATCTACTATCATCATCCATATTTTGAATAATATTTCTTATATTATTAGACAACATGCTAGTTAGTTCTGAGGATACTATATTGTTATTTGACAATAAGAGATCAGACACAGTGTTATATACCGTTGTTGGATTGTCAGTCGTCGGCTGATTTGCTGTATCGGGTGCAGTCGAGAGTTTGTCGGTCGGTGGTTCTGTATCTGCATACAAAACTTTGAATGCAAATGGTCTCCTTGCGGAAACAGGAGTGGAAGGAGTGGGAATGGGAGTCGTAGGTGTATTCACAGGAGTAACAACTTCAGTGTTTAGTGACGGTGTGACACTTTCCCCAGCCGACAAGTTGTTAATCACATTTGGTGTAGTCGGGACAGTGTTTTGTACAAATTTAGTAGTGGTGCTTGAGCTGGCGTCAGCCGACACAAATGTTTCCGGACTCGGTATACCGCCGGAAGTATTTACATTAACTATGTTACTCACGCCGTTGAGTACTTGTGTTACATCGGTATTAAGGGGTTTTGTCGTTACTTCGGTTGTGGTAGAGAGTCGAGGTTTAGGTGTGGACGTTAGTATATCAGCCAAAGCGTCAAAAATAGACACTGTAACCGAAGGCGAGTGTTGTGAAGCTTCAACGTTCATGACTTGTGACGTTTTAGCCAAACTTTCTAGTCTCAAGTCTGCCGAGGACAACGTCCTTCGTGTTTGAGTTATCGTTATTGCGTTCATGTCTGGACCTAATTGAATTTCTTCTCCCTCTACCTGAAATAAGAAGTTTTCTCACCCATACATACAGAAACAGAACTGTGAATAGACAAAAGAGTGTATTGTATAAGTGTATCAGTTTGTTGCATGAAAAATAAATTTAAGAATCATGAATGGAGTGGAAACTCGTGCATAGACCAAAGCCTCTTTATATTTCTTGGAATTAAGATAATAGGGTACATCATATGCAGGCGTTAGTGCTAAGATACAGAATAGTAACAAGAAAAAAGTAATCTTAGTAAAACAATTTGTATAGAATAATACAATTTTAATTATCTATATTAAATTAGTGACACTATTCTACTATGTAAGTATGGTTAAGCTATTATTATAACAATGCATTCTCATGACAGATGGACGCAAGCATGTATGTGTGAATTTAGGTACATGTAGACACATTCTTTTAACTTTTATGATTTTCGTATGTTTCGTTTCAAAGAGATACTATCCATATTAATCATTCTTTAATTAAAAGCTGATAATAGATTGTTTAATTGCTAAATGAAAATTGTTATTTGATGCTAAAACTAAAAGTTCTCTTTAAAACTAAACAACTATTTAATTGTTATATTACAATAGATACGATTAGATGTGATGGATGAATATGATGTTGATGATGCAGTAACTACTAAATTGTTTCAATGACCAGTTCAATGTGTGATGGTTCGTGTGGTTCATGATCGAATGACGCGGTGATGGCCGGCCTTGACAGAGACTCTGTAGTCACATCTAGGTCCTTGCCTTCGAACCAGTGAGGCACTTCTACAGACTTTGTCAACAGGTGGTCAGTCACGAAGAATTTCAGCCATGCCTTTAGCAATGAGAAATTTTTCGTTATTTTATCACAGAAATTGAAAACAAAGATGATTTCTACTATTATGTACTACTCTGAATATTGGACGACTAAAAAAATATAAATGATTAATTTCAAGATTTCATTTAATTTAATAAGATGCAATGTATCAAGTTTTATATTCAGAATAGTAATTATTTTACAAACAAAATCTTTTTACTAAGCCATGAATGAGACTTTTTAAGCTTTATATGATACGATGATGAATGATGTTAATAAAAGGTGCAACATTTACTATGGATTCTTAATGCCAATCATATAAAGGGGCTTTGTTCTTCATATTTATCTAACAGTAGAGTCAGTGACAATTGAATCGATATTTGTTATAAATTTTGGAAAGTTGCACTGCAAAGTACAGAGTATTGATTGGTTATTGTTTAGTATTTGTTGTGTTACTTACAGTCGATGAAGTTATTGAGGGTACAGTGGGTTTGTAAAATGGTTTATCGAGATACGAAGCTCGATATTTTGAACTAAATCTACTTTTAGATTTTTCAGGCTCAGGTTTTATCTGTAAAGTTTTGATGAAAATCGTAATAAATGACCTGTTTATGAATTGAAATTAATTTGATTACAATGAACTAGGAATTATTAGTATACTTACGCCATTATTGGATGCTTCAGTTGTCTTCGAAAACGCCTCACTGAATTTCTTAATGTTTTTTTCACGAGATCTTGGTGTAGTTTCAGCGGGAGAATCCTCATTTTTTTCTTTTCTTGAACGCGCTCTTCCGAATTTTCTTGAATGAATATTCCTCACTGGCGGTGCAGTAGTAGATGACACTCGTACATTTTCATCAACTACTGGATTCTGATCTTTATAATTTGCATGATATTTAGTTTTATCAATATCCTGTTTTACTGTACTTGGTGAAGTCACAGAAGTAATAGGCTCATTTTCTTGACTATTTACAGTATCAAAAACTTCATTTGCCGTCATACTCTCCCCAGACTCTGTGCTGCTTATGGTAATAATAAATGGTTGTTTACTTTCTGGACTCTCATTATTTTTAATCAAAGATTCACTAATGAGTTCATTATGTGCCGGTTCTTTTAACAGTGTAAAAATAAGTGGCATGTCGGGGTCCTCGGTTATCTTTTGAATATTTTCTGGCGTAACTTCTTCAATTTTCTCTGTAGTTGTTGTCGTTGTACTCGTGGTGATATTTTTACTATTTCTTAATCGTGAATAATACGAAGTTCGTGGCAGAGAAACTTTCCTTCTTACACTATAATCTGGTTTCTTTGAAACTTCAGTGACAACCGATACTTCGGTACTAGTTGCTAAATTTCTGCCAGATAATTTTCTTGAGTACAGCGATGGTCTCACTAACGACTTTTTTAAAGGAGTGTCATTATCGTTTGTTTGTGTTTTTTCTACATTATCAACGTTTGGAGCCGGAGTCGTACTAGTGTTTTTAAATTTTCGATTGTATTTGTAAGATGGTCTTTCAGAACTTGGGTTTGGTAAACTACTAGCGGTAGTTGCAAAGGGTGGTAAAGTAGATTTTTTGTTTCTGGCTGAATATTTTCCTCGCGGTTTATACTCAGTACTCTTTGATGATACTTCCGGTGCCACAGTAGTCTGTGCATTATTATCACTGTCTGGTATTTCTGCATCTAGTTTTTGTTTACGCAACTGTAAATATTGTAAAACATGTAAGTATCTCAGAATTGATTCTAATATAAAGAACAAAACTAAAAGCAGGTTTAGCTTATACTACAAATATTATGAAAAATATCAATGTTAAGTTATATTCTATGACAACTTTATGAATTTACTATTAGTTATTGAGATATTTAATAAAATAACAATTATGCTCGGCGTTAGTCATAGCTTTTTCAGAGTTGTTACATTCTACGCTAATCTTATGAATTTACTGTTAGTTATTGAGATATGTATTTAGTAAAATAACAATCATACTCTGCGTTAGTCACGGCTTTTTGATTCTATTAGTATGATTTTGTTAGTGATGTGTATTGAAAACAAAAATGTGTGTTAAAATTATGAATAGTGAAACGTTAATTACTGCTAGTGACCCTTCATATTACCCTTGAGTATTTGTTTACAGCAGGACCAGTTTGAGTAGATTGTAATGATGCATTGTAAGTTTTGTAAACTTTTTGAGATGCTTTCACTGACAAACTCTCACTATTTGGAGAGTTCGTTTGTGTCTGAAAATGTTACAATTTAGAAACACAGAGTAAAAGACTGATGACGAAACAAAGTTTTAGTAAGATGAAGTATTAGAGTCTCTGACAACGTGACATGCTAAATAATTAACATGCTCTGAATTTTTAACTGTCTCCATATTTTTTTCAGAACTATTTACATTTTTTTAAGTTTTATTTAATTCTGTTGAATACTTACGGCATTCTTAGCTTGAATCAATGCTTTAAAGCTTTCAGGATAGTTATCATCATCATTGATATCTGTCTCAGCACTTTTGGGCTTAGCTCGTTCTGTAATTTTTGCGACCCCTTTTCCCCTTCCTAATGGACGTCTTACTACTTTTGTCACCTTAAGTGTAGTAGATTTCAATTTATTTGCTTCAGTCACTTCCTGTACAATTCTTTCAACGACAACTGCATTTGACATTTTTGTTTCTGGTTCAGGTTGACTAGGAAGATTATCTTTTTGACTAGAGTTTACTTCACTTAATGTTATAATTCCTTCGCCGGTTATATTAGAATCCGTTTCTGACGGTCTTGCTTTGTATCTTAGTTTTCTTGCATTTCTTAATTCAGCCGCTGTCCTTGCCGTTGTTGGTGCTTTGTCTACGACGACAATGGAATTTGTTGTGCCCGAGTCATCAAGATCTAAAGATTTTGCATTGGATATAATATTGACGCGGCCTCTACCTCTTCTTGGTGAAACAGTTTCCGTAGTTTGTGCAATAGAACTTCGCCGTCTAAACTGAGTCGTAGCGATATTGTCTTCCTTTGTTGTTAGTTTTGTTAAATCATCAACGTTAGTGTTAATAGCTTCGATTTTTTTTTCGTCGATAGTCGTAGTCGGTGATGATACTTCCACAGGAGCTTGAGTTGTGGACGTGGGTCTTCTTCGAACTGGTTGTCGAGATCTAACCCTATCACTTGTGACCCTGTCACTGTCTCTAGATGGTAAAGTAACCTCTGCCTTATTTTCGACAGGTCGACGCGTTCGAGTTCTTGTTGATTGGAATTGTTCGTTGGCTTCTGGTTTTGGTCGTTCGGTCTCTTGAGGTGTCACTGTCCTTTCAGTGGGAATCCTACTCCGAGATCTCGTCCGAACCACTGCTCGTGGAGCCTCTTCAGTTGGCCTGCTGCCTCGCGACCTGAATGTAGGCGGCGCGCTGTCCGGTTGACCAGCATTGATGCCATTGTCGGCAGAAGCTGGCATCACTGGCAATCTTCTGCTTTGTCGCCGCAAACCCTCCACCTGGAATTTATAAAACAATAAATTAATAAACGAACATTTTCAATCTTTTAGAATATAACTTGATTTTGCTGAGTGACAGTTTCGAGAAAGAATGCACAATTTGAAATCGCTATTTAGACGACAGTTTAAACATTTCAACATGTGAGTGCTCTGATAAAGATCAATTTACAGAACTTTACTTTTACGACATACGAGTCATTGTGCAATAACTTAATTCAAGTGAACAAAGAAAGTGAAAAATGCAAGAACAATGCTTGGACAACAAGAGCCGGTCATCGGAACAGAAATGCCATTGTTTCAGGTGACATAACTGCGAGACATTTTTTGAGCAACGATTGTGAATGTACACAAAACTAGTAGAAGGAAAACAATAACCACGTAAATATATTTCTGAATTCTGTAAACGTTTTGGTAATACTTGTAATACGTTTGGCGCATTCAAACACTATTATTGAGATACCTACTTGAAGAAGTTAGAGTGATATGGAAATTTTAACATTCGGCAGTCGGCTAACATGATAATTATGTTTGTAACGCTTTAAAAAAAACAAAGAAGGCTATAGACTGGCTAGACTAGGCTGTCCCATTCGTCTTATTGAAAGCTATTCAACATTTTGTATGGAACTACTACATTTTTCGTAATTTCTCTGAGCTGATGATACAGACCACGCAGTTTGTTTTGAGTGGTTTCCAACCGGTACTTTTGGAAATCTATAGAATAATCTGATATGTAAAATGTATACATATATTTAATCAAAGTTAAAACAAAAGTTCCGTTCAAGTTCAACCCCCAGTTACACAAGACATTAACCTTGAAGTGACCGTTCTCAAACAACGCAATAGTCAATTAATCATTACATCAAAACAAGATCTAGATGAGGATCGATACGTGCTCGCCAATTTCACACACGAGATCATTACAACAAAGACATTGTTACTTTGCTGATAAGTTTAATTAAGTAATTACATATGTATCTCGAGAAAAGTAATTTGCTATGATCATTATAAAGTTGCTAAGAAAATAAAGACTGGCATAATTCAGAAAGTCTATACATTAAGTTAAAATGTTTTCTTTTTGTTAAAAAATGTTAAATTAACCAAGATTGTTACCATAGTATGGATATCGAAGAGCGGGGTCTTCTGACACAGGTATTTTTATACTTAATAGAATGCCCCAATCTACAGTAAGTTAATGAATTATTGGTTACAGAATTGAAAACTTATTTTATTTTTATTTTATTTATTTTATTAAGCTCAATTTATTAAAAGGTTTCTAATGAAATGAGGAAATCATCATTTGTAATACATATTTTTGTTGTATAGTTTGGAATTTCACTTTGTGTATGTTCGTGTACATGCGACTGTAGCGTCACTTAAAACCAATTTAATTGTGAACCCTAAGACCCATAAAAATGTAGCTGAATATTAGCTCTATTGCCGCGGTAACCTCGGTAGTAACCGTGGCCTTGCAATCGTGAAGCAAATATGAGAATCCACCTACCCCCTTCGTAGCGTGGTGTGGTGGATTTTCCTAATCCCCTCTCATAGGTTAGCATAATATGTTCAGCAATGGAATAATAAATTGTTCAATATGATAGAATGGTTAAGTAGCTTAACCTATTCGATAAAAAAATATAGCTAAATGTAAGTACTGCTGCAGTTAATTTACTTAATTTCATCACAGTAGTTTCAAAAACACCAGTAAATAAATAAATAAACATTAGGGGACATCTTACACACGGTCTCTGACCCTAAACTAAGCAAAGCTTGTAATATGGCTGCCAGAGTATACTGATATACTACATATACATATTACAAATACATACTTATATTAATAGTACCTAAACAACACCCAGACACAGAGCAAATACCTATGTTCATCACATAAATGCTTCCCCTGGGTGGGGATCGAACCCACGCCTCTTTGATCCAGAAGTCAGGGTCACTAACCACTGAGCCACCGAGGTAGTAGGTATATGTAAAGTGAGAGGTCCCCAAGCCCTACGTCCGTGTGCCCTAAATCTGCGACATGTGAACAAGCCACCTGCACCCGCCAACGTGGTCTAGATAACCGATAATACACGCACTTATATGTCGTTACTTAGCCAATAACGTTTAACTTGTAAGAGGTTGTTACGTTTTATGATTTTCGGGGCTATGACACTAGGTAAGTAAACTGATATAATATTTTAGCGACCTTGTGGTGCAAAGATTTAATTTAATTTTAATGATGAAAAAATTTCAGCCTGCTTTGTTCCACTGCTGATTTAAGCTCCTTTTAGTCTTTGCGGTGTTTCTGATTAGGTGGTCCCGTGCATGTCCTACGGCTTCAAAACACCACGCCACCTGCATCTGGGTCATTCTGGGTCGGCCCAAAGGTACCTAATTTGGATTTTGGATTCCAATGAGTGCTGTGCTGATCTTTGCCCAGCTGTCGTCCGACATACAACAGACGTGTCCCGCCCAATCTTATTAAAGCTAAGCCAAATTTAAAATAAATTAAATGGTGGCAAGTTTAAATGGCAGTAAGCAAGGCATAACCGATCTGGTCGATAGTTCTCGAGTGGAGACCACGTGCCAGCAAGCGCAGCGTAGGACGTCCTCCTACAAGGTGGACGAATAATCTTATTAAGACTGCAGGATCACGATAGATGCAAGCCGCTACCAACCAGTCTTATTGGAGATCCATAGAGGCCTGTGTCCAGCATAATCCATAGGACGTCTCCTATGGATTATGATTGGATGGAAATTTAAAAATTTCAAGAGTAGCTTACTCTATATTTCTAGCTTTCGGCTTCAAAATCTTTTGTAAGTAGAATAAAATAGATTTAAGAAATATTTATTTGTGTGGCTGATAATACAGTTAAACATAATTTTCCATAACTTTATTTATAAAACCCGTTTTCTTATCATAATTTTTTAAGTGTTTTTTTTTTCATTATCTTGACAAAAGCTCTACTGGCTATCTTCTTTAATCACTAAAACTCTGAACGTTATTAAGAATCTTGCTTAAATATTTGCTTTAATTTGTCCGCAGTCTTTATCGTATTCGTGCTAAAATTAATTGTAAACTGATCAAAATGGAGACAAATTAAATTCAGTCTTTATTCGCTATATCAAATTGTTTCTTTACTAAAATGTGTTAGTCACGACTAAATCTTAAGCGCACGACCAATACAATGAGTTTAGGTTCTTATTGAGTGTCTACGAGGTACTCTACTTACTAATGATTTTATGTTTGCTATTGTGAATGGTATTGTTTGAGACTAGCCAGCACTTGTAGTTTGACCCACTATTAATATTAAGAAATTGATACAATATATCTCTATAAAAGGTGAAGTGAATATGTAGCACCTAGAAGATCTAGGTCTACGTACTCCATCTTCGAACACAACATAGCTTTTCATCAGGCAATTTGGTGATCAAAATATGGATATAAAACTATCAGACATGGACAAAAAATGATTTATACCTCTAGGCACTTTTGTGAAGTGACAATTTTACAAAATTCGATCCAAATTACTACAGCAGTTTCAGACATAAGAATTGTAAGATAAGCCTATAAATATTAGCGCTTGAACTTTAATTGTCCAAATCTGACAACAAGCAAGGAAGTTTTGAGTGCAACTTGCTTTATGTACATTGCACTGTATAAGTATCAAAAAATATACTTAAAATAAGTACCTATACACTGTTTTTTTGAGTTATTTAAAATATGTTTTAAAATGTTATATGCTTTGCATGCAACAAAAAAAAACAACAGGAAATAGAGCCTTCAAGAAATCCAAATTATTATTTACCAGCTTCATATTATGTGTGCTTAGTGGTGTGGTTAATCGCGTGAATAGCTACCAAATATCGTTATTTAAGACTAAAACACACACTTCATTTATTAGAAGTTTATTTTAGTAATTGGACCTCGCTGCTACATACTCGTTCACTAGAGGAAACGGAAATTAAAGCTTTAGTTTCACATAACTCGGTATCGGCAGGTTAACGTCTGACATGATTTATAATGGTTAGACATGTACTCGTATCTACGTGTGTTGTATTTGATATTACACGTCTTACATACGAATAATCTTGCATTTTGTAAAAGATCCCGATGCTAAAACTGATGCCCCAACCAGTTAGGCTTTTGCACTTTTTCGATTGTTTCGATTAAAGGAAGATTTTCAATATAATTAGCTTATTATTTCTCTATGTTTTTCACCATATAGGTAATTCACTACAATTATTTTAGTTAACAGCAGCGCTATAAATGTATAGTACAAATCTTGAAGAAAACTGATTACTTACTGTATAGACCACATTGCGATTGCGAAGCGATAAGGCCGCCGTAAATCGGCGGCCTTATCGCTTCGCACTTGTTTGTAGTTTCTAGTTTAAGTTTTCCTAGTTTATTTAAGTCTTGGTGTAGCAATAAAGAATTTATCTATCTATCTATCTATCATTGTAAAATAATCCCGTTTTGTATGTAACAGTATATCACCTACCACCTATGTTTGTGTGGGCATTTTTGATTCGGATCGAGTTTTTTAACCGACTTCCAAAAAGGAGGAGGTTCTATGTTCGTCTGTATGTATTTTTTTTTGTGTATGTTCTTCGATAATTCCGCCAATTGGCAACCGAATCGAAAAAATATTTTTTGGTTCGAAAGGGTTCCGTGGTGGTTCCATTTAAACTTAACATAATTCGACTGAGCCGTTTTCGAAAAATCAAGAATAATGTAAACAGTTCGAGCGAAATATTCGAATTTAGTATACGATGGAAGGCGTTTTTGCCATTTTTTGCGAAAAATAATTATTTATTTATAGCCTGTAGGGTTGTCCAGAACTCGTGTACTAAGCCAAAATGAGGCGATTCAAACCATCATTATGAATAGCTTTTACTATGGGGCCAACCCGGAATTCCACAAAAGGAAATCAGATTTATCATACATTTAGTCGAAGCCGAGTTGCAATTGAGTTTGAGTTAGCCCCATAGTAAAAGTTTTTTTTTATTCTGAATATGTTGGCGTTAGACCACCATACTGCCTGATGTTGAGCAGATAAGCGGTCTAGGTTGTAGCACGCTTACCTAGAAGATACCTATTTACTCGGGATTTAAAGACGCCCACGTTATACTTTAGAAGACAGACCCAGGCAAAGCGTTACACAATCTGGCATAAAAGTTATTTATAATGATGATAAATGTTGTTCATAATGATGGTTAATCATCCCCTTTCGGCTTAGTACAGGGCAAGCAGAAAACCCTGTATGATAAGGATTGAATTACATTATAGTCAGTCAACATCTGCCTACTTCTTCTTCCTTACGCTCTTGACAGAGCAGTCGTGGTCATCACGTAGTATTTGTGGTGGTAGAGGCAGATGTAATACGCCTCACGATGTCTCGCCATCTCTCTCTATTAGAGGTATATCTGGTACACTCATGCACGGGCCCGCCCACAACAGATTCGATTTGGTTCGTCCATGCATAGGCAACCTTCCGCGCGGTCTTGTGCCTTCCACTTTACCCTGGACGACTAGACGCTCTACGGACTAGCCTACTGCCTACTAGGTATATTAGTGTGCAAAACAGTCACTACAATATTTATAATTATAGCCACAGTGATTTTATGTAATTGCCTCGGTCGATCCATATCACATAGGTAGGAATCCTAGTCAGTAAGGGACCTTGGGTAAAACCCTTGTCGGTTTAATACCACTTGCATAGGCTGCTCTTGTTTTTGAATGGCTAATTTGTATGGTCAGCAATGAAATATTATTGTGATCTGCCTGCTTTTATATCCACTTTTGATCAGCAAAACAGTTGGAACCAAAAATTGACCTACTAAATTATATGGGATCACAGTATGGGATCAAGTCAGCAGTAATTTCCATGTCGATTAATGACATGTGACAAATAAGAAGTTAAAAATCTAAGATTCGGAAAAACTCCGACTCTGAATTAATATTGAAATATGGCTAAAAACCACTTCCTTTAATCTTGAATCAAAATAAAAACGCATCAATACGCATCGAAAGAACGAATTGGTACATTTCGGTTTTTCGTTGGTTGTTTGGGAGCTATGAACAAACACGTTACGTACGTATACAGTTACTGTTCAATCAATTAGCAACCATTCAAAAGGATCAATTGGCAACCTTTTTGCAACCAGCATATTTTGTATATCACAAACATCTTTTATAAATTCGTATTTATAATATTTTAAAAAAATAATTTGACCGGTTTAAACTTAATTAACTCTTTGTAAAAAGCGCACGCGCCGCCACCCGGGAGACTAGGACCTCAGAGGAGGTACTGTGTAAATATGCAAACTAGTGTAAATATTATTTAGGTAAGTAAAAAACAGTTAGACTTAGACTGCCTCGGTGGCTCAGTTGTTAGTGACCCTAACTTCTGGGTCAAAGAGGCGTGGGTTCGATCCCCACCCAGGGCAAACGTTTGTGTGATGAACAAAGGTGTTTGCTCTGTGTCTGGGTGTTATTTAGGTACTATCTATATAAGTATGTATTTAAAATATGTATATGTAGTATATCAGTCTCTGGCAGCCATATCGCAAGCTATGCTTAGTTTGGGGTCAGAGACCGTGTGTAAGATGTCCCCTAATATTTATTTATTTAGTTATTTGGAAATAAACATTACGTGCTGATTTCACTTTTTAATAATTTTTTAATACACAAAATATGCTCTTAAAAAGATGCTAAATGATTACCAATAACCCTGTATACACAAGAATCTTGATATTCTTCGTCTGCAAGTAATAATCTATAGACTCAGTATGACTACAATTTACATGACTCAGTACGTTTTCGCATAAAATTATTGTAAATGCATTTTGATTTAACTTTTGATCAGTCGATCTCAGCTGACCAATTAAATATTATAAACCTATCACAGATTCAATCGCTTTATTAGCCGGATCTACTTGGACTTCAATTGATATTTAGCTTCAGTTACGAGTATGTGTATATTAATTAAGGAAAATAATTATTTTAATGCAAGATAAAATCTGTTTTAAACGAAATGACCAAAAATTCTTTTTCGGTTGCAATTAAATAATATTTTTGGTAAGCGGATTTCATGTAGATGATGGAATCACTCCTGAAAACTGTATTTTTTTAATTCTCTCGTATGCATACTGTATAATCCAATAAGGAACATAGGCGAACGCTCAATAAGTTTTAGGAATGTAGCCCGCTGCTATATACTTCAAATTTACCCTAATTAATTAATATAGACCAACCAACCGCAACCCTTCGTGCGAGAATTCGGCTGGTACTAGGCAAATATTATTCTTTCTTAAATAGCCAGAGGCATAAAACATACCCCTTCAAAATCGTACGTCTTACTAAATTTAGTAAATATATACGCAAAAGAAGTCTTATTTCGATTAGGTACATCACTTAGGAAATTCGCGTGATCATTCATTACAAAAATACTAAAACCTAACGGCTCGAACGTAACGGAATCGTCGTGAATGCTATCCGGTTGTAGCATAAATTTATTTCGATTACTTTTTGTAAATTTCCAAACGGCATCTTGATGAAATCTGCTCTTTCATTCAGACTATGAACGTATGAATCAGAACTGGACACAAGACAGTGTCACCTTGCCTTTCACCCCGTCCATGCGCATGCGCAACAACGAAGCTTTGTTCTTATTTACTAACCACTTTATTAAACGTTGACTGCCACTCATTAGGGCCTTAATGTTGCTACAACTACAAAATATCACTTTAGTGAGCTGTTAATCACCCTGGATGAAAGCAGCTTCAAAAAATGTATGTGCTAAATCAATCTAAAAGGCCTATGTCTAGGTTAAGTTTGATAAAATAGATATATATATATAGATCGATAAAAGATTGTATTCAAGTTGAGACAAAACATTAGTATAAACTGAACCAAATCTAATGATGTCTGTGAAGTTCGCTACATACTCCTCGTATTTTCAGACGTTTCAGTTCTCAGAGTCATTAACTTGGATTTGACCTATTTAGCATTTTATCTTTTTATTTCTTCGATTAGTAATAAATGAAATTATTGATTCAAATTCTATTCTCAGAAAATTTCTAATTACCATTATATCTCTATCATTAGACTGCCTCGATGGCTCAGTGGTTAGTGACCCTAACTTCTGGATCAAAGAGGCGTGGGTTCGATCCCCACCCAAGGCAAGTATTTATGGAATGAACATAGATGTTTGCTTTGTGTCTGGGTGTTATTTAGTTACTATCTATATAGGTAAATATTTAAAAATATGTCTATGTAGTATATCAGTCTCTGGCAGCCATATCACAAGCTTTGCTTAGTTTGGGGTCAGAGACCATGTGTAAGACGTTCTCAAATATTTATTTATTTATTACCAGCAAACAACTATGAACAGTTGCTAAAGCCACTCCAGTACAAAGATTAAAATTAGAACTAAACGAAACGTATAGGCCGCGTCACACAAGTTGGCAGAAATGAAGTTAGCTACAAGCTGGGCAAAATCCAATCCTGACTGAAGCTCACACAAAGCCGCGCGTTGATTGGATATTGCGCAGCTTGTACCTAACTTCATTTCCTCATCTTTGTACTGGACTGCCTTTAAATGGTATTACATTGAGAACTATTATCACTATCACGCTACTGTTTTCTTGTCTTTAACACTAATGACAATAAAATAGCAGCTGTGCGGAACGGATACTGGCCAAATGGTACGATTTCATCATGAAACCGACAATTTGAAAATCTTTTGAGAACCAATGGTGGATTTTTTATCAGTATGTAATTAGTGTACCGGCAAGCGCAGCGTAGGACGTCCACCCACAAGGTGGACGGATGACCTCATTAAGACCGCAGGATCACGCTGGATGCAAGCCGCTACCAACCGGTCTTATTGGAGATTCATAGGGGAGGCCTATGTCCAGCAGTGGACGTCCTATGGCTGATGGATGGATGGATGGATGATGTAATTTTAGAAATCTTATATGTATAGGTTCGTATGATTTTAGTTTTTTTTAGTGGGGCTGCATAGTGAATTATATAGGTTTAAGACCTCCTGAGACCTCATTGTTGTATTGTGTGTTGTTGAATTGACAAAATAGTTTCACTAATATAATTTAGTTATGTAATTGTTTTTAAATTGAGATATGTAGATAATTATTGTAATGATTTGATTTAATTTTTTAATTGATATGAATGTTAGTGATTGTATTTATTCTTAACTACTTAATTTATGTTGTTGAGTGAATTTTAATGTTTTAAATTGAAATTGAAATATTGTAAGATTTAAATGACCTGTAACTAATTGTTACTAATAAAAAGTATGAGTATTAATCTTTTTTCTTTTATTATTCAAGGATAAAATTTTGGGGCAGATAGTATTGTAATCAGTACATATCAATAATGTCGTCACTGTACTGTAACGTCTTTTTAATAATCCATTGTCGAACATAGGCCTACCCACGAATGGTGATTTAGTTAGTCGAGCCTAGTTTAATTAGGCATTGGCAATTTATTTTACAATAAAGGTTGGCCCAGATGCATCAATAGCAAATATTCTGCATGAATTATTATGTTTATTGAGATCAATGAAACGTCTCGTTTATAACGAAGCATACTTTTAACCCTTATATGGAAAAAGTTTTGTAAAAACCTCTGACAAGCGGTCTAAAATTCCATTGACCATGTGAGGAGGGCCGTGGAAAAGAACATTCAACTTGCTACAATTTGCCAATGCTTACCTACATAAATGATTCATTATCGAAAGAATGTAGATTTTTCTTTTTGACCGACAAAATGGAGGAGGTATTGAATTCGACGCGTGTATTTTTATGTATAACCACGCATAACTTTTTATGTAACAGTCCGATTTCGATAATTCTTTTTTTAATAGAAAGAATATAATTTGGAATTGGTTTCTTTTAAATATTATTAAAATCGCGGCTCAGCCATTTTTGATAAATCGACAATAATGAGAAAAATGCTACTTCGATCCGCGCGAAATATTCGGGAATTCTGTACATGGATGAAGTCCGTCATGCCATTTTTTTGCAAAATATAATTATTAGATATATATTTTTCGTGTTAAAAATAACAGTCACTTAAAAAGCATGCAATTGGTAGTATTGGTAACTTCCAAAAGTTACAAAGCAGATGATAGTTGAGTTAAATCTAATGTACTCTTGAGAAGCATTTTGTGGCGTTTGCTTAAGGCATGCCTGAGTATTGTTTAGTCATATAGAAAGATATAGTTATTAAAGACCTCAAAAGACCTTATTATACTAAAATCACGCATCAGGTACATAAATAGCTTCCACTATAGCAACAAATGTGAAATTGTAAAATGAAATAATACTTATAGACTTTTTATATCTTCCTTCCTCTTTTGTAGTTGGATAAAGAATTTAATTTCGAATTAACATTATGAATGATGTCTGATAAAAGTTTACTGTCAGATTTTAATCTATAACGTCGGTCAGGTCAAGGAATAATTGTTAGAACTAAAAGGTCCAGTTTTAGTTTTAGAATGTCTAGAAGCAAATAGGAATCATCTTTCTGAAAGGCGATTGAAAAGCTTAGATTGCAAGTCGGCCTACGCTTAGCAGGTCTTGTAAAATTACAAGTCAGGCGGGTCAAGGCATACATAATCGTGTAACGTTACAAAGTTGTTCAGCAAAATTGTAACAGTGAGCTTGGTGCAGATACAGATTTTATTTTTCTATAAAGTATTGATTTAATCTTCGATTTTGAACATTCATTAACCACGTTTTGTCACTGGTGTTCCAAAAGTATAAAGTGTAAGAAAATCTGCCAGTATTTTACATAAACATTGAGCGAAGCTTACTGAGTTGGAATATTTACCTGAATTTCTCTGTAACAAACGAACGTATTTTGCAGCGTCCTAGAATTCTGTTGATTATTCTTTGTATTTTACGACTAAAGGTGCTGTACTGCACTGTCTGTACTCAATCACGATGTTAGAATCTACGCAAACATTTTATTCTTTATTTTTAACAATTTGGTTATAAACATTTATGTGATATACACGTAATCGGTTTAAGATACCATAAAAGGGTTAAGAAAACAACTTTAATCCTGTTTGAAAATATTTATACATAGTAAGTATGCACGTGTTAAATTGTTTGTTTTAAATAAACCCATTGAGCGATAATTATATCACCCACATGCAAATGCACGATATTTGCATTGGTCTGAAAGTGCAAGTTACAGCTGATGAGGTCAAGGTGCCACGCATGAAAGCAGGGTGAAGGGAAACTGGCCGGAGCGCCCCGAGGCCTGGCTTCGTTAACGATATGTTAGCTCTGTCGCTATGGAAACCTTCTCTTAGGGATGTTTCAGGCTTCAGCTTATTATAGACTTACGAGTAAAAAGGTATCTTATAAGTGAGCGTGCTACACTTTAGACCGCATATCTGCTTGACATCAAGCAGGATGTATTCAAAATCCATACTGGTACAAAAAAAACATAAAAATTTCTAGTAGAGCTTTTATTAAAATAGACTAGTCCTGCGGCCTTATTGTGCAAGCGTGACGTTCGGCTTCGCTTTTTCTCCTGCTCGTGCCAGTTACTCACGCCAGGAGAACGGGAGGGAGGAAAAGCGAAGCCGAACGTCAGAGCGCTTACAAAATAAGGCCACTGATCAGTGAGTTGACTTATCCATACAGATGACACGCTCGCTGGCTTAATAGTTTTACTTATGTATTGCTCGAGGTGCCAAAGTAACTGAACCAACATAGGGTATACTGAACCAATTGATAGAGCTCAATCTCGAAATAAGCTCTCGGCCCAGTTCTGTTCAGTAGTAGTCTATTCCAATAAAACTGAAATAGAAAGACTAGTAAAGGTGAAGTTTGATATGGCATAATTGATCCCGAATTAAAGTATTGAAGTGTATAAGAGACTGAATGTGAAACAGTACACAATTTTAAATGTAATAAAATTCTGGTGAACTCCTTTGTTCAATCACATAATTATACAAGTACTTTACTATATATCTTTCTGTCTGTAGTGTGTATCGTTGGAACAATAAGATCTAATAATAATTTTATTTTGGTGCATTTCTTCCTTTTCGCCTTTCGATTTTTACAGTCTTTTTAATCATACTATCAATGACTTATCACAACTGAGATCTACGCACGAGCTGTAAAAGCACAGCTTTGCAAACTTATTACGAGTATTACAGGCTTTCTCGCCTCTACGTCCGCTCTGTCACTATTACTTATCGATGCTTTCATTTTATTTTCTTTTATTTCCGTTTTGACTGTACCAGCTGTCATAAGTTCATAATGAAGATATTCATACTTGTTCGAGCATTAATTTTGCGCCTACGTTAATTGGTAAATGTTTAGTGGCTAGAGATTTAAGATGAAAGGATGATACAAAATACAGGCTACAGATAGAAGTAATAGAACATTTTTATATTTTGTCTCTATTTCTGTGTCTATCACTAGTATGTTCTATTCTAGTAAACATTATCACATTAGTTGTTTACATATACATGGATGTAATTAAAAAATAAATTTGTAATTTGAAGATACTATAGATCGGAAAGAATTTGCAAAAATGAGGTCGTCTTGATTATAAAATGTTATACGGAAACGGGTGGTTTTAATCAGGTTACTGGTCCGCGGGTATTTTAAATCATTTTTGTGAATTTATACGCCTTTAGTACGGTCAGCTTTTTAAATATTTAATTAAGAACTTTTTGTGTATGTATATCTTTAATACGTACGGTACAAAAGCTTAACAATACTTATTCACCCTGAAAGTTGCCTGATAGCTAATAGCAATCTCTTACAAGCAAATTTTTGTATTAAAATTGTATTAAATGTCATAGAAGATGCGGAGCAATATAAAGACTTTTATCAAATATCTCTACTTGAAAACTATATGTATAGACAGATCTACTACAAGTCATAATACCTAAACCTACCTTCGCAAAATAATTACCTTTGCACGTGCATCAGCAGTGGCTCAACTCGACATAATTAAAAAGCGAAATGTATCAGTTTCGTAGATTTTGCAAGATTGTTTCCATTTTGTATCGGGTCTGTTATCACCGGGCCAGTAGCGTGACAGCGTTATGTAACCGACCGGTGCGGTGCAGCGACCGACTTTACGGAGATATGGTGTATGGACTTTGGGTACCAAAACCTGGTTATTTGATTGCAGGTTGTGTAGTTAAAGTTTATGTGAACAGGGTTTTGAAGTAAAGCTTCCATGGAAAACTTTTGATGAAATTACTCAGTAAATAACTTGTGAAGTTAAGCTTTTTGTAAGCATGGAAAACTTTTGATGAAATTATTTGTTAAATAACGTATTGTAGGTTGTGTCGTTAATTTAGTCAAACATGGTTTAAAGTAAAGCTTCTTCTTAATTTTAAAGAAATTAGTTAGTACAAAAGTTATGCTCTTAAATAACCGTAAATATCATATTACGGCTACCTATTGCTATTAAACGATATAATATTATTTTTTATTTGTATTATATAATATCTTTAAACGATGAATAAAAAAACATCGTTAGGAAATCAGCTTGTCTGAAAGCTTCCTGGATCAGTTACTTATTTATTAGCTCATTTAAACACGTTTGGTTTCTATAATAAAATTAAATTCCTATCTTACTGTCATTTTCTTGAAGACATCAAAAGTCAGCCAACCCGCATTTGGCCGGCAGGTCGAGCTAACTTTTATCGTAATGGTAATAGTTTCATACTTACACAGCGCAACATTTGCTCTTCCGGTCGCATTTTTAAATAATCAACGTAGCATCCTATTCCATTAGTGTTAACAAAACACTGCATCTGCCTCAGCTTTGATAGAAAATGGTTTTTTGGGTACAGTACCCAAAGTGTAAAAACGGGACTTCGTTATCCGGCCGTCCGTCCGTCCGTCCGTCTGACTGTCTGTCACCAGGCTGTATTTCATAAACCGTGATAGCTAGACAGTAGAAATTTTCACAGATGATGTACCTAGTTCTGTTTCCGCTATAACAACAAATACTAAAAACAGAATAAAATAAATAATTAAGAGGAACTCAAACGCGATTTGTTGCCGTTTTATTGCTCAATATTAATAACAGCAACAGGTAAACTCTTGAAATGGGACTTAGGGGAGCTTTTTGTTGTTATACTTACGTCACCCCATACGCTACGGAACCTTTCGTGCGCGAGTCCGAATCTCACTTGACCGATTTTAAAACTTAGTTGTATATTGCTGAGCAAAGTTTCTAATCTAATGATATTATCGTAATGTATCGTCCCATCGCCGCTCTAGTTCGTGACTTATGTTGATATAGAAATATGTCTATAACTTACCACGCAGTGTTGAGAAATCTGTTGAATTAATTTGTATCGACAATTTTGTTGTATAATTTAAATGGTATCGACTTCGCTACATAATTAATTTTATTACAACTGAACGGTGAATATCACCAAAGTAAAATATACGTAATGTTCAAAATTGTATATTTTAAATAAACTGAGTTATATTACTTTGCCATGTGCTGAAGAAAAAGGTGATCATTGAGAAATTTTTCTTTGTGATCTACTTCAAAAACGCGAACATTGTTTCATACAAAAACTTGACACCATTAACTTACGTTACAATGTATAAAACAGCTGATCATTTTTTTGTGATTTTATTGTTAGTCTTGTTGAAATATTTCTTCATACAAAATAAAAAAATTAATACAATAAAATAATTTCATTTTGGCTAAAGATGTGGTATAAATTGTATCGACGAACAAATAAGGGTCAACTTTACGGCGTCTGTTCCATACGTTAAATACAAACACATATCTCTAAACTACCTATTAACTATGCTATTTGTTATAAGTAATGTCGGTCTGTTTTTAAAGTTATTAAAGAACAAAAACTTAACTTTTTTATTTAATTTACAGAAGACTCTACTTACAACACTTGTAAAGTACTCATGATTCGGCTTGACAATGTTTAGGATACAATAATAATATTATCTCATATTATCCTTCAATCAATTCATATTCTCTTACGAATGTATTTAAGCTCTTTGCTAATTTAATCGATGTTCTTATGTATTGTTTCTTCTTTTTTACGTGATGCTTTCCCTAATTGCATTAATATTAAAATAAGGTAAAATTTTATCAAAACTTAATTCCTACTCCTTTTAGCCTAAAAATGTAACAAAATCAATAACGATTAGCTTAAAGCATTGAAAATAATAACTAATAAGGATGTTTTATGTCTGTCTGTCTTTAGGATCTGTGTCTCGTAACATTTGGAGAAAACCACGGGTACTTAAAATTTATTACATAGTTCAAACTAATCCGATACACACAACTTAGAAATATACAAGTATAATTCACGCACATGTATAAAGCACTGGGATAAACCCTATGTGTGTCCTTGAAAAAACCTTCTCGAACAAGTGTTCCGTTCACTTAGTACGTACTCTTTCAAACTTTTCAAGTGTTCTAATCTCTACATGTTTACAAAACCCCAAATTAATGCCATGTATTATAGAATAGAATCCAGCGAAAGTCGAGTGAGCCACGATCGCTTTCGTGCGAAACCTGTTGGCTTTCTTCAGTAATGTTATATTGCAGACATAATGAGTGTGGCGCAAGCCACGAGATACTTGCGTGTATTGAATACACTGTTACGGTAATATAAACAACCCGTTTAATTGAATGAAACACAAGCAATTAATACAAGCAAGCAATGTAGAAAAAAATTAGATCCTAATCTATCCTAACAATATAAGAAAAACACAGCAGATATTTTAGTTCTTCTTGGTTGCCCATAAGAGATAAATAATATAAAAGATCTCTTTCAGGCAACCAAGATGGTGATACAGCCGCCGTTATAGAACAATAGTGTTTAGTCATATAATGTAATTATGTAGGTAAATTAAACGTAATTCAAGCGTTGTTAAGTTTCGAATATAAGGTCATTTATTTATCTCATGCTTGATCCAAATTTCTTTAATTTCGGGTTTCTAGCAACCTACGTAAAACTTTGATAATGTTGATTTTGACTTGGTAATTTTATTTGACATACCCTCTAAAGGTCATATGTATAAAATGCTTGTAATTATTCCTGGTTAAATTTAAATACATAAATTATGTATATTTTTGTAATCTCTTCTTAAATCCCTTCATTTTGATACCCTTCTAGTTCGGTTCGGCTAAAAAAGTTTGGAAATACTTATACGATTTCGCGCCAAAAGTTCACCATCGTGTGTTTGGTCTTTAAAAACGTATCTAAAGACACTTGAGCTTTTGAAACAAATTTATAGATACCCTAATTATCGAAAATCATCTATGCTTTTATACGTATATATGTTTGCTTAAGATACGTGGGAATAAATGAATTTAGAAACAAACATACAAGATACGCGTGAAAAACAATACCCTTCCTTGGCAGTCGGGTAAAATAAATAAACCCGCATGGTTATAATACATAATTGTGTTGTAATAAATATTTGAGTATTGACACAATTTCAAGCCCAAGCTTTTTCAACTTCTTCGATCATTTTAAAACCAACAATATGCCTCGGTGAAAACGCGTCGTAGTTTTAAAAAGTAATCTACCAGTTTGAACTATCGCCATCAGGTCATCTCTCGGGCCACGGCTAACAGGCAGCCGCAAAAGCGTTCAAGGTTGTAGCCGAAAGTGACAAGAGCCTTGCACCGTGGTTCCGGACCATGTGCCGGCTACTGCGCTATAACAATACTCCACACTTATAACGTTATAATGACGTAGCTCAATCATAATCTGTGTAACTAAGCTTTATTTTAAAACAAACGACTCTCTGACATGATAATTAGGTAGGTAATTAAAACAGATACTTTATGGGAAGATGGTTATAATCTGATTAAGCTTTATATAGTATTTGAAGTAGATAAGTAGATTTATTTATGAAAAGGTACCTACATAAAGTATCTCCTAGCCCATAGCCTCGTCAATCATTAATTTCACGCAGCTTATGGGCAGCATAGTGGCTACGAAGGCATGTTTCAACAGTTTCAAGTACACAAAAAAATCAAGTAAAAGTTTTCTGGAAGAGATTCACTTTTGAGACTCTTCTTTCTTCGTTGTATAGTATTAACACAATTACAAAAAATCATCCGTAAGTTGTAGTATAGGCTATTATGACTATGTGTGATAAAATAAGTACAGGGAAGGATATTTCGCCACATACAATGCTTCACCACATCCTACCCATCAGGTAACATAACATATACGATAAATAGATAACCACGAGGTCGATCAACCTATTTGCGATATTGCAATCCATATTCTACAAACGAAAGGCAATTTGTGCTGCGTGCACGTAATGACATAACTAACTTCATGAATACCTACACTACACGACACATATACTAAAGTATAAGAAATTTAAGAGATAGCGCAAACAAGCCAACGTGCAACGCACCGGTCACAGCCACTTGACTAGAGGCAAAAACTAGAATTGAAAAAGGGGGTAACATTTTAATTACTAGATTTTAAAAAATTAGCTATTCTGTACAATAAGCTCATCTCTCGATAAAATGAATGAAACTCGGACCCTGTACTGTATAAAACAATAGCCTGTATTTCAGTCTTGAGAATGTGATTCATAGATTCTGTAGAGCTTGTTTTTGATAGTATTTGTAATATTTCACGTAAGTAAATTGTATACCCATTGCACAGTTCCTATCTTTTTTTTGCGGCTACTGAACAACGTAAGCTAAAGAATAACATAAAATTTATGACTACATAAGTGAGTGCCACTTGCAACCGTAACAAGTGGTGGTGAACAAAAGCTCGTTTGCGTTGAGCTTAATATAATTATTATATTACCATATACTTGTACTTACATGCAAGATAAAAACATCAATCAGCTGGTCGGTCAGGTGTAAAAATACGTTAACATAGAGTAGTACCATAGAATATCAAATAGTTCCAACTATGGTGGTACGTTAAGTGTACACAGTACATTTGTCAACATGTCCTACATTAGTCTACATGAATACGTATCGTAATAGAAGTATTTGTATCAGTTTTTCTTTTATATAAATATTTATTCTATATACATAAATATTTTTAGTGCGTACTGTGCTTTTAGTTCCATATATGTATGATAGAGGTCACTATAAACTATAAGGTTGTTAATTTTTGTTGAAATAATTTTAAGCCAATTTCACTATCTTATACTTGGATTACTATAGTAAGATATATTTTAAAAGCTTTTATTTGCTTTCACCTGTCCCGATGTCGCTTTGTCTGTAATCAAATCTTCCAAGTTAAATTTGAGCCACTTCCCGGTTACCGTTTGAGCTGAAATTTTCCTTACATGTGTAAATCACGTGACAATGCAATATTATGATGATGCTGATTGTTGATGGTGCTGATTTCATGATGGAGCTGGAAGGTGGCTAACGGAACTTAGCAATGAAACGACACAACCTCATCAAGTTTGGGTTCATTTGAATGGTCTTGGCGAGTAGTTTGTTTTTCAATGGTAACCAGGGTCTGATGATGGAGCTGGAAGGTGGTCATAGGCACTCTGTAATGAAACGACGCAACCTTATCGAGTTTCAGCTCGTTTGATTCGTCTTGGCGAGTACTTGTTCAGTAAAAGCTTTTAAAGTATAACTCTTGCTATCCACTCGTTAACAACTGAATGGTAAATATTATAGGAGCCGGATCTTACAATATGTTAATGCGTTAATGAAGCAGAAAAATCAACATTCCTTTATGAATAAGAGTAACAAGATCGAAATACAGTTTCGTTGCATCCGACTGTGACCACATTTCGATGAACCACAAGATAACCTTCAACATAATGTGCGTAATACAAACTGCACTTGTTTGGTTTTACCCAACATAATTTTTCTTTTTTTTTTGAGTAGATATCAAAATGAAACCTTTTCGATTGAACTAAAATATGGGAACAGATCATCTACCTACGTCATAAACTTTCAAGTCAGACTGTCTTCGGCTTACCATGACTGGTATTTATAGCTGGGTGCTACTGTGGCTGATGACATGTCCAGATCTATAACAGTTTAGAAATAAACTGACATTTTTTTTTTGGCTTTTGACCAGCTTAAACCAGTGCGTGGCCACCCGATCTATACGAACGTACTTATTTTTTTTAATTGGGTTGAATTTAGTTCAACGTGTTTGGAACTAAAAAATCATAGGAATTAAGACAAGAAGTCTTGCAGAATTTCTTACGATGTTATTTCGAAGTAAATGCAAGAATATTGCTTTAAAACTATTACCCATTGTTAAACTTAGGCTCTAAGCTATTTCATTCACAGCTGATACAATCATACCAACCGATTGTCGTCAAAAGGATACGAGAACCAAGGTCTCAGAGCATGGTGACTGAAATAACCATAGAGATATAGAGATAGACCTCGTTACCCGGTGCGCAAGACTTAAATGTAGCAAAAAATCATACACCATAAAATGCATGTTTCCGAAACATATTCATGTACAAAATTGTAAAAGCAGTATTGTGAGAGCATACGAATAAAATGGTATCCAAAAACCTATCAGCAAGAAGACACTTAAATCAGACTTGAGCGAGATAGCAAAAATCGCAGAAAGAATGAGGAGGTTTATGTCAAGTAGTGGATTGAAAAAATCTGCCCATAGTAAGATTTTTTTTATTTCATTTAGGTTTGCGTTTAACTACACACTGCCTGATTTTAAGCAGATATATGCAGTCTAGGGTGTAACACGCTTACCTAGAAGATACCTATTTTACTCTTGAGATTCGAAGACACCTACATAGTACTTTAGCGGGAAAACAGACTCAGGCAAAACGTTCCACATTCTGGCAGTTCGGATGAGGAATGTTGTTTCGAAACGCTTGATTCTCGTGCGGGATGTCCACCATAAAAGGGTGGCGCTTTGGTCGCGTCTGTCTAGCCGTACGACAGAATCTATGTATGATAAAAATAATATGATGATCTGTTGTGTTCTGTTAGTATTAATTGGGATTTTTTTGGATTCCGCGTAGATGTAATTTAAAACAGATAGTTTGTGCGAAATTATTTACCCCCTACGTAGAAACGAAATACCCTATCTCGCGAAATCTGTGGAAAGAACCTTGTCCGCACCGAGTCTCGAACTGTTGATCCGTTAATGTATTTAGGATAATTGAGCTTTATACCACTTTAAGTTGCAATTTGTAGCAATGATTCATGCTCAGATTTTAGCAAATAAGTGCATTTATAGGTGTTAAGCGTGTAACCCCACATGTCTTCATGTTATCATTGACAAGTATGAAATAAATTTTGATTTCAGATCAAAATCAGATAGCTAGCAAAATACTGCAAACAAGTATTCTTTTATATAAAATCCACGGAATTTCAATTTTCTTTTCACATCTGACTTTAAAAAAAAGGGTAAAGTTTCCTTAATATTGGACACGACTTTGTTCTCTAGGTGCATAATCTACTATTATGCTGTCTCGGCCTTACAATAACTAATTGTTAAACGTAGCTTAACTCTACCCATGAAGAGTGATTGGGCCAAATTTACGATACCTAAATGTTTGGATTCATATTTGTAGTTACTACGGATTAAACTTAATATACTTAAATAAATTTCGACGGATGATAACATGTATAACGATGTTTTCCTTCACCGATTTACTTTATGCCATTCAAAAATAACTGAAATACTTTAAAGGTACATAAAGTACGCCTACAGCAGTTGCTCTAGCTTTACTGTCGTAACGGTAACTTGGTGACTAATTATAGGCTACTTACTATGCAATTGGAAAATACGCAACTGATATAGGATTAAAATAATTTTACGCTTATATACTCTTGAATCATTATGTTAGTTTCTTGTAATTGGTATTGAAATATATCACAAAGATTAAAAGTACTAATCAATTACCTGGTACAGTATTTTTTAACGTTCTTTTTGGTTATGTTACCTACCCACTAAAAGTCTTTCATATACTCCACGTTAGTAACTACATGTGCACGCTATTATTTTATTTTCAACATAATTATTAGATAATGACGGGGTAATATATATTTAATGTGTGTAAAATATTTTCGCTTTCTTATGGTATTCGTTTGACAAAAACCCAATTTTAGATTCTACATTATGCGTTTGATAACACTGTTCTAGGTTTTGATAAGCATCTAAACTCTGAAAAGCATCGCCTATTTAAACTATACATTATTTTAATCGTCAAGATAAATTACAATTTAATTAACAAAGTACCATATTTGGATGACACTAAGCTTTATACTCTATCATGCACTTTACCACACAAGTATTTACGTAATCTCAAAGCACTTGTCTCAAACATCGTGTCTTTATCATTTCACCTCAATTTGTCACGATGTACAGAACAACCAAGCTAAATTACAAGTTGGCCACATAATGGTAATAAACATTTCCCAAACCTAACTCTCAAACTTCTTCAAGAAATAGGAAAGTGGCGCTTTTTGTCAAGTTCGTGTTTAAGTTGGTAGAGCCATACTCTCGTCGCATCTTCACGGCGTCGGAGCACGATTGAGATACATCTTTAAAGCTCCCATTCGTATGTAGAATGATGTGATGGTTGATAATTTGATTATCTGTGCAAAGTAGCTCTACTTAGATGGTAGATTGTAAAGGAATTAGGTGTGTGGAAAGATAGAGATAGGTAAAGATAAACTTTAAAACGTTTGGTGAACTGCCAAGTGTTTGTTTGATATTACAACAGCAAGTTTGCTTGGCAATTTTCTTGAGAAGATTGTAACCTAGCATCTTCTAACCTAAATTTATAATATTTCTGTCCACTGTTAGACATAGGCCTCCCCAATATATTTATAATAGGTAGGATCCGTTGCGTGTGTATTACATCCAGTGCCATTCTGCGGTTCCAATCACATAGCAACATCCACCTATGTCAAAAATACAAAAACATCCAGAGCCCAGATTGTATCTACCAAGAAATCATCTGAGTTAAATTATTGATTTTTCAGGGAACTTTAATTTTTCACAGGGACTACTGTTTATTCTTTGAGAACAATCATTTAAAAAAAACGGCGCCAGACAATTAAAAACCATCGCGCATTCGTTTGAAGTTCAACTTTCCTTATTTGGAACTTGGAACTGAGTTTTTAAAACAAGGTCTGAACATGATTCCAATATTTCACCTACATACCTTTTCCTAGAAGGGAACAAAAACCACTCACATAAAAGTGCATGTTAATTAAAAATCTTTCTTAAATAGATTGATGTGGCATTGGTAAAGCTCATGTGTAGCTGGACTAGTTATTCTTTAATAATCACCAGTCTTTAGCAATAACAACAACGGCAAATAGATATTAACACCAGAACGCTACTATGGCTCGAGTGACACGTCAAATTGTAGGTTCACTTACTCTACCTTCTAAGCTGGTGTCAAGAACATTGTGGACCTTGAACTAACTTAAAATCTGACACCAGGACTTACCACTTTACACGAACTTACAAATCTGTGACTCGAAATAGTTGTTTTTGAATACGACTCTCACACCTGCATACAAAATTCTGATTCGCTTCACTTACATAATTTTACGTCTAGACATTCTAAATAATATTTTAAGTACCTACTTTTGCAAAACTGGGTCAAAACCAAAAATCCTTTGTACTTTAGACAATGCAATTAAGACATTCTTTGCGATGTATCTTCAATATGTATTTTGCAGTTATTGTTCTCGATTTGTATGGATTGTATGACCTATGTAAATTTTGGGGTATAGATTAGTTATGCTGAAATGTATGGGATTGCAGGTGGATGATACAACCTATTCGTGGTTTGAAAACCTTGGCAAGGGTTGCAAAAGGCATGGCCTGATAGATATTATAGCTTTTCATTCTTAACAAATATCTTTTACTGTAGGATAAATCCTAAAATCACAAAAAATCGGCTGTCCATACCCAAAGTTTATTGACTCTGCACAAAATTAGTGGAATTGGTCATTTCGTAGTAAGCACTCTTCATATTCGCAACTGTATGTATTTCGATGACGGTATTTAAACAACAAATTAGAGCTCTACAAATCAACTCTCAATGTTCGAGTCACACTTTACTAAAGTTTAGATTTTGGATGATCCAAAGCTTTTTATGTAGTAGTAGTGTAGTTTTGTTGTAGTTAATAAAGGCACTTTTTTTCAAAAAAGAATTGTTACAAGTACGTACAAACTACAAGAAGTTCAAAATCATTTCATTACAATAGTACCTGCTAAAGATAATCTTATATTGCTAAACTAATTAGATTTAAACTAAACTAAAGAGACACACAAATTCTTATATTTAATAAACTAAAGTGTGAACATTGAAAATTGTCATTTAAATAAATTCGTATCACACATATTATACCCTAGTAACTTAATGCTCAAAAAAACACTTTAAGATCATAGATAGTGTAATGTTGCAAACTGGGAAGCCGTTTGCAGCACCACAAGTTAAAAGAGAATTAGAGAGGAACCCGTAATGTTGCAAGCGGGGGAGCCGGTTGCAGCACTTCAGAGAACCTAACCAAAGAGTCCTGCCTAGTGGATAGGATTCCTAACGGTTCGGAGATTAAAACAGAAAACTAACCTTAGTATTTACACATTTATTTACACTAACACACACTGCACTTATCGTCTATAAAGTCTTCAAGAAGCGGAGAGAGAGAGAGAGAATTTTGAAGGAGTCCTTGGAATGTTAGCCAAAAAGGGAGAGGGTAGCACTCGTAGAACCACGCTGGAGGCTGGCCGAGGATTTTCTATAGCCTGAGCTGGACCCGCCGATAGTGTGGCGCCAGCAAGGTCGCGCTAGGTGAGCGCTAGCGTGGAGACATCTGTCGACTGAGGTGGAGGCGCCGGCCCAAACCGGCCGACAGGCGCCGGCCCAAACTGGCCGACAGGGTTCGAAGTCAGCGCCAGCCCAGTGCTCCAGGGTAGGGGTCAGTGGCCCCAAAACAAGAGATCCACCTGGAATCAAAGTCAAAGAGACCGGAGCCTCTCACCCTGACTGTTACTCGACGCTCATGCCGTTTACAGGACTCGTCCACGCAAACTCAAATTCACATCTTTATAAAAAAATGGTGTCTTCCAGATCACTTCCAACCCAAGACTCCCGAATTTTACCAAACAAGGATCGCTGATCCTGTCAGAGATAAACATTTCAAAAATTTGAATAATTTCACAATTAGAATTGTTAGTTGGCAGTGTTATCGTTAAAAGAGTCTGAATGTAGAGAAGCTAACAAAAAGGTTAGTTTCTCTACAATAGGTACAAAAATGCATTACAATATCCAAAAATGCAAAAGCTGTTTTCAAGTTCACCTTCAAACTGCATTTCACAATCAGGACAACTTCTGTAGTAAAACAATGCGAACCAGAAATATTAACTAATCTCTCATCGAAAATTCTAAGCATGGACTCTGTGAACATTCTTTTCATAACCGTTACATTTTTTAGAATAATCTATGAAAATAATATAGTTCTACTCGACAAAAAAAATATTTAAGAAATAAATATACAGGAAGAAAAAACGAGGTTTTTTCAAAATGTTAAATTAATCTTAGGTAGGCACCTATTGAAAAACTGTAGCTAGAAGGAACCATATTTATTACAGCAGCTTTAAAAACAGCATCAATTGCTTTATTGCTTGCTTTGCACATACAGAAATTGTGTGTGTTCAAACACGTCAAACTCTTTACACCCCACCACGCTAACCCCTTTTGATCCGAGTTTCATAATAGATACCCTTCGATTATTATCACATTTTTTATTCATTTCTTATAATACAGTTATAAGATAAGAATATTGCTAACTTTATGATAAATGCCACCCTCATATTCATAACGCATTCACAAAAAACCTGACCTTTTTTGACCGACGAACCAAACCGGAGGAGGTACTCAATTCGACGCGTATATTTTTTTTCGTAGTAGTTCGATTTCAATAATTCTTTTTTTATTGGAAAGAATATACTTCGAAATTGGTCCCATTAAAATTTTGTTGAAATTGAGCCATTTTTGATAAATCAACAATAATGTGAAAAATGTAACATCGATCCGTGCGAAATATTCGCGAATTTTGTACACGGGTGAAGTAAGTCATGCTATTTTTTGCGAAAAATATTTATTCTTGAACGGACGGATCAAAAGTAAAAGCTGCATCTGCGATGCATTCTCTTCAATCTTTTTGTAATGATCTGGGTTAACGATATGCGTAGGGGCGGTGCTATACATTACATAAAGTAACAAAGATGAGTGTGATGAGTTAACACCGACGCAAGACTTTTTGTTACATTCTTAGCTTTCACCTTGTCATCTTATATTGACATAGTAACGCCGTCCTCTTCGATGTCCTTGTAGGCGTCGTCTTTCATATCAAATGTTTTGTATGTTATAAATATATATTCTTTTTGCAAAGTTCACAAACAGTTTGATGTATACCTATATACTCTGCTTTATGAACTACTTTTATTATAAGAATATTGACCCGAAATAGCGAAAAAATTAGCTGTTACATTAAAAACGTTAATCGACTCTCGACGAAATGTGTTTTAGGGGTGATTTTTATTATTTCGGTGTTGGTTTCATAGTGAAAGTTTTCTATGATGATGAGTTTATATACCCCAAAAAATGACTACACTTTTATAGCAATAACGTATATAGAACTAAACATTCTGAAGCCGGAATAATATATACCTAATAGATCGAATATTTTGAGATTGCGTGAAGCGCCATAAAGTTACAAATATTTTTTCTGTTTACTGTTCTATAAATAGCAAGATGATGCGGTAATTTTACTGAAAAAGTACGACTATTGTTCGTCATTCTGCTAAAAATGACATATTAGCCCGAATAAAGTTGCGTAATTCAAAAACTGAACAATAATAAGACTTGAACTTTTAACGTAACTCTAGATCACTTACTCATAGTGAAAGTTGTCCATAATAATAAGAATTACGGCCTCTTTTTGGCTTTACACCACCATTGCATGCATTTTCGTGCAAGTAAGGCAATGTCAATGACGAATTCCTACCGAAGAATTTTTGACCAGATTTATTTTTAGCAACTCTACAAATAAGTACGATTTGTCTTTTCTCAATAAAATGCCAGTTGAAGTAAAAAACATAACTATATTTCATTTTAAGTATTGTTTTCCTTTTATTTCTTTTAGATCCATAGATTAATAATCGTCCTCATTTCGTATTAAATGCATTGTTTAGGATTTTTATTCAACTACTCTTCTTCCTCTCCCTTCTTTCCATATTTTACTTTAACGATTAATTTTGCCTTTGTTACATTCAAAATAAAATATGCCGTAATTTATCGAGACTTTCAACACCCCGATAAAACAATATACCAATAGTTTGTAAAGTTTCTTGCATCACTTTATCCTATGCACGTCCTATGTTCCGCAGTTGACGACCACAGCTAAGATAATAATAACTATGACCTATAAATTAAGCCATAATAAAAACAGTTGCATTAAAACGTGCCATGTAATTTATGGTTCACAAACATAAAATTAATACCAGTTCCATCTTCGATCTGAACTTTAAGCGACCTTGACTTTTTACATTTGGCACAATTATTAATCGGTAACACTTAGAAACAGGTGAGATGGAATATTTAAAACGTAATTTAGGCAGTTTAATTAACACTTTAAAATTAGGATGACAAGGTCGAACTTAAAAGATGCTTCAGATGCGAATCGGTACATCGTGATGACCTAGTGTTAAATTGTTTGACCTTTCTCATGATTCTCATGAAGCCTAAACTTTTCACTGTAGCAATCATCTTGACAGGTAAGATTTCCTTGAAAAGCTTCGTAAGATTAGATCAGCTAGTTTTGCAATAATAATTAAGCATTTTTTATTTCAACTTACCAGCCAATTTCAAACAAGGTCCTATCCTATGAGTCGCGGGAAAAACAGAATTTATCAGAACCTGCTTAAAAACTAACTGGAACTACCATTTGCAAAAAGACGTTTTATGGGTTTATTACCAGTGTTACTATGATACCTAATTATGTTAAACAAAATTAGTACACAGTTAGCTAAATCATCAGTAAACAAATCGGCAATGTCAAAAATTCATAGAGTATTGAATAAGCAAGCTAATCTAAGAAACAAAATTATGTCTAACAGCACTCAAAAAATATAATAAAATGTGTCCATGTGCAATCTATTTGCATGTTTCTCATATCGTGGAAAATAATAACCAACCCAGTAACGAATCAGAAAACTAGAATCTTAAAGAAAAATACAAAAATGAAAACCATATTATTGCATCTTTAGAAATACCAACACAATAAAACGGTCCAAAATAGCAGGAAAATTCGTCCTTCATCTTTTGACATTTCAATGTTGACATGTTCACCCACGAGGAACCAAATAAGAATAAATAGTTATAGAAACACATAAATTATGGAACTCTTTGGGCATCGAAACATTGATGATTCAGATTTACACCAACGCTCTTTGTTTCTTGTCCATATTGAATGTAAAATGCCACTCAGACGCACAACTAATTTCATCATATCTAAGACCGAAATTAGGTACATCATATTTTGATACTGACCTTTAGCACATTTTAATATTCTACGTGGAAAAACATAATTGACAACACAATAATAGGTGCAATAATACAAGTAGGTATTTTGTGTTTTACAGATCACATTTTTGGCTTCAAGAAGCGTTTTCTTTTTTTATAAATCATAGTCGTACTGATCATTTTGATGGCAAGCTACAAAGGTAACTAACTCTTGCATCTACTTTATAATATTGGAGATATTTTAAAGTAAACAAGCAATGAAAAAAATTAAACGAAAACTTAAATTTAATTAAACGAAAAGAATTATGTACTGTTTATTAGACCAACGTTATCGACATTGTATCGTACAATCACTCTGACTACCGGATTTCTTTAAATGCCGAGAAGATTAGACCATAATCCACTACGCCCCAGATGTAAATGGATTTGCAATCTCTCATTTATTAGCTAATAATTCATTTATATTTATATCAGATATTTATATCATCCTTTCTAAAATCTAAATGAACCATACGTAACTTCATGCATGTAAAAATGACTTCTCACTTTGACCGATCACATTTCATAATTCAGTTCATTATTGCCCAAGTGCACCTCACCGCACGACCTAGCCTTATGATATTATGCAAGCCTAACATTAATCACAGGTAAGCTAAAATCTATAAATCTAGACCTAACTTCCTCATAACTCAATGACAAAAAGCTCAATTTGAACTGAAACATGTAATTACATCAATATTAAACATATTGATATATTAAATATATTTATCGTTTAGTGCTGACGTAGCAGAATTAGTAGGTATACATTCACTTTTAAATCTAGCACATAAATTATTATGACTAGAGGTTGTTTGCAATTATGCACTAGGGTCACGATGGATTAGTTTTACTACCTATTGGTAGCATTAAGCTCTTTTATTTGAAAATTCTATTTATATCCACAGATGTCTTAAAAATTGACTGTTTTTCATGAAGCACTAATGACGCTAAATTAATCGCTTTCCGAGAGAGTAAGTAAAAGAAAGCTGCAAATTATGTGGCAGGAAATTAATTTTGATCTCCAAAAATATTAATACTTATCAACTAAATTAAATGAAACACATCGTTTACTTCAAAACATAACAAGATAACGCTCTTAAATTGTAGTTCAAAGAGTGACTCAACTAACCACTGATGAAAGACTGCTAAATTTTTCTAATGTGTCATAAAAACTTTCGTTAACAGAATGCTACGAGTGCTACGACAATTGACTCTAGTAAATAAATGTAGGTGCTCAATTACTGGAGACTGGACAGCAAAAAACTCATCAGTACCACAGTTACAATTAGAATCGTTCTTTCTTAGTGTCGAAAAAACGCAGTTATATTACCCAAATTAGTCTCTCAATGCATAAACCATAACAAACAAACGCAGACCCTCGCCGTAAAATATTAATTTAATGGTTTGAGCCATTAATCGATGAATTTATTCGATTCACTGTTGCGCAACATTTCAGCTGCAGGGCCTACACGACTACTTATTCTTATATGACTACACATAAGTCACGACTCGCGCTTGCCCAAACATATCACCTTCTGTGTGACACAGTTTAAAAGGCAGTTATGTCATGATACAAATCAAGCTTTTCAATTCTGAATCATATGTGACATGCCTCTTTGGACTCTGAGCCTAGATTTAATCGGGCACGCAGCCACAAACAAATATGTGCTAACCGTTACAATATGTGAGATTGATAACAGGAGAATAGAATATTTCGTAAGTATGGCTATAGGAAAATAAAGTGACAATTCAGATTATGGTAGTACTTAAAACTAAGGTAACGAAAATCAAAATGTTCATTAGACACATGAAACTGTAACACATGAAAATAGTAACACCCGTGTTTTGCGAAATAAATGAATTGAATTGAATTGAATTGAATAGATTTCATAATGATAGTCTCATACTTTACAAGGTGTCTATAATCGTGTTTCCCTCTAACAACATAAATTACTAGTATTTTTTTACTTATGCGAATTTCATTTTACGTAAATTATAACGTAAAAATATGACGTTTACATACAGAATCACCCTGCTGACCAACAAACTTTATAAGACGGGAAGGAGACGCTATGAAAGTAGGTAATATCGACTTTGGCTTACACAAAACACACACCTAATCACAGATGAATCCAGAAGTTTCCAGATAGAGACCATGGAACGATAAGCTTAACATCGGATATAAGCTCCACAGCAGGATGCGCAACTAGAAGCGATTTAATAAAACTACAGCAACAAAATGGATGTCAGCCACTTTCAACGATTTTTCGTAAATCCATAGGCTTATGTTCAGTAGTGATTATCACACCTGAGAAAACGGTGATTTGTTTACATAACGCTATTAAATTACTTGTGATATCTTCGAATCAGAGCGATACTCTAAGTCGTTATGCAACTCGTACAGTTTTGTGCTTTTGTACCTAAAGTACTAAACAAAGCTTTCACGATTGTAAGTCTTAAGTGTTGCAATTAAATAGCATTGTTATTGAATGATATCGGACACTTTTGTCTGGGTCTCAGGAGAGAACAATAGTAAAAGTCGTGTAAACCTTAATTGCCTCATGCAAGTTGTTTTCGTTTATCCTGCTTTTAAAACTTCCTTATAAAGCACTTATTGGAATTCTGTGCTCATACATACAGGGTTATCCAGAACTGGTGTACTAAGCCGAAAGGGGGTGATTAAGACCATCATTATTACAATGACTTTAATGGTTCCGTGAATGATCTTGACATCTTTCACGGTTCTTTAAATGTGTTTAAGAACAAATTGTTTAATTATTTAAGTAAACACAACACTAATGGATATGTTCTGTTATTTTCTAAGTATTTTCTATTGTAATCAAAATAATATTGTTTATCTGTTTAAGTATCAAACTTAAAGCATTTCCTCATTTTGTCATTTCAAATTTTTATCACTGTGACAATACTTTACATCATTGTTCTACCTATTCTTGAAGAATGAATAAGGGGTATATATATATCAGAACTATACTGTTTTTTATGAAAGTGTTAATTCTAGATAATATTTAATGCATATACTGTTGGTGTTTCTTATGTGAATAAATAAATAAAATAAATAAATTATGAACAACTTTTACAATGGAGCCAACCCGGAGTTCAAGATCAGGGTAAGCAGATAAGCAAGATAAGCAGGGTATACGTACTACCGATGCAGCGATGAAACGCTTTTGATATTGCAGTTGTCTATAGGCTATAGTGACTTGTTATCATCAAAGAGCAAGTTGCGGCATTAGCTAATTTCCTACTTTATTATAAAGAAGGAAAAAGAAAATTGTTTATTATCCTTCATAAACATTTTATTTTAATAACAAGTTTTATCTCAACGAATATCGAGTCTTTCACTCTGGCTATTGTTACAAATCTGAGTCAAATATTACGGAACAAGCTGTTACATCGAGGAAGTAAAGGTAAATAATCAAAAGTTGATCGTTCATCTTATGTAAAAGGATCAGAGTTAAGTATCTCTACCACAGCGGAGCGGTCTGAAATGTTGTAGCCTGTAATACCGAGGCTGCGGTAGAGCAGCCGGGCTAGGATGCGCACCACGAAATATTTCTTTCGACGTGTCAGAACAAGATATAGATATGACGAAATATATATCTGTCACTTTTTCACAGGTCGAAAAGAGTTATTTTCGTGGCTTTTCGTGGTCGCATGCTTGGTCTACGGGAGCCGCAAACAACGGCGTACACCGCGAGCGTAAAAAGCACCGTGTGATCTGCTTTAATTTTTAAATATACTACCTATATATCTGCATTCTACAGTAGCTGCGGACCTACAACCGCGGCAAGCGCAGCATAAAACCACTGCGTGAGTCCTTAGCTTAACTGATATTTGGTTATCGAGAAACAAAACACAATCGTGAACGAAGCGGATATTTTGTTTTACTAAGTTAATACAACGCGACGACGTTTAAACTATTTATGGACCAACTAACACGGCGCCAGTGTCCCCATCGCCTGTCAGAACTAGGCTAAATTTAGCAGTGTACAAGTACTTATGAACTACAATGCTCTGAAAGAGTTACAATGTTCTGTTCAGCTCCGGTCTACTTTGGTAGAGTCTGAGCTTCAGGCGATCGGTCTTCGCATGTGAAAGGACTAGAGTTACGTCTCGACTCGGTGGCGAAATATTAGATTCATATCATCCTAGATATCTAAATACGATGATTATGTATTAGTGTTGGTAATGTGATATATGTATATCTAAACATCCGTAGCATCCTCTATAAATAGAAAGAGGCTAATAATGTATGTATGTCGGACGAAATTATGCAACTCTTAGGAATGAGGTAGATGTGATATATGTGTACGAGTATTATGCCTTGTCAAACATTTGTTCTAGCAAATGTTATTTATTTACAACTGTGACCGTAACATTACCATCTTAGAGGGTAACGTGTACTATTGGACACATTTTTTCACTGTATTTTAAAAAATAATAAAAAATTCAAATATACCATAAAGCCAATGTTTTGGCTAACATAACAGGAAAGTACGTATCAACTATAGGAATAAGGCAAATTTAAATATATATTTTGTAGTTCGTAAGTCAATCCAACTTGTCTGTGTTATTAAGAAAAACATTTTCATTCCAAGATTCCATGCTAAGTCTAGGTATATTTCATATTTCTAGAAGTAAAACTATCTATAAAATACTTTTCGTCAAAACTAGCTTCTTCCTTTTTCATCAATGGTGGCTTTCGGTGAAAAATAATAAATTTCGCATTTATCAATGTACTCGTATCATCGATGTTGTAATTTTTACACTACTGTTGATTTTTCAAAAATGACTCAGCCTATTTTAAAAATGAATATTAAATGGAATTAATTACCTATGAAGAATCATCCATTACACAAGAAAAGAATCATCCATTATACAAGAAAAGAATCATTAAAATATGTTCATAATAATTGGCAGAATAATCGCGTAACATACATCCAAAAAACACATGCAGACGAATCGAGACTTCCCTTTTTTGAAGTCGGTTAAAAACTTTATCTACATTTGAAAAAGCTAAGCCATATCCATCATTAAATTATGAAAATTAATTAGTAGTATTATTATGCCTTCTAAAATTTAAATGAAAACAGTATTAAAATTCAAGTAAACTCTAATAGCATTTCAAAATATGAAATATTTAGAATCTAAATATTTTCGATCTAAATTTCAGGTCATGTGAAGTAATCAAAACCAAAAAAGCACATTAATTGAAACACATCATTTCTGAGACGAGTGTTTCATTTAAAAGTTAATTATTGAAGCAAGACGTGAAGTAACCTCGGCCGGTAGAAAGGAACCGGTCATCTGCCAAATTACATCAACAAGGACTGTGCCGCTCCAAATTGTTACCTACAGTAATGTACACAGGTTTGCATTGGAATATTTGAGCTTGAAGAAAAATGTTTTGTCTGAGTTCAGGTTAAAAACAAAGGCACAAGAATTTTAACTACATAATAAATAATAACTGAATTCTAAAAAAAAAAAGCACTATGCAGAATTATTACACTAAGAAAGATTCGAACCGCTAAGGATTGGAATGCCTTACCTCAGTCAATATTTCGTGACAATTTCAATCTGGATATCTTTAAGACAAGAGTGAATAGTTATCTTCTGGGTCTACATACTCTATCTTCGAGTACAACTTCGTTTTTCATCAGGCGACTTGGTTTTCAAATGAATGTATTACACAGGTCTACAAAAAACAAAATTTTTTTGTTGCCCTGGATATTTCTGAGGATTTCTATGATTTCAAATCCACAGTGGTCGAATATATTCATGGAAGTTGTGAATTGGCTGTGGTTTTTAAGATTTTGGCTTTTTTACATTTGTAAAGTTGCATTTCCTTAAAGTTTTATTCAGTCATCTAGATAGATTTTTTTGAAAATTTGGGGCAATAATAGCGTTGAACAGGGAGAACGCATCCATCAGGATCTAAAAAAGATGAAAGAAACGTATCAGGGTAGATGGGACTGTCACATGATGGCAAATTATAACTGGTCTCTAAAAAGAGATTTTTCCGTAAGAAAATATAGCAAGAGAGCTACCAAAAGGCGTTTTTCTGAAGTTTGCAATAAAATTTATGTTTTTTTTTCTACTTTACTACATTTATACATATCAATTAAGTATGAAAACATAATAATATATATTTTAAATAAAAATAAAATGCTTAAGTATAGGATACCTACTTGTCATGTTTTTCTCATTTGAACTATAATTTTTTTTTAAATAGAGCCAATTTTTCAAGACCATCCATTGGTTCGTGAATGGTAGGCGTAGAGCTACTCGAAATAATTTTTACATCCAGGCCAACAAAACCACTGCGGACCAGTGTTATGAATTAAAAAAATAATGTGTTTATCCGCACTGGCTGATTCATTCAAAAACTTTGCAACCCCGCTCCGTCAGAAATCAGCTCTAAATGCTATGCACTGTTTAATCTTTTTTTCTGACTCAGGAAAAACCTTTATGTGTACCGCCGGTTTGGGGAGATTGGTGGTTATGTGGGAGTCCCCGCCCACCAAGGTTAGCGGTTTACCCACCTCAAACCTGAGTTTACTGCTCGTCGCTGTGTGTCGGAGCTACGGGCACGCTTCCGCACTCCTTCGCGGGCCCTTAATTAAATGCTAGTTAATGTATTTCACTATGTTACATTGAAAACAATGCCAATCTAATATTTAATCTCGCTAAAACTCGAGAACGGCTAAACAATTTGGTTAATTTGGTCTTGAAATATTTGAGAAGTTAAGGGAAGGTTTAAACCGTGAAATATTTATAAAAGTTGCGAGAAAAAAAATGTTAAAGTTGTCATTGACAGTTGAGAGATGCTAAGATGAAGTTCACCGGGTCAGCTAGTTGAAAATAATTTTGGAGATCATTATTCGTCCGGAGAAGCAAATTGATGGCATGTGAATTCATATGATGAATTCTTTATGCCGCAAGTCGGTCACAGTGATGAAGATCAAGTAGATTGTTTACTAACAATCTACTTGACAAACATTCTACTTCTATAGTTAGTAACTAACCATACATAGATCATGTTGTCCAAGTAAATACTTTCCGAATTTTGAATTTCAATTTAAATCGAACCTATATCAGTGGACGTCCTACATGTTACATGGTAATGACAATACAGCACTTGACCGTAGTAATAACAGTAGGTAATAAGTGTTTGCTTTACAAATTATCTAAAAAAAGTTGAAGGCGTTAAAGTTCAACTAGTAATTTTGCAACCAGGAAGCTTATTTAATCTTGATACTTGAGATACAGGAGACTGACAAGTTGGTATCACAATTTGTAGTGCAACTGGTCTTGACGTTTAGTCAACCGCAAACCTATTCGAAATAAAAAATAAAGTAAATGCCACCTGCGTCACCCATCCGAAGACTAACCGTGTCGAATACTACGTTTCGGTGATCGCTGACAAACACCTAGTCAAACTATGGTATGAGCGCTAAAGTTATGTTATGTTTACAGTAATGTTGGAATAGCTATTATTAACAGTAAAAATGCTTTTTGTTAAAAATAAGAATACGGGTCTACGCGTGAAACGTCGGGTCGATGTGGTATTTATTTATCTCGTAATTTTAGTGCGCGATTACTCCCGTAGTACATAATAATAATGTGTTAAAATCGCGAAAGTTTAAAAACAACAAAAATAAGAATTTCGAAAACTTCAAGAATACCTTCGATCTTGAAAAAGGCATCGTATGTTGCAATAAACACCGTATTAAGTACAATGTAATCGTCTCAAGTCTTCTCTGAACTTTTCAACGGTTCTCAGAAAAGTCAAAGTGATAACGGCGACAGATATTTCATCGCGATTTATTTTCCACTAAAGGGCAACATTTTCGAGAATCGACTGTGGAGATTACCGGACAATTACAGATGTCCTCACTGACTGTAATTGGTGTTCTTTCTTTAGGAGCTTTCATGTTGAGATCTTCACTGAAGGACTTTTACATAATGTCTATTATTACATACTCTTATCAACTTTTTATGACTGTAATTTTGTGACTGTGACAATCAAGTTCCCGTAAAAGCTATTAAGTAAAACAAAAAAATTCAATTTCAATCATTTTGAGAACCTCAAACTGTAGATTTTTTTAAATAAAGCTATGAATAACCTCAAGCATTAAAACAAAAATCGGCCAAGTGCGAGTCAGACTCGCGAAGGGGCCCCCTTCTTATGGTACGGAACCGTGGCCCCATTTCAAACGTCTACCCGCTGCCATTATTAATATCGAGGAAAAAATCATGGATGTTGTATGGGAGCACCTTTAAATATTTATTTTAATCTATTTTTAGTATTTGTTGTAATATCTGCAGCTGAAATACATCATCAGTAAAAATTTCAACATTCTAGCTATCACAGTTTATGAGATACAGCCTGGTGAAATACAGACAGACGGACAGGCAACGGAGTCTTAGTAATAGGGTCCCATTTTTACCCTTTGGGTACGGAACCCTAAAAACACTCCGGCATTGAGCCTTCGGTACAATTCTATACTATGTGTGTTGAATCAGTTTTCAAAAACTATATCGGACTTAGCATACGTGATATTATAAAATCGACCAAGTGCTAGTCGGACTCGCGCACGAAGGGTTCCGTACCGTATGGAAACCCCATTCTTCTTGCCGTTATAAATAGCGAGCAAAAAAACTACTAAAAACCACGTTTGTTGTATGGGAGCCCCCCTTAAATATTATTTGTATTCTGTTATTAGTATTTGTTGTTATAGCGGCAACAGAAATACATCATCTGTGAAAATTTCAGCTGCCTAGCTATAATGGTTTATGAGATACAGCCCGGTGACAGACAGATAGACGGACAGACGGACATCGAAGTCTTACTAATAGGGTCCCGTTTTTACCCTTTGGGTGCGGAACATGACGGGTAGAACGGGTACGCTGGCTGGCAACTACCTATACGTCGTTACGTAGTTAGATTGTATGTCTAGTTTAATATACTCAAATTGCCTAATTACAATAATCTTCAACAACTTGAAATAAAATTAAACACTTAACTAGAAATTTCAAATCTACCGGCATTTAGCTTGAATAAATTTAGATTCAAATTAATTGAAAAAGATCAAAAGATTAACACAGTAATAAACTAGACCAACCTGACATTTCCTTATAGCCATCACATTACTCTAGTGTACTTGATTATAATTAACTTTTAATCTACAATAACCTAGAGTTTATTAGTTTTTTTGCGATAAATATTTGAAATAGAGCAAGGATTATAATTTATGCAACAGTAGTACCGATAGAGACTTGCCGGCCTTAGCAGCGGGTAATTATTTTGTGTAGAGCACCTCGTTTTAACTACTTGTTGAAACGGTTCTACGGTAGAGTCGAGAAAAACATTTCGAAAAGTGATAAACTTAAGATATATATACAAGCTTTTGAGATCCTGGATTTCATGAAGCGACAGAATGCTAGCCAAGATCAGTAAAACGAGCCCAAACGACGGGTCTATCTTGTTTAATACAGGAGTTCCTATGGCCACCTTCCGACTCCATCATCAAATCAGCTCCATAGTACCATATTTTTGCATCGTCACGTGATATACATTTGCGTGCAAAATTTCAGCTCAATCGGAAACCGGAATGTTAGTCAAATTTAACTTGCAAGATTCCGCCCGAACTTACATACCTACATACATAGGTACATACATTTTAAGTTAAATAAAAGCTTGTAAAATTGTTGAATACTATACTGTCCCGGTCTACTTATGTAGAATATCTTTTAGGTACTGAGATTAGACTGATATTATATTTAATTGATATTAGTAGAGTGAGACTTAAGAGTGATATTTTCTATTTATTCTAACTGAAATGTTACAAGTAGCCTGAAAGTCTGTACGGACGATGTGCATCGATGATGATTTCAAATGAACAGTAAGTTAGCTAGTCACTTCTCGATCAACCGCATCTTGTCACAATCTCTAATAGCATAAGTCGAATCAAACTTTAACACGAAAATTCATTGGTGAACGAGAGTGATGACTGGGGATTTTCGCAGCTTGTACTACAAGCAAAGCTTGTAGTTAATCTTCACAGATACCATTAAATTTGACTTTAAACCAACATCCAAAAATTAGTAGGTTCTATGTTCGTCTGTATGTATTTTTTTATCTATAATTTCACCAATTGTAAACCGAATCAAAAAAATATTTTTTAGTTTGAAAGGGTATACTCGGGAGTATACCCTTTTAGTAGGTAGTCCATTTAAATTTTACAGAAATCGGCTGAGCTGTTTTTGAAAAACAACAATATTGTAAACAATTCGTGCGAAATATTCGAATTTTGTACACGATGGAAGGCGGTTTTGCCATTTTTTGCATAAATGACTCTTATACAGTACTTATAGAACCGCAAGCTGTTAAATTGTTAAATTGCCCCAGTTTGTTCAGGAAATCCACCCAGGGTGGAATCAAGAGCAAGCTACAAGTGATCTTTTGGCCGAGGACACCCACTCGTCTTTTTGTACGTCCGAGTACCTGTTACTCTGAAAATAACGAGTACACACGTACTACTATGTATGTAGATATGGGCTAGATTTATTTGCCACTGAGTTCCGGATTGATATTTGTGAGAGGTCATCTCGCATGTGCTAGTGTGGCTGACGATAAAATCTTTGCACTACAGATTATAATCTTGCACTGAACAGGGTGGAAAGCTCAAAACGACATTAATTTGACCCACAGGTGGTAAGTACTTGTAACCAGTAAAAAAAGCAATAAGAAAAACAATATTGAAATTGAACAGAACTACCACTACTATAACAAACAAAATTATAAATGAAAGGAAGTAATTAGGCATCATACTTCATATGGACTTCATTCATTCTATTGTGACATTATACTAATGAAAAGAAGTCGGTTAATAACAATTCCGGCTATTTTGACTAATTTCAATATTTTCCATTTTGACATTAGACGAATCGAAATAAAAATTCCGGCTATTTTGACTAATGTCAAAATATTGACATTATTATAACTCGTGACTAATGTCATAATATTGACATTAGTCACGAGTTATATTAGATTATTTAGATTTAACTCCAACCTTGTACATGATCGGAAAACCAGAAAAATAACGTCTATAAAGTAATATAGGCTCAGGTAGTGAGTTCTACATTCATGCTGTTTTTATGTTAAAAACTAGCTTTGCCCGCAGCTTCACGCGCGTGGTATTTTAATTTTTGTGCTATCCTATGGGAACATTTTTCTGGGATAAGAAGTAGCCGTCAAATCTGGAAAGATCGGGGCAGGCCTTTGCCCAGCAGTGGGACACGACAGGCTAGCAACAACAACAACAACAAGAAGTAGCCGAATTGTAGGTATGTCAATTTCCGTCGTTCAGTTTGAACGACATATATCTATCCATGATAAAAAATCAAGTAAATTCGTTGCGCCATTGCTGCGAGAAATGAACAAACTAACAAACACACTTTTGAAATTATATTAAAAGTAAGGATAAGGATAAAATATCTACGATACAACTGATGAAAAATCTTTCATAATTACGCAATACCCCTAAAATCATTATCATTATTTTTAAACCAGTATACAAATGTGCATACAATTTTATAAATGCTTTATTTTTCTCTTCCATAGCAACTAAGCAACAAATATTTATTGCTACTTTACTTAATTAATACTCTACATTATTCTTTATCTTATAATTTATCGACATTTATTAGTACACAAAAAAAGGACAAAATCTATATTAAAACTAGATCGTCAAGGCTGTAAAATCGAATGATATATTTTCACAACAAAAAGCTAACTCATCACAATATATTTAGAGCAATTAAACATTGACATTTAAAATTGATTTATTTAAGAATATGTCAAATAGGCGTCGTAAATCTTATCTAAAACTTGTGATACTTCGAAAGGTTAAGTACTTATTACTTACGCAATTTAACTCTAATTTATTTGCAAATGAGGATTATCTCGTGGTTTATTTATTTATTACTGACATTTAAACCTAATGTATAAACGATGGGCGTTACAATATTTGATGCAAGGCCTTTTAAACACATCCTGATAGAAAGGCCAGTGGTAAAAAAGATAATGACAATTTATAACCACAAATGTCAAATGATTTTGTGTTTAAATTATACGTGTAATAATAGGTGTATGTTAATTTTCGCGTATACAGCAAATAAATTGTAAATTAATATGTTTCCTAATTTTATTATAATTATGTACTTCAAAACAGCATGACCTCTGATTAAAATAAAAAGTAAAATATCGAAATAAATTATACAAATTGAAGAAAATGTCAAAGGATGTTAGACATTCTGATTTGTAATTCGCTTTATGATTAGATAGATGTCGAAAAAAATATTCTAATTATTATCTTTCTTTATATAGCAAAATAAGCATGCAATCTGATAATGGCAAAAAATAAATATTGCAAAATTCTTGAACATTTAAATTATTTATTTTTTGCAAAAAAATCTTTATTTTAGTAAGTAAATTAACGTTTAACGAGTGCACGACTTTCTATGAAAAACAATTTTATGACAAGTGAAACTGACCTTTGTCATTTTTCTGACATTTTCTAATTCTCCTGAAACCTTGAGAGTAATAATAAATCTGGTTGACTTTGAATTATTTTGTGAGTCCATTGACATTTTCAACAAACTTCTGAATTAATTTTATTATTATCAAATTAACTCTAAGACGACAATTCAGAGGTATATTTTAAAGTTATTTTTTACCCTCATTTCTAACGCTCTATGGAGAGAGCTATGCTCTGAGTCTCGCTGCGAGATCGAATCAGGAATGAGGAAATCCGCAGACGAACCAAAGTAACCGACACAGCCCAGCGAAATAAAAAAGATTTTTTAAATTGACTCATAACTGGCGAAAATATCGATATAATTAAACAAAAAATACATACAGACAAACATAGTACCTACTTTTTTTTGGATGTCGGTAAAAAATAATCGGAGCTCTTTATGCGGCAGTATTTTTCCACTGTAAATTTCCAGCAAGTAATATGATTCTCTATCTACCTTCTTACTGCTAAATAACAGTAATTAGATAGCAGTAAATAACATTTCCAAAACATGTAGACCGTATAATGTGCAACCAAATGCAACTAAATTGCATTGTACCACTTTATGGTAGAGTCGATGTATCAGAGTTTTTCTAGAAATTGCAGGAACTATCGGAGCATGACACTTATTTACAGTTTTGTTTGTTGACCTGGTCAATATGCTAATAAACTCGTATTTAGGCTGGTCACAGCATACATAAATACAGGATTATACAGAAAATATGTACTAAGTCGAAAGGAGATTCAGATCATCATTATGCACAAATTTTGCTACTGGGCCCAACTTCGAGAAAAAAAACATCTATTTCATACATTATGTCGATTCCGTGTTGCGATTTTGTTCTTATGGGACAGCTTTTTTTCGCTCGATATTAATAACGGTGACAGATACGAGTAGATGCTTGAAATATTCACAGAATATTTAGTTAAATATTCACTCTATAAATAAATAATATTCAAACATATATTTAAGGGGGGCAACAAAAAACCCATGCAAAAAACGTGATATTTTTGCTCGATTTTAATAACGGCGACAGGAATTAAGTTATAGATTTCATTAAAAAATATATGATTAAATTAAAATAAAATTTTTTAAGGTGGCTTCTATACTTTTTTAATATGTAAATCTGATATTAATATGTGTGCTCTAAAATAGTACAAAAGTCTACTATAAAACAGTATAATTAATGTTTTGGTTTAGGTACAGATACAATGCTACGTATGTTAACTTGCGGCACAAAAAGAGGGCTAATACCTAATTGGATAGCTCTTTTGATTCCTTACCTTTTGAATTCATTTATTTTATAGTCTATAGTTGCTGCTTATTGTAGAATTATGATGGAGCCAATTACCTGAAACAATAAAAAATCAATTAGAACCCAGAAGAGAACTAGATGAATTCCTAACTTACATGTTATCCTTACTAATGTTATAGGTATTATACCTATAAAGCTGACGCAGCAACAGGTAGCGTGATTAACTTGTTTTTTGTATGGATATAGTGTAAAAGTCAAAAAGTGTCATAGAATACGCATTATTGGAGGAAATATTCAAGGTAGCTATGGAATAGCACAAAAAAACATAACATCACACAGGCGAAACCGCGGGCCCTGCGGCATAAGGTGCTCGAAACTTATAAAAGTTGCGGTGAATAAGTTTCAATTTCTATTCTAAATATAGTTACAACCTCAGTCAAAACTAAGAAAGTTTATACTCGCATAATATGTTTTATTTTCTCGTATTCATAGCCACGGTGAGTCATAAAAACTTTTGTTTATTAATTGTCGCAAGCGAGTACAGTTCCACTAACTCTGAAAGGACAAGGCAATCCGGTGGCCTGTCTCTTATCATAGGACACGCCTACGTGACAGCTTGTTAGTCCGAGATCCCGCTGCAAAAACATCCCGCTCATAGCGTACATGGTTCAAACCAATTTTTTACGTAATTATATGAAAAAGAGAACATATTTAAACCGGATTGCCTTGCAAAATGTGGCCGCCAGTTTTTGAAATTTAATACAATTAAATATTTAATTAATTTATAGGAAAACATATCCTTCATTTGTTTTTATACAAATGTATTGAATAGGATTATATATCCAGATGGCCTAGCAAAACGTGGCCGCCAGTAGGTATTTTTGTTTGCAAAAAGTTTTAGTTATTTTTTGACAAAATATTTCATTTACTTGTTTGTTACATCCATTACAAAGATTAGAAGGTTGCCTAACGAAATGCCAAAATCACATATCACCGCAAGAATATGTGATTTTGGCAAATAATGTGAATATTTGATCTCGGACTATGTTGAACGATTTGTTTTGTATTAATAAGAAAATATCATCGCCGATCAGATAAAGGCTCGTCCTTCGTGTGTGTGGACCAAAAGGGCAAAGTAGACGTCATTACCGTGTCATTACTGATGTTTCTCAGTCTGTTGTAAACGGGTGTCAACTGTCATGTTTATTAACGAAATAATTATTCATTTTTGCATTCTGAATTTTGAATAGATCACAAAAACAAGCCAAAGTACGTATTTAAGTATGAAAGTAACATATGGAACTAAGTTACAAACGAATAAGTATTCGTAGCGGACGATTTAGTTTTGTTAAAAATGCTTAAGGCTAATATTCTAGCTGAGTATAGTTTGAATGCCAATTAAAACTTATTAGATCAGTACAAGTAGATTTTTTAAACTGACGTAGATACCAGAAAATCTGCCTTTCTTCGTAAACAACGTTTAAAATTCTAATCCGCGGCTTCTGTTTCCATTTCAACCTCTAAAACCACAGTGCCCAGCCACCAGCTTTCCCAAGACTCACCACTATTGCTACTTAACGGGCTCAAAGTTCTAAAATGCCATCTCGCTTCTTATTTTCATTGCATTATTGATGCATTAAGAAGCACGAGGCATGCGTTTCATTGCATGAGGATTGCCTAAAAATACATGTAGCATTTGCTTACACACATTTAGTAAGTAAGTACTAGCGACCCGCCCTGGCTTCGCACAGGTGTATTATACGTATAAACCTTCCTCTTGAATCACTCTATCTATTTAAAAAACCGCATCAAAATCCGTTGCGTAGTTTTAAAGATACATAGGGACATGGGGATAGCGGAAGTTACTTTGTTTCATACTATGTAGTGATAGTGATATGAATTATAATTTGGTTTTTAAATGTTTTTCTTTTAATTTCATTGAGTAAAGAGAAAAGAGAAGGTGAAAGTTTTTAGTTCTTCGCGGTTAAATTAAAAGATAAAAATTATGATGAATTTTATTTTTGTAAATTTTATTTATTTAAATATAGAAGTACAATACAACGTACCTATTCTGATTTCTGAAAACTCTTCGCCTGAACAAAACGTGTTGTAAGTGAAAATGCAACGTACGTTTTTTTACAAGATTTCATTTAGTTTCACTTGCCCGATGTCTGTCATAAAATCTTGTAAAGTTTTGATCCACTTCCCGGTTACCGATTGATACATGTGTAAATCGCATGACAATGCAATATTATGATAACTTCGCAATGAAACGACACAACCTCATCGAGGCTCATTTGAATCGTCTTGTCATTTGAATTTGAGTAGTTTGTCTTTCAATGATAACCAGGGTCTGATGAAGAAAGCTGGACATAGGAACTTTATAATGAAACGACGCAACCCTAATAAAAGCTAGTTTAAAAAAAAGGTTTTTTAATATACTCGTAATTCTTGTATGTATATACAAGCAACTAATTTGCAAATGTACGACAGTAGATACGAATATTTATTTTTTGTTTTTATTTTATTTATTTTTTTGGACATCTTACACACGGTCTCTGACCCCAAACTAAGCAAAACTTGTGATATGGCTGCCAGAGACTGATATACTACATATAATTATTTTTAAATACATACTTAAATAAACGAGTATACAAATATACCAGTGAGACAGCTGTTACCGGTTGAAAAGCCTTTAAATCTACGGCTCAACAGCTCAGCTCGACCACGCGTGACGCCGAATTCGCACTCAGCTGAGTGCATTTACGCAATTTTGTAAACAATCATTTCGTTCGTGGTTCTGATCACTTCACGCCTCTGTTAGGTTATTTACTGATTGATACAGTTTTGACAGTTGGATACAAGGTTTCAAAATTGATGGGTCAATGGTTAATGCGCCTGATTCGCACGCAGAATTTAATCTTAGCAGTGAGCCTGTTTAAATATTGTGAATAAATCAAAATGTAGTTGTAAAGTGATTGCTAGCTAGTTAGCTGGCTAGCTGCTCGCTACTTAAATATCGGGCTACATTTATAGCTTCCTGTAAGCCATGGTGGTCCAGTGGTAGTGATACCCTCCTAACAAAAGGTTCAAGTCTCGGTCCTGTACCAATGAGTTCTTTGTAATTTATGTACGGATTTTCGCACCGCTGGCTTTTCGGTGAACTCGCATTGGGCCAGTGCCATGGATTTGTCCCAATTACCCTTTGTGGGTAGGCCTACGTCCGGCAGTGGACTATTAAAAAGGCTGGTACAGTAATAGTTCAGTATAGCTATAGCCTCACTTAGAGTCAGATTGCAGGCTTGGATAGAAAAGACGTCACCACTTCAAAATTTTAATAATTTTTGACACAGAACCACAAGGTGAATTAACACTTTGCAACATCAAAGAACAATTTTTTACACTAAAATAAATTCTACTGTAAAAGAGGCTCAACTCGACAAACAAACAAAATCATTCAACGACTAAGTATAGTCTAAGTAGTTAATAGTAATTAATGATCATCAAGCGAGAATAAAAAAGAGAACAACATAATATCTGTACTTAAATAATCTTCCAGTTCTTACACTTTGTCTAAGTAGCTGCAATGTTAAAGCTTACACCTATCTATTAAGTTTTTTGACCGCTACGTCGCTGCTAAAATAATCTTACACATAGCTACACATTCTCACGAAGTAATCTACAATGACGTGTTCCTTTCAATTAAACCAACATTGCTAGCATCTTCAGCGGCATTTGCATAATCGAGCTGAATACTTCGCTTCGCACCGCTGACCACATCACTAGCCCACCATGACAGTATGGAATCTTCTTCAATGTAGTGATGTGACACGCAATTGAATGCTAGGAGTAGACCGCATATCTGCTCAACATCAGGCAGTATGTAGTCAAACGCAAACCTATACGGAATAAAAAAAAAGCTTTAACAAACAATATCGACGAAAAATCTATATATATATATAAAAATGAATCGTGGTTGTTAGTCTCGCTAAAACTCGAGAACGGCTGAACCGATTTAGCTAATTTTGATCTTGATATATTTGTGGAAGTTAAGGGAAGGTTTAAACGTTGAGAAAATTTATAAAACTTGCGAGAAAAATAGTAAAAACATGTATTTGATTTTCCCATACAAAATGTTCCTGCAAGTAAAAGTTGTCATGGACTGTTGATGACAGATGGTGAGATGAAGTTAACCGGGTCAGCTAGTAACTGTATAAATATCACTAACCTCCGCTTTATTTGTATCAATAATATAAAAAAAGATGTGTTTATGTTGATAAAGGTCACAGATTTGTAAATAAGGAATAAAAATTAAAAAGTAAATACATCCTAATTAATGATTCATAATGTATTCAATTTTGCATAAGATTGCAAGAAAATGCAATTATGCATAGAAATTGTAATAAATAGATGACACAGATGTTTTATATGCGGAAATTGTGATAGCATTAGTAATTAAATAAATGTATGTACATATTTGTATATTTTAACCTTTAAAATAAATTCCTACCCACAAACACACCTCAAATAAATGAAATTTGAAATGGAAATTGTCTGAAATTGTTACATTTTAGGTACTTTTTATGCTAAATCTATATTAAATGTAGATTTAAGGATAATTCTCGAAGTGCAATGAGTTGCATATCATTATTTTTGGTGCAATTTCTATGATAATTTGGTTCCCTATTAAAGTTCAGAATAAATTATTTATGAATAAACATATTATTACATGTTGTTGGGTGCCTTAATGTAGAGCATTAATTGAAGGTAAAATAACATTTAGAGTTTCATTATTTGGGCACAATAAAGCACTAAACATCTATTTTTAATAAAACTTACGGAATTTCTTCTATTATGTATTTGTTGATTTCGATACTTTAGCGCTGTTGATGTGCCAGAGTGCCAGGATCACGGATAAATTAAATGTCAGAACCTCACCGTACCAACATAATATTGCAGAACCAATCCCGTAAATGTCAAAAAGATGTTCACAGGGAAAGTCGACGGCAAGCGGTCAAGGGGTCGTAGTCCGATGCGTTGGTCCGATCAAATTCGCACCACCCTTGATTCATCAGTCTATGAGGCGCTGCGTGTTGCTGAAGACAGAGGACGATGGAGAAACATCGTGAATGAAAAGCTTAAGGGAGTTAGAGGTCACGACCCTCAGACAAGAGGAATACAACGCGAGGAGGAGGAGGAGGATTAGTGATATCCGTAAAAGTTTTATAGTCTTCATTTTTTAGTTGGATGCACTATTTATTATGTTGCCTTTACTGTTTCTCCTGTGCAGACTTCGATGCGATTGCAACTCAAACGCAAGTAATTCATGAAATAATTTACAATTTACATCATTCGTTATCTATGATGACGAGCAATCAGCGGACATTTTAGAAAGGTGCGAGAGATTTGTAAAAGTATGCGTTTAGAACAGATTAGAACTAATAGGGAAATCAAATATCTATTAAGGGCAAAATACACACAAATGGATTGTGTTTGGAAGTTTTTGTGATAGAAATTTGAATAGGAAGTGCTTGACGCAGAATGAAACACAAAAATAGAAAAACTCTGTGTGTGCATGATGGGGTTTTTTTATTTAAAATTAATTTTACTTCAATATGATTGATAAGAAATGGAAAATTAGCAATTACGTAAAATACTAACGAATTGGATCAATCAACAACAACAGTTCAGCAAATACAAACATCGGAATAATGTTCCGAGGAATAGAAGCAAGAAGAAAAATATTCTTCACCAAGTGTTTACAAGAAACTTACATTATACGAAGATCATATTGAAGAAGCTTCTAAAACAGTATTTTTTACATGATCACACGTAAACTTACACAATAACCCAAAACCCAACTAATCAAGCAATTCAGAAAAACGGCTAACATTTCATCTGAAAAGCTGCCCGCCTTACTACAAAAGATTAAACCCGCTTTAAACACTGTTTAGCCGTGAAATTAGTACCGTTAAACATTGTCTAAAGCGTGCGTAAAACTTTTGTGGTGAGACGGTACATGTTTAAATTTTAATTTGAATATCGTAAGACGTTCCTTTAAGAATGTAACAAGTGAAGTAATATCAGATAATCACGATTGCATTTTAACGATTGTCTAGGTGACTAGCGTCGTGACTAAATAGAAAACAAATAAACTTGAACATTAAGCTTTAGGCCAATTTTGCAACCCGGTATGCAATCTTACTCGTAATGGTGAATTAATTCTAATGTGTGAACTTTATTGTTGGGTTACTCTTTTTGATCTATAAATAAATAAATAAATATTAGGGGACATCTTACACACGGTCTCTGACCCCAAACTAAGCAAAGCTTGTGATATGGCTGCCAGAGACTGATATACTACATATATATATTTTAAATACATACTTATATAGATAGTACCTAAATAACACCTAGACACAGAGCAGATACCTATGTTCATCAATCATCACACAAATGTTTGCCCTGGGTGGGGATCGAACCCACGCCTCTTTGACCCAGAAGTCAGGGTCACTAACCACTGAGCCACCGAGGAAGTATTGAAGCTAAAGTTGTAATAAGTAAGTTTGTATAGAAGTAGTAGCACAAATGTTGTTGTTAGCGAGCTAGTCCTGCTGGGTTGTTGGTATTTTACAAGTGACCTTATACATTAGGTACAGTGAAGCTCAATTTTTGTCTGTATTCTGTTTTGATCTATTCGGTCTTGGCATTTTAGTAACACCAAATCAATATTTCTTTACATCCCATATACTATACATACTATATTTTATAAATAACGGTGTGTCCCAAAATTAACGCAAGATTTGAATTTGCCGCCATTTGTGCAGTGAAGTGTTGGCAACCCTGAAAAAAAAAGCAATTTGACAGCTAAAACAACGTGTCTTCATTATTAAAGTGTAACAATCCTAGCCTAACCTGCCTATTTAACCTCATTTATAAACCTAAGAAGTGTAGAACCTATTTTAAGAAACCTGTCTAAAATAAAATGTCAGATTAAATGATTTAAGAAACTTCATTTGCTTTCAATGGTTCCTAGGTGTTTGACATACTAGCTACGCGTCCTGGTTCCACCTGTCTATGATGAAATTATAAATTTAACCTCATGAAAGAAATATCCTAAGATATTTAGAAGGTATTAAATATCGATACAGATATTCAATAAGATCTCAGCTTACTATTTGTATAGATAAATAATAAGATATGAATACTATCATTTTTGAACTTTTGAAGTTCACAACGTAATAATTGTCACCTAGCGCCATCTGCTTTATTAGTTTTCTGCTGTGAGATTCCTATCTTAATCATCTAGTTATTTACCTATTTATACGTTAGTTTGGCCAGTGTTCGTCTTGTGATAGACCCTGCGTTATAGACCGCATAAACCCTAGGTAAAGGTGATTCGAAATATCTTCCTAATAGATTACCTAAGTCCAGAACAAAAACCCTATGTTTTACCTATTTTGAGCTCCTATGAACCTGAAAGTATATTACTAATCTCAGAGAGAAATGTAGTATCAGTCTAACTAATGTCTCAAGAGCTATTTTAAAATAATGATTCTAGAGCTTCTCTGTTTTACAAGGAGTTATTTAGAATATTTTTGAATTAAATAAATAAGCTTTAATAAAGCTAGGTATAAAATATTGTTCAAGTTACATCAGAAAATATTAGACATGAGATGAGAAGGAAATTCCATTAAACTAGTACTTTAGAACAAAGAAACTCCATTGTTGAACTAATATTATTATCAAACTACGAATATAATAAAAGATATGAATGCCAGAAAGAATAGTATTGATTTATTTCTGACAGTTAGTTAATTTCAATATTTTAAATTTATTCAATTTTATTTAGGTATCAGAGATTTATTTTATTTTATGTTTATCTCTGATTATTTAGTCATGGCGCTCGAGAGAGCTGAAAACCATGAAAATGACTCTACTCTGCTTTCGTAAATCTAACGCCATCCTGGAAAAAGAAAGCAGGAAAGAAAACCAGGAGTCGCGAGTGTGTCTGTCTAAGATCAGTCAACTTATCTACATCACTTCAAAAGTCAGGAAAATCATAAATCTTGCATGAATTCCAGAGTGTTCTCAAGAAAAGCTCCAAGTTTACTATAGGTAAAGGTTCGAGAATCGACTTCGCCTTATAAAATAATATTCAATTCAATAAGCTTTCAATAGCTTTATTTCAAAGTGATCAGAATTTACACTCTTATACGGACACGGGAAATCCCTCCATTTCGGAAATGAGAAACACTGGCCCAAGCTCTATCTGGCTTCAAGAGTTCTGCACACTAATGAAAATACAGCATTGATCGAGTAGCACTTACGGCTAGTATTAAAATAATGAGATGTAGCAATAAATAAGATATAGCAAGAGTCGACTCTTCAATCCCCATAATATAAATAAATGACATTTTATCTATGAACACTCTGTTCTTCGCAAATTGTACGAGTAGGTAAAGCACGTCATGTCTGGAAATTTCTCAATTTCTGGAGATTCTCAATCCGCATAGAATATAATATCTTAAGATTTTATGTTCACAAATAGTCGAAGCTGAAAAAGACAAATAATTAAAACATTTGTAATTCATACATAGAAATCATAAAGGGCGAGAGTTAGAAGCTTCTATCTTCTACCCGTGAGTAAACGCTCAATGAAGGATAGTTTCGTCAGTAACATACGAGTACTTCTATAGAGTAGGAAACATCGGAAGTCAACCTATGCAAGACCGCCATAGGAACCTGAAGATGCATGCGCATTTATCAACCCGCAACAGGCCAGAGTAGATAATATTGCCTTGTTTCTGTGGTGTAGCGTAGCGTCGTAAGCAACTCGTTCATACTCATAAAAGAATAGATACGTGTGAGAATCCTCCATACCGCATCGCTTCAGTAAGGCGGATATAGGCCTATCTCCATATGATAGACCTCCTCTTTTCATCTGATGTCCATTTGTACATTAATACAACAGTAAATCATCCAGAAGTCTAATGCAGTGCTGATCAGGACGAATATTAACCGCAGAACATATTCAATATCTACAGTGAGACTTATCTATTTAAATAGTGATACGATTATACGAAACCAAATCCTCTAGGAACATCTTCGTCCTTCGATAGAAAACAACTTTCTTCAAACTTTCACTTTTTAGACTAGGATCAAAATTTTTAGTTTTTTCCAGTTAGTAAACTCTTCACTGTTTTTTCCTTGTTAAATTCTTCCAAGATTCTTGCGGTATAAATCTAAATATATGTAAAAAGATAAAATATTCCAACATTTTCCTATAATTTTTCTCAAGTGAAGTCCCTGTTGTCAATCCTGTCAAAATCTCTGTTCTCTTTTTTTCTCTTATTTTAAATTCTCAATTTCTGCAAAGAGTTTTCATACCTATATTGAAGTTCTGTTGCTTTTCTAAAATGTACTTATTTTCCTGCTTGTTTGTAAATCATTTGAATGGAAAGTTTCTTTAGATAATATTAGAAAGAATTATAACTTCATGTAAGAGACTTCTGATCTACAAGAATGCCTTTTTCCTATGCCTAATTACTCAGATGTGGACGATCAAACCATCTGAGGTTTGTTACAGCACCCCTCAAAATTTTCGCAGATGAAAAGGTGTTGGTAAACATCTAAATCGAAGTAAATTTTCCTAAAAAAAAATATAATAACTTTAAATTTAATCAAGTGCATAATTGTATTTATCAAAATTCGAGTTCCAACAATGAAATTATATGTTTCGAATGTGAATGTATTCCTACTACAATATGCGAAAATGTTTTTATACCAGTCTACAGACAATCGTCATAAAAACTTCAGCTCTCAGTTTGATTACATATCTACCATGAAGAAAAATCGCCTTCCCCACTAAATTGTTATAATCTGCAAGGAAGTTCTGGTTCGGTGACAGAAACGGAGCCCTCGTAAGGGAATTCTGTTTTGAGGTAGAACCGACCTGAATGGTCGCATGTTGAGTAGTCTCAGCGAACCAATCTTCCGTTCGGAGATTTTCCCAACACACCCCTTCCAAACTACACGAATTGTCCATGAAAAAGGAAAATAATTCCGCATGGCATCAACGTCCTGCCAAAAGTGAATGGTTAAATTCCAACTATCTATAAACTGGAGCATGTGCAGTGTATCAATTCAGAGGTTCCTACCTTGTAGAGTAAAAGATCCTTATGAAATCAACTTATGTTGATGGATTGCCTGCTGGCCTACTCCTAACACCACACTCCTTCATAAAGATCTATTTGTTCAAGTGATTGCTAAAACTCGAACCCTGACAATCCGCTTCAAATCCCAGCAATGCTATTGTCGTTTAGTTCCTCTTGTACTGATTTAATTTTGTCAGTCGATGTCAGTCATATTCGTAACAATATTCTTTTTTTACTCTTTGTCATCCCTAATTCTCGCAAAACGCCTTTCACTATCTTCACGCCAACTTCACGACGTAGCATCACCTTTTGAACTCAAAGCGAGCCAATATTTGCACATTCCCCTTTACACCCCATAGCAAAATATTTAAAATACATCCACACCCTCGTATTAAATTTCTACCTCACTATCCTTACTTAAATTTTAACAAGTTAGAGGTTAATTATTATTTGAACCTCGGTTAAATTTTTGTTATGATTTTAACCTGTTTTTTTTTATTCAGCCTTACTTTCCTATTTGCATTTATTTACCTAAGAAACTCTCAAGTATTCTCATTTAATTTAACGATGTGCAAATAAATGTCGAAATGTTCACTAAAGAAAATTAATTTCCAATATTTATTTAGCTATAACAGCTTCAGCTTTTAGAATGGCTTCACCCACTAACAAAATTGAACTAGATAATAATGTGTCAATATGCCCAAGTTTCCAAGTAAGTAAAATTTACACTCTTCTAGTGGAAAGGATCTCTTCCATATGGTTAGAGAAACCAATTCCTGGCGCGGCATTGCTTGGCCATGAGAGTTCTACCCACTCAAATCCTGACATATCTCCACCCGTACAATTTTTAATATTGAGTAAATCTTTAAAACATAAGTTCAGCCAATCCATCAAGCTTACCCTCTTCTTCCTTCAAACTAGCAAATCGACCTAAATTCTTTAATGAACATTTGAAATGAAATAAAATAAAATATACCATGAACTTGATTTTTATTTTGCAAGTTTTTTTTTTTAATAATGTGCTATTTTTATTTTCTAATAATATTCGTTTTTCTTATCTTTTTGTTACTGATTTCTAAACATCTAACGAAAGTATACGTCTGAACTTAAATTTAATTTGAGATAAAGAAAACTATTTGTTGATTTACTTAGTTTAGTTTTCAGTATCATTGCTCACTTCTAACAACAAATCAAATTTAATCTCTATGTTATTTCGTTACATTTACTTTTGTTACATCCTCACAGCTATGTTTTAACCCGTTTAGTAAATAGCAATACGTTAACAACAAGAGTTGATTTGATTGATGATCGACTATTTAATTACCCAGCAATATATTATTATTTTAAGTGCAATAACTATTACAGTTTACCTGATTATTAAGACTTTGAATATTCGCTAAAGATTTAGCTAACACCTGTTTACATTGGTTATAACTGATGTCTAAGAATAATAATAAGGTTTACCTACTATCTGAAAAGATTGAGCAAATGTTCCCCGACTAAAATTTTCTTGCTCTAATTTATAACTCTACCTTTTAGTTACTTAACTTTTTCATCCCAGTTTTTTTATATCTCAAAAAGCCTGCGTTTGACCACCAACTTTCCTGGTAAACAACTCTGTGACCGCAGATGTCGCTCACAGAGTTAAAATATACCTATGCCCACTAAATACAACTTGGTTATTACGATTTTAGCATTAGAATTATATTACTGGGTCTTAGTCCATTTGATTGATTTTATTTACTAACCCAGTTGTTTTTCTTTCTTTAAACTCGCCATAAATTTACTTAAACAACTACTTATTTAAACAACTAAATTAATTTTCCCTTCTTTACGCCTTTCCAGATACCTACTACAAAAACAAATTATCTATTCCCCAAATCATCTTATTTAAGTAAAATTACTTAACAGCCGTATCATTTTGTAGTAATAATTCAGCTAAATAATAATAATAATAATTCAATAATTCAATAAGAGAAATAGACCTCTAAATATTTATGCCATCCCAATTAATACAAGTACACAATGTAGATTAACCCTATGTTTATTTTATTTAATGACATCTCTAATTTTCCTGTATGCAATTTATATGGAATTTAGTAAAACAGCCTGATTGTTAGATTGAATTATTAAATTGATCTACTTGCTAACTTTCTGTGGTAAAAGTAGTATAATACAAATGTCCAAAAAAATCAAAGTCATTCCGTAACCTACTAAATCAAATCTCTATTAATGAAAAATATTTCACATTTTATTACTTTGAATTACAACGTCAATAGATTGTTAAGTATACTTCTACCCTCGGTTTTCTAGTCTGCAATAAAATTATATAACCGAATCAACTCCCTGACTTTCCTATTTTATAATATTAATAAACTTTGCTTTGTCTGTATAAGTTGTATAATTACTCATCATATCTTTTATTATAAATTGAAAATATTTACTATCTACAATTATTCAAACTATACCTATACATATAGCACTAAATTATATTATGAACACTAAACTACTGTACCATATTTACTACAAACACATTACATGAGCGACGAATGATCCTTGGCTAGACCCCTTTTTTGTAACTTGAACGAAATAATTACCCATGATACAAAATGCTTGCTTACAGTCTTTTTTTTTTTAACAAATCACCCCCCAATGTTTTAATCTGTTAATACCCTAAGATAATGATTAACCTGAAAATTGATGAGATATTTGTTACCTTGTCTAATGAACTCGCGATTGAATTTATTACGAGACCCTAGTTATTACTAACCTATAAATTTCGAATCACCATCGTCTCCATTTCACAGCAACAAATTGTGTTCAGATAGTCTGACTACTAAACACAGTCCTATAATAGCCTGAATTGACTTACCTAAACAAAGTTAATCTATCAAATCTAATATTTATGAGTTTCGACTTTATTCTATTATCACGAAATATTTTAAACCTGATAAAACGAATCGTTTCTATTGCTAATCCTGGTCACGGCACCAAATTGTAACAATCCTAGCCTAACCTGCCTATTTAACCTCATTTATAAACCTAAGAAGTGTAGAACCTATTTTAAGAAACCTGTCTAAAATAAAATGTCAGATTAAATGATTTAAGAAACTTCATTTGCTTTCAATGGTTCCTAGGTGTTTGACATACTAGCTACGCGTCCTGGTTCCACCTGTCTATGATGAAATTATAAATTTAACCTCATGAAAGAAATATCCTAAGATATTTAGAAGGTATTAAATATCGATACAGATATTCAATAAGATCTCAGCTTACTATTTGTATAGATAAATAATAAGATATGAATACTATCATTTTTGAACTTTTGAAGTTCACAACGTAATAATTGTCACCTAGCGCCATCTGCTTTATTAGTTTTCTGCTGTGAGATTCCTATCTTAATCATCTAGTTATTTACCTATTTATACGTTAGTTTGGCCAGTGTTCGTCTTGTGATAGACCCTGCGTTATAGACCGCATAAACCCTAGGTAAAGGTGATTCGAAATATCTTCCTAATAGATTACCTAAGTCCAGAACAAAAACCCTATGTTTTACCTATTTTGAGCTCCTATGAACCTGAAAGTATATTACTAATCTCAGAGAGAAATGTAGTATCAGTCTAACTAATGTCTCAAGAGCTATTTTAAAATAATGATTCTAGAGCTTCTCTGTTTTACAAGGAGTTATTTAGAATATTTTTGAATTAAATAAATAAGCTTTAATAAAGCTAGGTATAAAATATTGTTCAAGTTACATAAGAAAATATTAGACATGAGATGAGAAGGAAATTCCATTAAACTAGTACTTTAGAACAAAGAAACTCCATTGTTGAACTAATATTATTATCAAACTACGAATATAATAAAAGATATGAATGCCAGAAAGAATAGTATTGATTTATTTCTGACAGTTAGTTAATTTCAATATTTTAAATTTATTCAATTTTATTTAGGTATCAGAGATTTATTTTATTTTATGTTTATCTCTGATTATTTAGTCATGGCGCTCGAGAGAGCTGAAAACCATGAAAATGACTCTACTCTGCTTTCGTAAATCTAACGCCATCCTGGAAAAAGAAAGCAGGAAAGAAAACCAGGAGTCGCGAGTGTGTCTGTCTAAGATCAGTCAACTTATCTACATCACTTCAAAAGTCAGGAAAATCATAAATCTTGCATGAATTCCAGAGTGTTCTCAAGAAAAGCTCCAAGTTTACTATAGGTAAAGGTTCGAGAATCGACTTCGCCTTATAAAATAATATTCAATTCAATAAGCTTTCAATAGCTTTATTTCAAAGTGATCAGAATTTACACTCTTATACGGACACGGGAAATCCCTCCATTTCGGAAATGAGAAACACTGGCCCAAGCTCTATCTGGCTTCAAGAGTTCTGCACACTAATGAAAATACAGCATTGATCGAGTAGCACTTACGGCTAGTATTAAAATAATGAGATGTAGCAATAAATAAGATATAGCAAGAGTCGACTCTTCAATCCCCATAATATAAATAAATGACATTTTATCTATGAACACTCTGTTCTTCGCAAATTGTACGAGTAGGTAAAGCACGTCATGTCTGGAAATTTCTCAATTTCTGGAGATTCTCAATCCGCATAGAATATAATATCTTAAGATTTTATGTTCACAAATAGTCGAAGCTGAAAAAGACAAATAATTAAAACATTTGTAATTCATACATAGAAATCATAAAGGGCGAGAGTTAGAAGCTTCTATCTTCTACCCGTGAGTAAACGCTCAATGAAGGATAGTTTCGTCAGTAACATACGAGTACTTCTATAGAGTAGGAAACATCGGAAGTCAACCTATGCAAGACCGCCATAGGAACCTGAAGATGCATGCGCATTTATCAACCCGCAACAGGCCAGAGTAGATAATATTGCCTTGTTTCTGTGGTGTAGCGTAGCGTCGTAAGCAACTCGTTCATACTCATAAAAGAATAGATACGTGTGAGAATCCTCCATACCGCATCGCTTCAGTAAGGCGGATATAGGCCTATCTCCATATGATAGACCTCCTCTTTTCATCTGATGTCCATTTGTACATTAATACAACAGTAAATCATCCAGAAGTCTAATGCAGTGCTGATCAGGACGAATATTAACCGCAGAACATATTCAATATCTACAGTGAGACTTATCTATTTAAATAGTGATACGATTATACGAAACCAAATCCTCTAGGAACATCTTCGTCCTTCGATAGAAAACAACTTTCTTCAAACTTTCACTTTTTAGACTAGGATCAAAATTTTTAGTTTTTTCCAGTTAGTAAACTCTTCACTGTTTTTTCCTTGTTAAATTCTTCCAAGATTCTTGCGGTATAAATCTAAATATATGTAAAAAGATAAAATATTCCAACATTTTCCTATAATTTTTCTCAAGTGAAGTCCCTGTTGTCAATCCTGTCAAAATCTCTGTTCTCTTTTTTTCTCTTATTTTAAATTCTCAATTTCTGCAAAGAGTTTTCATACCTATATTGAAGTTCTGTTGCTTTTCTAAAATGTACTTATTTTCCTGCTTGTTTGTAAATCATTTGAATGGAAAGTTTCTTTAGATAATATTAGAAAGAATTATAACTTCATGTAAGAGACTTCTGATCTACAAGAATGCCTTTTTCCTATGCCTAATTACTCAGATGTGGACGATCAAACCATCTGAGGTTTGTTACAAAAGAATATAAGTGAAAGCTTGGCGGCTGTAGTTCGAAAATTTCATACAAAATATGGTCGAACAAAGCCATCAAGATGAAAATGTGCTTCATCGCTTAGGATGATTTTGCTCGAAAAATCAGGGTCCATTTGTTGATGTTCAATAATCCATTCAACGAACTCTCTTCTCTGTACATGGTCATTAGGCTTCAATTATTGTTGTGTTAATTGAAATTCAATAGTTAAAAAAAAAAAACAGCCATCTTGAATTTTCATCGACCCTACCAGGTAGCTCTCTCGATTCCCTATGACATTTGGTCAAATACTCCCCATCTAAGTTGTACCGTTCCCGAGCTATTGACGATTCAATTTTGTAAGGCGGTCATGTTTTTTTGTTCGGGGGCCATCTTTTTTTTCATTTCTCTAAATACTATTGCTCCATTTTTAATAACCCTATACTGTTAGCTGTCAAATTGCTTTTTTTTCAGGGTTGCCAACACTTCACTGCACAAATGGCGGCAAATTCAAATCTTGCGTTAATTTTGGGACACCCGTTATAATATTATAAATGTGAATGTAAGTTTGTTTGTTACACTTTCACGCAGCAACGGCGCAACAAATAGACGTGATGTTTGACATGGATATACCTCAGAGGTTGGAAAGTGACACAGGCTACTTTTTATCCTGAAAAAATAAAAGGTTCCTGTGGGATAGCATGGAAATAAAAAAACGCGAGCGAAGCCGCGAGCAAAAGATAGTATAAAATACAAGGTCATACAATTTCCAATTACATTTTATAAGCTCAATTACATATCGCGCCACTCAATAGTCAAACTTTTTCCATCTCGCTTCTTTATTTCACGGTCCAAGTTCAGCAAAAAAGCAACATTTCAAGAAACTTGTTTTTTAAACTCTTGAGCTCAAAATAAATATCACATGACTTCCGAAATCAACAGCCATTTACATAATACTGTCAAGGAAGTTTTATTTGAGCTGAAGTGCAATTTATATTTGCGCAGTCTAGAAAAGGCAAAACTAATAAGTGTTCGATAAATATCAAAACTTAAGGTGCTTTTTAAATAGATTTCTACATAATGTATCATCACGAAATGAGTCGCTGTATCTTTCAATCAAATTGACCGAGCTGATCGTAAAAGTTTGTGAAACGAAAGGGTCTGATTTTATCAAATAACACTTCGGCTCAGTATTGAACAAACGCAGTCCTCGCGGTAAGAAGCACTGGAAGAAGGGTCCAAAGTCAGACGTACCACGATGTGCTGTACGTCTGACTTCAGCAGACTTCACACCGACCAATAGCCAAGACTGTTACTGAAATAGCCCAGCGGATTGCCAAGTTGAAATGGCAGTGGGCAGGGCACATAGCACGGCGGACTGATAACCGATGAGGTCGTAACTAAGTACGCTACCAACCGGTCTTTAGGGCAGGCCTATGTGCAGCAGTGAACGTCCTATGGCTGAAACGACGACGTCGAACACAAGATTTCACACATTATCTTTTAAAACGGACAATAAATGCTTTTTACACTTTATTTTTTAAGATAACCAAATATCGAAAGAAATCAAAACGAGAAAAACATTAAAGAAACAACAAATTAAAATAAGCACATAACTTCGAAAAGAAAAAGCGTGCGTGTAAGCCTAATGAGAGCGATTGTTCATGGTTATTTGTTTCACCGGACAACGGCCCGTTTTTAGGGTTCCGTACCAAAAGGGTAAAGGGTAAAAACGGGACCTTATTACTAAGACTGCGCTGTCCGTCTGTCTTCAGGCTATATCTCATGAACAGCTATAGCTAGAAAGCTGAATTTTTTTACAGATGGTGTATTTCTATTGCCGCTAGAAACAGAATAAATTATGAGTAATTAAGGGGGGCTCCCATACAACAAACCTGAGTTTTTCGCTCTATATTAATAATAGTTAGAGGTAAAGGCTTGAAATTTTCAAAGAATATTTAATTTGACTGCCTCGGGGGCTCAGTGGTTGGTGACCCTAACTTCTGGGTCAAAGGGGCGTGGGTTCGATCCCCACCCAGGGCAAATATTTATGTGACGAACGTAAGTGTTTGCTCTGTGTCTCGGTGTTATTTAGTTACTATCTATATAAGTATGTATTTAAAAATAAGTATATGTAGTATATATCAGTCTCTGGCAGCCATATCACAAGCTTTGCTTAGTTTGGGGTCAGAGGCCGTGTGTAAGATGTCCCCAAATATTTATTTATTTATTTTATTTTATTGTATATTTACTTCAATAATAAATAAGAAAATTAAAATGAAATAAATATTTAAAAAGCTACCATACAGTACGGTAACCCTCCGTGCGCGAGTTCGACTCTTGGCTGATTATTTAACACCGGATTCGCGGTGGTTTATGGTTTATAATAAACGTGTGTTGACGCACCGGACATCCATCCGGCAAAAATGTAGGCATTTTTTTATTGACGCTTGTTGTCCGGTGAAAACAACGGCCGTGAACAAGAGCTCCAATTTTGGATTTACCACAAGTCTGCAATCCAGGCCGCCTTGTACTACTAATATTATAAACGTGAAAGTTTGTAAGGATGGATGGATGGATGTTTGTTACTCTTTCACGCAAAAACTACTGAACGGATTGAGATGAAACTTTGCAATTATATTGCTTATACATCAGAATAACACATAGGCTATAAATTATAATGATATTGCGTAAATTTTCCATATTAATAAGTGTTAAGTAAGTAGGAAAAATTCTGCCATCTGCGAGCTATTCTAGCGTGCGCTCCAAGAAATGTCAAAAAAGAACTGTCGATTCAAACAAATGTCAAATCGAATTTATTGTTGTTTTATTTTCCACCTCCTTTATTAAGGATGGTAAGGTAGGGCCTTGAAATATCATGCGGGCGAAGCCGCGGGCAAAATCTAGTTTCTAATAAATTATTACGCACTAAATGATAAGTTATTATAATAACTGTTGATACAAACACATTCTGTACAAAATAGATATCACAAATTGCTCTTACATCTATCTTGTTTCCTCATCTCTTCGTTTTGGATCATTAAAAAGCCTATACTTTACAAAATTATCGGAAGAGTCGATCAAATTATATTGATCTTACGGAGACGGGCACTTATATCGATTCGCCATTAACTTCTTAGTACACCTTAAATCGAATAGCAAGTATCTAGTATGATGCACTTATATCGATCCACCATTCTGCCGTGCAGCCTTTAAAATGCAGTATGAGCAAAAACGCGGTTTCGAGAAAAACGCGAAAAACTTTTTGATTTGTTTTTTTTATATGTTACAAGGTGTTATGACGTATGTTTTGAATGCCATTGGGCGCATCTGAATTCGAAGAAAAACTTCACGAAAGAAAATACGCACTTAGATTATTATATGATAAATAAAAACGATTTTGAAAAAAAAGTTCCCAAAAAAGAGCAGTTACGACACATAAAATTTAGTGAAAAAGTTCGCATAATCAGATTAAAATGCAGTAATTTGAGTTAGTACTGCAAAATTATGCGGGACATGTACTACTTTGCCGTTTAAAATGCAGTATCAGATTTATTTTACTGCATTTTAATGTGTCTCTTGAATAAAATGTAGGTGCAGTATGTAAATAATTATTGACTAAATTACGTAAGCTACTTATTTTATGGAGTAAGAAAGAGTATTTCAATCAAAATATTTTTTATTAAAGATATAGTAAGAAATCAACACTGCACTTTAACATCAACTAAAATCAACACAATCACTTTTTATTATTATTTAGACTATTATGGCTCAGACTTTTGAGATATCATAGCAATTTGGGTTAGTCACACTCACAGTATAGAGGTAGTAATTAAAACTTAAATCACTTATAACATTTATGATTATTACTGCCAACAATCAGGGCTGGATTTAGAGGTCTAGAGGCCTCGGGGCAACAAAATAGTGGAGACAACCTGGCTCAAAATTATTTTCCACATAAAATAAATAATATTTATCGGTCTAGGGAGTTAATATTTCCTGAAGATGGGTAGTAAATTGCAAATACTATTAGGGTTATTTGACATTTGATATTTTATCGATTGCCTGATTGGAGTAAACAAATATAGATCTATGATTTCTGTTTATATTTAAGAACAATACAATCATGTTTGTATAAAGTACTTTAGGTAAAAGTAAAACATTGAAAAAAATATCGAAGGGAGAGTTGTTTTCTAGTCAGATAAGTCGAATATTGAAAGGTTTTTTCCCGAAGTCTCTGTTTGTAGGGACTCCTCTTTTGTGGAGGCCCAGGGCTGAAGCCCCGGTTACCCTCCCATAAATCTGGCCCTGCCAATAATACTTACGAGAAAACTGAAATATGCAATAAAAACTTATGAGATCTTATCAATAGCTGCTCAGACATGCTTAAACACTTAAATAACTATCTAGGAACAGTAATCATAGGTATTCTTCTAAGTATACATAACAAAACAAATGCTCTCTTTCCGTATGTTTTAACTACGGACGTAGTACGGACGCACCACGGCGCCGCCTGCGCTAGTTCGAGTCGCGGCGTCATCCCTTGAAGGCCGCAAGTTCTACGTGTCCGTCGAGAACGTCAGCTCCGGACACAGAAGAAAGGCTGCGGGAGTTCCTCAGGGGAGTTGCACATCACCATTCTATTATGCCATTTACACGGACGACATACCGATCCTGGAAGACCTCAGACCAGGAGAACGGGGAGTCATCCTCGCCCTCTTCGCGGACGATTGCGCTAACATTGCGTCGTCCAGGAACAAGAGAATAGCCGCTGGCAGGATCCACTAGTCCTAGACATCCTGCCAGAATGGCTCGATAAATGACGGATTGCCATCAACGTAGGAAAGACGGCAGCGCTGCTGACCGGGAGATCACCAAGACTACCACCATTGATGAAGCCACTGCAGCTTAGAGGACAAGACATTGCGTGGGAAAGCACCTGCAAGTACCTGGGTGTCTACATCGACCGGGCCCTTCCGCATGAACTCGCAGACCTTGCTCGCCGTTCACCAGGCGAAGGCTGTTCGATCCTTGCTCCGGCCCGTGCTGAGCTCTAAGCTGCCACTGAAGACCAAAGTAGGGATTTACAAGACCTACATTCGTTCCTGATTAACTTACGCAGCGCCCGCTAGGTACGCGCTCTGCTCAGCCAGCCAGAAGAAAAAGCTGCAAGTGGTGCAAAACGTCCCTCTGAGGATGATCTCGGGAGCCGGCCGGTACTTTCGCAATGACGTTATCGCCCGGGACGTGCGAATTGAAACCGTGAGGGAGTTCATGGCTCGTCTGTCGCGCGGCATGTTTGTCCGCGCGGACAATGGGCCATAACCCCATCTGAACAACATTGCGCCGCTTCACGCACGCCTCCCTGCCGAACGTACATGGCGTGCCCTCCCTAAAGATTTCCTCTTGGCTGGCTCGGACACGGAGCAGGACTCTGAGGGACCAAGCGGCATCCAAAATGGAGATGAGGCCTAAACTAAGAAGAGAGTACCACCAAGCCAAAGAATGGCCACCCCAGTACAACCAAGCCAAGATGTGGCAAGCGATGGCCATACAAGTGGCTAGCGAGGGTGCTGAGAAAAGCCGCCCGTCCTTGCGGACGGAAAGGATACTCGCATCCTCCCAACATTGCCCCTCAGCTCGATAGCTGAAGCGTCTAGCCGCCGAAGAGAGCGCAAGCTCAGTTCAATTAACTTCACTGCATTTTACTTTGTTTTGACCGTATGGGAAAAATAGGTGATGCTGTCTTAAACACCACGTCTTAGTAACTTACTGCATACTAGTCTGTAATCATTTTGAAAAGTATTAAAAATAAACTTTGCAGTATTCATATTTTCAGTACATTATCTATTTACTGCATTTTAGTTTATGTGTTCACCATATTTTTAAGGTTATGGTAACCGTTTTTTTGTAGCAGTGACGACATTTACTGCATTTTATCTGGGAAAACAAAGCTATTAAAATACAGTAATTGCTCTTACTGTATTTTAGATAGTTTATCGTTACATTTTGCACAAAACATTCCTAGTTACTGCGTTGAGGTAGTTGTTTTTTACTATCTTGTAGCTGCGATAATCAAAAACCGATTACATCATTCGATTCCTTATGGCGTGCCCATTACGGATCAATATTTAACTCAAAAACGTCAAAAAGTCAGATACTGCGTTTTAAGGACTGCAGGGCAGCATTAATTTCTTAGTACACTTTAAATCGAATAGCATGTACCTATTATGATATTAAAGTTTCGCAAACTATTGTTAAATGCATTAACCGTTATAATAACATTTTGGCAAACCTTTCACTGTTACAGATTGGATCACTTAAAATAATGTAGACTTTGGTAGATAAAGCAACTAGCAGTAAAATGTTTTTAACTGACTTTCAAAAAGGAGGAGGTTCTACGTTCGTCAGTATGTATTTTTTTGTGTATGTTCATCGATATTTTCCCCAATTGTGAACCGAATCGAAACATTTAGATCGAAAGGATATACTCCCCATTTAAATTTTATCGAAATCGTCTCGGCAACAATGTAAAAATTGTATAGGTACATTCATTCGAGCGAACTATTCGATTTTTGTACACGATGGATGTCGGTTTTGCCAGATTTTGCAAATAAAAAAAATTTACTTATAGACAGTTCTTATTCGTCGTTTTACTGTGATTTAAATAACTAATAAACATAGGGTTCTTCATAAAGGGTGTACTAAGCTAAAACGGCTAAATATTAGCATTTAAAGTCAAATTGACCTCAATCACGGTCATTCTGAACATTTGGACCATGGGGCCAGCTCGGTAATAATTCGAGAATAAACAGCTGCTTCATACATTCTGTTCCTTTTTAGTTGAGAAAGCTATTTTTTAGCATTCCAGGTTGTAAAATTGACAAAAAACATTAAGTAGAGATATAAATATAGCATGTTAGAAACTCCTTCTTAGCTACCGTACTAAGTACTTGAAAATTGGCAAATTACGTTGCTACTTACATTCATTGAAATGATTTATAAATAAGTAAGCTGATTTATTCAATTACTCGTGAAGTAAACAAAAGTACTTTGCTGAGTCAATCCGATGGACAATTAGCTTCAATGTTTTGAAAGGTAAATTGTTACTCGTTTCGATCGTGATTATTGGGTACTAAATAGGTTAATTTATAAGCCTGCTACCGTAGACACGCTTCCATTCATCCATCCATCCATCAGCCATAGGATGTCCACTGCTGGACATAGGCCTCCCCTGTAGACCTCCAATAAGACTTGTTGGTAGCGGCTTGATCCTGCTGTCTTAATGATGTCATCCGTCCACCTTATGGGTCCTACGCTGCTCTTGCCGATACGTGGTTTCTACTCGAGAACTTTTCGAGTCAATTCAGGCTTTCGCGCAACGTGCCCTGCCCACTGCCATTTCGACGTGCCAATCCGCTGGCCTACGTCAGTAGTTTTGGTTGTTCTACTGATCTCTTCATTTGTGATTCGATCTCGCAGAGAGACTCCGAACATAGCCCTCTCCACAGCTCGTGGAAAATAGACACGCTTACAGAAGCTGCTTAAAAAAGTAGTTTTTAAGTTAGAGCATTTCTATACGCAACATTAGAAGATAAAAGTGCGCTAAGAAAATACAAACGTTATAAATTTAAAAATAAAAGTTTCAACACCGATCTAAAAGAACGAATAAATGAATAAATATATAGTTATGTCTAAAAGTTTTATTTGCCAACCGAAATATGTGAAAGATTTTATCGGATTTGAACTTTAAACATTTCAGTCATATGACGTCAACTGTTGGATAAAAGCAACCCTTATATATCCCTAAAAAGTCTGGTTAGAAGTGTCGCAATGTTGCTATTCTTTAGCAAACTGTTTCCCAAGAAAAAATGTTGAATATAACTACTATACTGTACGTTCCGCCTATTCTATGTTTACTTTTCCCGAAATTTTACAACCACTATCAACTTTACCAAAACATAATTAGTATTGCGTAATAATATTACAATGACTCTATTGTTTCATAACTTGTTAAGTGCCTTACTTCAGCCAAAATTCGTTTAAACATTTCTTTTGTACTTGTAAAGTTCCCACTATCAAACAATTACTTTCACTGTATGTCGAAAAGTCATTTAATTTTGAATTGTACCAACGGCTTAACTTTTCCAGACATCTTACTACTAATTGTATTACCTAAGGTTTTTATTTTTAAACTAGCGACCCGCCCCAGCTTAGCACAGGTTTATTATACTTACATGGAAACCTTTCTCTTGAATCACTCTATCTATTTAAAAAAACCGCATCAAAATCCGTTATGTAGTTTTAAAGATATAAGCATACATGGGGACATGGGGACAGCAGAAGCGACTTTGTTTTCTACTATGTAGTGATGACAAACAAAATTTCGTGTATTGTGTTCTGTAGTTTAATAATAATTTTTCGCAAAAAATGACACGACCGACTTCAACCGTGTACAGAATTTGCGAATAGTTCGCACGGATCGATGAATCATTTTTTACATTATTGTTGATTTATCAAAAATGGCTCAGCCGATTTCGATAAAATTTAATGAGACCAATCCCGAAGTACACTCTTTCCAATAAAATAAGAATTATCAAAATCGGACTTCTATGTAAAATAGAGTATATGTATAGTTATGCGTGGTTTATAGAGTATAGTTATGCGTGGTTATGCATAAAAAAATATGCGTCGAATTGAGTACCTCCTCCGTTTTATCGGTCATAAATAAAACAGATCGTCATTACTGTGTTTTCACGATTTTGCAATTGATCTCATAGTAAAATTTGTTCATGATGATGAGTTATCGAATATATAGAGGTAAAATATAAACTTCTAAAAGTCAACCTGCACTTTACAAATTAACGCCATAACTAAACAATGAACTTATACTCATACAATGTTACCTACTCTAACAAACAAACGCAAATGCTACAAACATGCTATCAACTAAAGAAATAACTTCCAGATCTGAAAATCGCCAATGTACAATCTGCTACAATTCTCAATCAGTTTGAAATTCTTGTGTATTTTTTATTACATTTTCATTCTTTTACCTTTGACCTTTCCTTTATGCTTTACACAATCCATCTTTGCATCCAACAGTGCATACACAGCCTTTACCAAAAGGAAACATTTAGCATTACCTAATGAGGTAGTGATTAACCACAAATGCAGCTCTAAAACTGTCCAAATTGATTAATGATATCTTGCATATTTATCACGGACACGTTATTTACAACTGCAGATGCCAAAAAAACCACTTGAAATGTCAAGTGAATCTTCTAAATACCTAGAACAAGTATGTGCTCCTACCTTGGTGCTACGTATTAGAAAGGAATGACCATCTATTAGAGATAGTAGGTCATCTCGAACACGAAGAGGTCTAGTTATTAAGTAATATTTGTTTTATTCATTTATTTTTCACTTTCAGTTGTAGACTCTGTAAAAGCAATAAAGCGGTAAACTACATTTGTTTGTTGATATAGATTTTTTTTAAATCTTGGTGTATTAGCTTTTAGATGTCACGAACAAAAACATATTACTTCTTTAGTAGAGTTTGAAACAACATTTACGGATGTTGTAAAAACTGTTTTTATCCTTATTATCCATATTATTTATAACCTGGTGTCAACACCATGGTTACAGGGGAAGTTACTTACATTGTATTATATAACATCCTTAAGATAAATTGAAAAGACGATACTATTGTTTAATACGCGTAATTTCTTAAAAAATTGTAGTAAGGAAGTAAATAAGTTCGTGTAGGCCGGGAGGATAGCCCTGGTGTCACAGTTTTTAGGCCACCTGAAGGCATCTTAAAATTGTAGCTAACTCGAGCGCGATCCAAAATCTTGACTAACTCATACTAAGAACACTGAATAAACAAGTCAGTAAAATATTGCCTACTGCTTATACAATTCTCAAGCTTATTCAAAAATTATGCAACTCTATAATTAGTCCAGTAGCAGTCAACAGGTCAAAGGTGCATGTTCACGGTTCAACGCATCTGCTCCATATTATCAAGTCCGTTTAATGCTCTTTCGACCTTGAGATTATGTAAAAAGAGGTCGTTAATCAAATACCAAAATATATCATTAAGTCAGTTTGATAACAAGGAAGATAATCGTATGCAAAGTGCATCGAAATAATTTTGATATTAGAGCTACTATTTACAGCTTACAGCTTACTATTTACAGCTTTGAAATAGCTAAAAGTCTTCGTAAGTGCAAGGAAATCAAATGCAAATGACATGCACTTGGTGCGCTAGATTTCATTGTTATATGTACTTTAAATCTATAATTAACAACAGATATTTTTGTAGGTTGAGCATATTAAAATTCTGTAATAAAAGGTTGTGTCTGGTTGTTTTGATAAAATACAATACAAATATCTAAATATTTATCAGTTCTGCAAAATGTATACAACAATTTTTCTTGCAACAATAATAATAGTGTCCTGTACAGTGTGTGCCTATTTTTGTACAATATTTTAAGTAGGTACTTGCTTACCACTTTTTTCTGACAAATATTACTGTCGAAAGCAGACGATAAAGAAAAGGTAACTTCCTTCCCTTCTCTACTAGGCTTTTCATGAGTAGTTCTAGTAGTGAGTAGTGTGTACAGGTTCACACTTTCCACCATCCCAACAGAGACCACAAGAACGCGCTGGATGCATGCCGCTTTCAACTGGTCTTATTAGACATATATAGGGGACCCATATGTCCAGAAGTGGACGTTCTATGGCGTAAACGAACGGACGAAGATTAAGAGATACTTACAATATATTGTTAGAGCTATTAAGTTTATAAATAACACACCACACGAGTATTCAACATCAACCATAAAGGTACCATAATCAAAGATAATCTTGATGACTTTTCCTATTAAGCGCAATCAGAACTTACAAGGCAAAACAGAAAGGAGGAAACAATTATTTGCTGACACGGCTAAATCAACAAAAAAGCGTCATAACAAAACTGATTCCTTTTTAGCGAAGTGTGACCCATTAGATTAGATCATCAATAACGTAACCAGTGAGTGCACTTCCTTCCTTGTTGCCGGTCACTATTCATACATACTTACTTTAATAGGCTTGCGTTTGACCACAACGTAAGCGTCTTCAAATTTAAAGTAAACAAATTAGATTCTATACTGCAACTTTGTCGAGCTTCGTTCAGCATATTTACATCAATCTAAGAAAACCTTTCAAACGGTTATTAAAAATACAGCGCACACTACAACATAGCACATTTATTAATCAAGCATTTCATTTGCGGATACTAATTCATCTTTGTTCTTTACGGGAGATATACCGGTAGAGATTCAACTTGTGCCGATCTGCGACTGAAAAGATACCTAAAATTCAACTTATAATGCAGAACATAGAATTTTTTTATGATTCAAAAAACTGTCTTCAAGATGATTTTAACCCCTAAAAGTCTTTCGCTAACGCATAGGCATAATAACGCCTAATTTTATCTACAGTAAAAAAAAAACTTTCTTCAATATTTTATGCAAATTGAGCTACTTAAGATGCTGAGAGCTTTAAATGTTCAAACACTTACTATCTGAACCTAGACAGTCATCAGGCTTTTGAGTATTATAAGCATTATCCAATCTAACAGATGACTCGCCTAAGTGCGTTGCGAAAGGCCGCAAACCCAAAAAGATGGGCCAAAATTGATTTCTAAAAGGCTGTTGCGGTCACCTGATGCTAAATTGGGATATTACGTGGGTCCTAAACTATATACGTATAGCCTTTAGTTGGCAGAGCCTAAATCGATACTTAATAGTTTTGGGCAGACGACTTGTGAATCATCTTTGTGATTAAAAACCGTATGGTGTTAGCTGCAACAAAGTTAAATGTAATTTAAAAATTTTTGAAGATATTACAATAATGTCGGCACGCTGCCGACTGACAGTGGGATTTTGGAGCATTTGGATTATCTTTAGACCTTCAAGGGTCTGTGGATGATCCAATGCTTTTTATGTATAGGTAGTAGTAGTGTAGGTAGTTTTAGCATGTAGTACCTATTGTATTTTGTTGTAGTTAATAAAGGCACTCTTGCCCGATAAAAAAAATACTGTATTCGTAACCATTTAGCAATTATTAATTTGCGAACAGTATATCTTTAAGCACACATCGGAATGCAAAAAAAAAAGTTTTTTATAAAGTACAGTTAGTATAAGCGCTACATCATCAAATGACAACAATATAGTTCACTCAATTTTCATGCCGTGTTTCATATCGATACTACATAATTATTGCAATCTAATTTCTAGTACATCACTAATTATTCCATCGCTTTGATGAAAGAAATAATCATAATTATCTTTATTTCAAACACTAATGTAAAAAAAATAAGAAACAACAGAAAGAAACGGGTCAAGCTCAACGCTACCACAGATTTGATAGCAACGACACGGTAAAGGTGCTCGCGCACTTCATAGTTTGGGCAAAACCAAAAATTCTGGTCGTGTGGATCAGATAACATATAATAAATTAGAGATGAAAATGTAATAGATTAGATTACTTACTACATGTAACAATGCCATATTACATTAATTCTGTAAGACTTAATTTGTAGAATAGCTATATAACAGTAGATAAATACAATACACATTTTATCTACAGAACGTGCACACCTCAAACCAAAAAAATATTCTCAATTTTAGCCAAACTTGTAAAAATAGATACCTATTTCTGCAGAAAAAACAATAAACCAATAAACTGTGCACAGTCTTCAAAAACTCACAATTTCATCTCTTTACAAATTGACATAATTCTTTAACATTCCGCGAGAATACTCTAGAATCTAGATCATTATCTAGGACCGATAACGACGACGAATGATATCAATATTTTTGAGGATCCAAATTCGCTACCTACCTCAATAGTAACAGCAAACATTCGCTACCTCAATAAGCGTCAACAAGACAACGCTCTTCAGGATGATGGACTACATATTTTTATTCTATCTATGATCTGGGCCGCACAATGCCCGGCGACCCTACCACCGCTACGTTGATCGTTGAGCGCCACGCTGCGCATGCTAAATACATTATTACTTTCACACCTGCGCGGGAGCACAATTGGTTAACACTCTGCTGAGTGTCATAATTGATGCGTTGACAAAGCAGAGCAGGCTGATGTTTATTTTTAAGCGCACTTTGCTTTTACTGCACTGTCACCACATAGTATAAAACAAAGTCGCATCCCGCTGTCTGTCCCCAAGTATGCTTATATCTTTAAAACTACACAACGGATTTTGATGCGGTTTTTTAATAGATAGAATGATTCAAGAGAAATGTTTATATGAACAATACACCTGTGCGAAGCCGAGGCAGGTGGCTAGTATTAAATAATTCTTAGTAAACATTTTGTCTATACTTACGTTACAGAAGCTTTTTAACGCTCTAGCTTTTATCCGCGGCTTTAAAGTAAGTCGTCATAGAAAGTAAAATTATCTTCGCCATAATAACACGTAACTGTGTTACAATTTTAATTATCAACATAAACAATCACAATAAAATCTTTGCAGGTATGAAGTCACTTATTTTAGTAACCGTAAGGTTTATAATAAAAGAAATGGTTGTAAAAAGGTTCGATTCACTTTCTCAAGTCCGAATCCGGAGCGGGATGTGACGTCACCATGGAAACTGGTATCCGATCGTATTTGCATATTCGTCGATCTTCGTAAATAAATAGTAATTTATGAGTTTTAGGAAACTGATACAAACATAGATACTATAGCAAATTCGACCTTATGAGCCCTAAAAGCGAAATGTTCTACAGTAGAACTACCGAGAAAATTTTGTTCCGGTAGTTCTACTAGTAGAACTTACGGGAACGACCCAAATATTGCTGTCGGTTTTGTTGTGGAATAAACTAACTTAAGTATTAAAAGTTAGCTGAAATTATTTTGACTATTGTTGTGGGGTATGTGGGTAGGTAATGTTAAGTGGAATGTAAGTTGGGATCAACTTGCTTCTGAATAAAACAGTTGTGTCCCTGACCTCGTATTTTACTTGTCGCTCCGCCTGAATATTTATAGGGAAACGAGAATGGGATAAACAGACATCCATGAAAATCGGACACATTTCTTTTCATTGTAAGTGAAAAATTTGAAATGATTTTAGCTGTTGCTGATTTTCCTGCAGCCAGTAATTATACAATACAGACAGATGAAACTAGTCAAAAGCTAACAAAGTGATCAGTATCGGCAGAAAATATTCGACTAATCTTTTAAAATACTCATTTAGTTTTAGAAATTGGAGCTGTTGCTTATTTTATAACAAATTATCCTTGAACACGTCCAACGTGTAACTAACCCTGTACTGTTTGCAGTCTGATATTTTATGTTAAAAGTTCAAACACATTAATATCCATTAACATTAATAAAATTGTAATTTATTTTTGACTAAGTACAATAAAATTCTAATCGTGTTTTGCTCCGTGGGTACTTAGAACTCTCAGTAGAGAAGTAGAGCGAAATATAAAACCTTGAATCGTACTTTATATCATAAACAGCTTGATTAGTTACTAGTGGATAATTATTACTAGTTTTTAAGCTTCCGCAGTGGCTAATTCCGCCTTTTCATTTTATAATGCCAAAGTTGTCTGATGTTTTTCAATTGGGTTAACATCGATCTAGGTTTAGAAAAAAGTTTACTTTTGATAGACGTGATTTTTATCGATTGACATGTGGTGTAAAAACCGCGTATATTTTAATTGTATATGAAATTTAATTGGTTCATAATGACGGTGGTATCATGGTTTTTTATTAAGTAGTTGGTTGTGTCTCACTATGATATTATAACATTTTGCCAACCTAATTAGACTTAGATCACAAGCTAAGGTTTGTCTACTATAAATGAAAATGAATGATACAAATTAATTCAGTTTAAAATCACTTTTACTTAAACTGGCATATTAAGACCGTAGCTGGTCTGTAATTTTCCATACAAACGTATTACGCTGTTGTTGCAGGTATAGTTAGTTCGTATAGGCCGGATGGTTTGCCCTGGTGTCAGAGTATAATACAATAACTGCTTTTTAGGGTTCCGTACCTCAAAAGGAAAAAACGGAACCCTTATAGGATCACTTTGTTGTCCGTCTGTCCGTCCGTCCGTCTGTCAAGACCCTTTTTCTCAGGAACGCGTGGAGGTATGAAGCTGAAATTTATATCAATTACTCAGGTCTACTGTCCCTTGAAGCTGTGAAAAAATCAAACTTCTAAGCCAACGCAATCAAAAGATACAGCCGTTTATGCCGCAAATTTTCGACACTTGCAAGGGAATCAAAACCTACAGGGTGCTTCCCGTGAACTCAGAATCTTGAAATTTGGTACGAAGCAACGTCTTATAGCATAGATAAAGAAAAAATTACGAAAACCATAAATTTTTAGTTACATCACATAATATATTTTTTTTTAATAATTTTAACCTTACTACCCATTTCCTCATAAACGCGTAGAGGTATTAAATTGAAATTCATACCAAATACTCAAGTCTATAATACCTTTAAGCTGTAACAAAATCAAACTTCTATGTCAACGCAATCAAAAGAAACAGCAATTTAAGCTGCATATTTTGAAACTCGCAAGTACTCGCAAGGGAATCAAAACCTAAAGGGTACTTCCAGTCGACCTAGAATCTTGAAATTTGGCATGAAGCAACGTTTTATAGCACACATAAAGAAAAAATTCCGAAAACCTTAAATTTTTAGTTACATTACAAAATATATATTTTTTAATAAATATAAACTTATTACTTTTTTTGTCGTAATGAACGAACTTTGTAAACCTTGCAGGTTTGTACGGAACCCTCGGTGCGCGAGTCCGACTCGCACTTGGCCGGTTTTTATTGTGGTTGGTAGCCAAATATAGCCCTATTATACATAAAAAAATAACTCAGGTGGCACCCTAAGATAGGGGCTTAAACCCATCAGTGGGTACCCAAGAAGGCTGCAAATCTTGTAAATTCATTCCAAAGTAAGCAAACTTTTTGTCTGCGAAAGAATAGTTTGTTTTGGAAGATTTGCTCCGTATTGCATGTTATGAGAATGTGAAATTATGTTTTAAATATCAGTTGTGGCCATTATAGGGTATAATTTGCGATGACTTGGTTATTATCTACATAAACTCTGAGAAAATTTCGTAATACTGAGTGCAGTGTACCAAATTTCTATGTAATGTGTGTAGTTGTGTGTTGTGCTGTACTCTGCGGTCTGAAAATTGTATGGATTGCACAATTTTATAGCCGCAGAAGTGATTTGGCTGAGATAAAAATAGCATTGAATTTGATATTTGGATAAAACATTGATACAAAACATACGACTGATTTATATATCATGAAGGTCTATAATATGTAGGTGTTTTTATGCATTCGCTCACTTCATACTTTCTTTGATTCGTTGCTGGAGTTTTTTCGGTTTCATAGAACTCTAACCGGTAAGGAATGGCATCCACGGAGGACCTATCGTCGAATTTAGATAATTTGTCTTTTTTTCTGACCGACGAAACGGAAGAGGTACTCAATTCGACGCGTAATATTTTTTTAATTTTTAACCACGCAAAACTTTTTACTTAGCGGTCCAATTTTGATAATTATTTTATTATTGGAAAGTGTATACATCGAAATTCGTCCTATTTAAATTTTATCGAAATCGGCGTTGCCATTTTCGATAAATCAAAAATAATGTAAAAATGTTACATCGATCCGAGCGAAATATTGCGAATTCTGTACACGGTTGAAGTCAGTCATGCTATTTTTTGCAAAAAAAATAATTAAATTCTAAACAGTTTCGCGTTTGACCACATCGTTATTTGCTAGCTATCGTGTAGTACGCTTACATTAGATATAGAGTATACATTTACTCTACCTATTTTTTTCTTTCCTATGACGTCCTACACTGCGATTTCTGGTGCGTGTTCTCCACTAAAGAACTTTGCAACTCTACCAACTACCAGTTTTACGTGTTACCTATGTGATTCCCGCATTACAGCACGTAAAGTCACAAGGCAAAGTTAAAGGCATGTAAAACGAAAGGACCGAGCAGTGGCCAAGTGTTTTGACACCGCAACGTGATGGGAATCTCAACGTTTTGTTGCTCGCGTTTACTTTCAATTTCAAACTACTACACGCAATAAGCGGGTCATTATGTTATCTGATAGAACGGCGTCATTTTATCTACCGTTTTGGGATTATTTTCGATTATATTTTAATAGAATTAATATTTTAGTATCATTTGTAGAATTCAATGAGATCGAAACCTACGTTGTTCCATTTTAAACTCAAAATGTATAACTCTATAGGTAGAGCATATAAATATTTATTTACTCTATTTCTGTTGATGTGGTTTATAAACAAAACAAATTTAATCACAAGTGATAGTACCAAACATAGTTACTATAATGTTTAAAAGTATCAGTTGTGATAATACTATGATACATTAATTTACCAGGGCTAGCATAAGTCTGTTAAATAATACTCTCTTATGCTTAACTATTATTAAATTCACTAACTCTGTATACATAAGTGCTTAATTTTATTTCAAATCTATTATTTCTGTTTGTACTTAAGTAGGTATAGCTTTTGCTAAACGCTTGGAGTTTACTTACATACGTTAAAAAATATTTAAAGCACATTCTCTTTTGACAAATGACAGTACCTACTAATTATGTTTCACGGAACTAGGACTAACTTTTACCACGGTACAAAACAATAATCGGCCAAGTACGAGTCGGACTCGCGCACGGAGGGTTCCGTACTGCTTGGGAGCCCCCCTTAAATTTTTATTTTATTTTAATTTTATAATTTACTATTGAAGTGAATATAAAACCAAATATTTTGTGAAAATGTCAAGCATCTACCTGTTACCATTATTAATATAGAGCGAAAAACGTCTGAAAAATCAGGTTTGTTGTATGGGAGCCCTTAAATATTTAATTTATTTTCTTTTTAGTATTTGTTGTTATAGCGGCAACAGAAATACATCATCTGTGAAAATTTCAGCTGCCTAGCTATCATGGTTCATGAGATACAGCCCTGTGACAGACAGACAGACGGACAGACGGACATCGAAGTCTTAGTAATAGGGTCCCGTTTTTCCCTTTGGGTATGGAACCCTAAAAATGATTGCAAAAAGCAAAATTTCCATAGCCTTAGCCGTTAGTAAAACCGTCGATTTCTTCGGTCAAGGCAACGGCAATCGACACTCGGTTACCATTAATTAATTAAGTCGACTTAATGTTGACTTTACACGATCATTACTGTGATATGTCTATTGACCTCTGGCGGGTCGTGCTGAGTCAGGGCTAATTAGAAAGTGTATTTAACTGGTTGCATTCTACATGTTTGTTTGCTCTACATACAAGCAAGCGCAGCGTAAGACGCTCACTGACAAGGTGGACCGATAATCTGATCAAGACCTCAAGATGCAATGGATGCAAGCCGCTTCTAACTAGGAAATATATTGGGATACTGGAAATCCATTCATCCACGCTGCAAATAGGCAGTGGGCTTGAGCATTGGGATTATCTTTAGACCTTCAAGGGTCTGTGCTGTGGATGATCCAATTGCAAGTTATATATTAGTAGTTTATTTAGTTTTAGATTACATAACTTTTGTATTTAGTGGTAGTTAAAGCACTTGCCCTATATAAATTGGGAAATATTAATTTAAGTGATTAAACAAAGAGAGTTGTTTACATTGAGCTATGACAATGGTATCAGATACATTTGTAGTTAGTTAAAATCAAACCTCTAAAAGGCTTATGCACAAGTACAACCAAAAAATACTAGATCGTAAGTAAAACATTACATTTTTTCATACATTTTTGTAATGAAATATTGCATACAGTATTGAAAATAGCAACAACTTTTAACAAATAAATCGTGATTAAAGAACTGTAGACTAAATTAATAAAAAGTAAAATTAAAGTGTATTAAGTTAGAAGTACTTACTGTTACAATTAAATTAGCAGAAACAAAAGAATTGAATGCTCAGCAAATTAAACAAAAACTGGCACACTTTTATTACAACAATACTTACTATGCTCACAAAAACTCATAATGAATTTGTTAATAACACTACTGTGAAGAATGTAATTAGTGTCAGAAGTTTAACATTGACACAGACAATGCTAGTACGTGATAAAAACAAGCGAATTAAAATATAATCGGTATTCGGATTCGTTCCAATCGAGTCGCTGACCGAGTCACTCGATTCTAAACGTTCGATTCCGGCACGAGACGATGACATAACATGATTTACATGATGCACTGACTGCGAGGTCCGCACTAGGTCGACGACACCAGACATATTGCGGGTCATGCGTGGTTCAGAACAGTAATAATTATTTTTCGCAAAAAATTGCTAAACCGCCTTCCATCGTGTACAAAATTCAAATATTTCGCTCGGATTGTTTACATTATTGTTGATTTTTCAAAAAAAGCTCAGACGATTTTTGTAAAATTTAAATGGGATCACCTCGGGAGTATACCTATTTGAACAAACAAAGAATTTTTCGATTCGGTTCACATTTGGCGAAATTATTAATGAATTAGTTATTGAACATACGCAAAAAAAATACATACAGACAAACAATGAACCTACTCCTTTTTGGAAGTCGGTTAACAAATATGGTGACACTTGTTCCCGAAAACTCCTTAGTAGTTTAGTTCCCTTGGTACACACATCAGATCAGACGTCATAGGACTTCAGATGTACTGGCAGCCTACCCTCTTAAAATACCGCAATAACTCGCTGAACACGAGCGGTTTCCATGGAGATCTTTATTGAAAGTCTAGGTCCAACAGTGGACGCCCAACGTTTGATATAATGATGAAATCCCTTGCGAAGGCTATTTTCAAAGTATAAGTTTTTAACTAGGTATGAATTTTTGAGAAGATATTTTTAATCATCTGATTGAAGACAGTAGGTAACACGCCATGCATGACAGCTTTAGGTATACGTTTTTGTAGCGTATCGTGGTTAAATGAAGAATTCAAGATGTTGAAAAAAGACAAAGTTATTACAATAATTGTCGTAATAGTTAGCTCTAGACAATGTGGAGATCTACATTCAAAGTTTCCGGATCAAGATACTCATCAATATTTCAAAAGTCTAGACATAATTAATGCGGTTATGAGAGCTAGCTCGATTAGGAAACCTAATGAACGCAGTGCAAAGGTGAAATACTTAGTGCTTAAAACATCATATCTTCTGTTGTTTAAAAATTAGACACCCCAGACGTATAGTTCAATAGTTTAAAGGTGAGATAATTTTCAAAACCTTATATTTTCCTTGATCTAAAAGTTAGACAATTTAAACATGAAACAAAAAATCATCAAATACTAACATTCATACTAGTTACAACATTTCGATATTATGAAAAAATATGAAATAATAACATAGTGTGATCAGTAATTAATTCTATGCTTAATTAAACAAATTCAAGCAAATCGATAAGCCTTATGAACCTCTTATGAAATAGAAATTTTAATTATACGATTTATTGCTTTACAGTTTAATTATTTTAACGTATAACCTAAACTGTAAATAACTTGACCGCTTATATGTTATGATTGCTGTAATAGGGCAGTTCACCGAAAAAATGATAACCTTTACAGTGTTAAGGGCCTTGTGATGATTTCTCATTAAGTTTTATTACGCACATTAATATGCATTGAATTATTTAGTACCATATTTTGCAGTTTTCAGTCATAACACGTATTAAGTAGAAGTACCTAGGTACTTTTAGAGTAAAAATTACCTAGGTATTGAGTAAACTTGAGTAAATACATAAACATCGAAAAAAGCTCTAAGTATACACTAACTATCTAGTTCAGTTTCGTCTCTGTAAGCTGAATTAAGGTATACAGTCATACCTTCTATACGAAAAACATTAGTATAACACCATGAACGTAAACATAAAAAATTTCAACCTCTACTAGATAAACCAATCTACACACATAACGTATAATTTCACGCTTAAATACATTCATATTTGGTTAGCATGCTACGTTGACAATACGAGATGTAATTTAGACATCACAAACCTTCCCGCCTGAGCGGGCACAACAAAAACCACCCATACATTTCATATTCTTTGTCAGTTGCATAATTCCTACAATATTTCGTTTTAATCGTTCGTAAAGAACGTCAATGATGATATAACTATGGGTTGATTTCCTCTCGGGTGCGTTGATGCGTTCCCGTGATTCTCACGCCTCTTCAAGGTAAATCACAGTGTGGAAACGTCAGTAACTCAACATCACAGAAAACCAATTTTAAGAACGGGAATTCGCGTAGTTATGACACATTTGGCGAACACATTAAATTTAAGTAGGTATCAATTTCATAAAAGATCATACCAATAAATTCCAAACTTTTCAGTCTGAAACCAAATAAAATGGCTCTATTTTTCTTAGAACCATAGACGAACCATAATAAATGGTCGTTGCTTAGAACTAAATTAAACTGACTCTACAAATCTAAACTCATTAGTAATCCGCAAAACCATTTTAATGTCAATTACAATGGCCTTAATGCAGTACTAAACTGAGCTAGTCAATTTAAAGTGCACTGTTACAAATCAAACAGAGACAAACATGTAGGTTATAAATTCCAACTATAACATTTAACTAACAAAACCCAGAAATAAGATCGAAGATACTATTTTATTTTACTCGATTGCTCCATAATTATATTAAAAAGAGCAAAGCTCATAAACAATGAGAAGGACCTACGAATTACAATCACACCGACTTAAAAATACCTATATTCGTCTTTAACATAGTCAGGACTACTACTGATACAATAAAAGACGGACTAAAATAGGACCTATTATAGGGCGCGGGGCACGAATTCTGTCGTGCTTGTATACAAAACACAAACTGTTCTTTAAACTTGTAGTAATTATTTTTTGCAAAAAATAGCGTGACCAACTTCACCCGTGTACAGAATTCGCGAATATATCGCACGGATCGATGTACCATTTTTCACATTATTGTTGATATATCAAAAATGGCTCAGCCGATTTTGATAAAATTTAAACTGGACCAATTTCGACGTATACTCTTTCCATTAAAAAAGAGTTATTTAAATCGGACAACTATGAAAAAAGTTATGCGCAGGTTATGATCGAGTCATTCGATGTCGATATCGAATTCGCAGATAACCTCACATTCGTGAGCCGTCAAAAACTTTTATTCGGCCAGTATTATAACTACTGTTTGTAACTTTTAAAGTCGAAAAAAATCGTATGAAGTTAACTCTCTGCATCTGGCAAGTGCTAAAACGCAAGATAATAGAAGTCATTGTGTACAACAATGTCACTGCGTCACGGCCGCCGCGACCCCTAATGAGCGCAGCCGTGATATATGGCACTTCGGAGCACATCCTCATCCTCATCGAAGGCAATCTGACAGCTTGAGAGTCATTACGGGTAATGTGCTTCGAGCAAATATCTAAGAGTCACAGTCCCTAAGTGAAAGTAGTAAAAAATGTCCGAGCGTCGTGATACAAACAGACTTAGATATTTACATTAAATAATTCACAATGACCCGTTTTCTCGAATCTCGACCTTATGTCACCTAATTAGTGCTTGTAATCAAGCATTTTGGCATCGCGCGGCGTTGTAGTCGGCTTGCAATCGGCTAACGACTAACTAAAAAGCCTGCCCACTACGTAGTTTGGGCAGGGTTTTGGCTCGGATACTATTTTTGCACGATTGTGACCCTATAGATATTTGCTCGAAGGTAATGTGCCTGTATTCCATGTTACTTGTCGTAGTGTTACTATCCACTGAATTCGGGTGAAGATATTCAAACCATACAGAATTTAAGAGCGCGGTAGTTGTCGGTAGATTACTTTGCTATGAAAAATGAAACGGATGGTATTCAGTGCGTTTCTAGGAAGCTTTTTAAGTCGTCTGTACACCCTGCCGGTGGATCTCCTATATACGCTGTGCACACCGTGGTCTCTACCTTTTCAAGAACATTATATACAGCAGTATCAGAATCGCCTAATTTTTGTCCTGTAATAGAGCCATATATTACTATTTCAATTAAATCCGTTCATTGCAAATCATACTAATATTGCACAAAACATTTCGAAAATCCTTCAAACTAACAGCATTCATCAAAACAAAGACGAGTGATCAATCACAGTTCAATCATTATTTCAAAGGATCGGAGGACTCTTGCAAAAGTGAACGTTTGCCTGTAATTTAGTACTTTAGTAGTAAATTACTGGCTGTGTAACTCGGAACAGTTAATACAGGAATTTACTATGAGGTCTATAAGGCTGATTGGCGCATGCGCGGCAGATGATCGGTACGCTGGCGTTTACGCAACAAATCATTTGTATCGAAAATTGCTTCTCAAAAACCAATCATAGAACACAAAGAATACAATCTTGTCATAAAATATTAAATAAATAAATAAATAATCATTTATTTCGACCAAAAGATCATAGGTTTACAATAATTAATTAATTATAATTACAATAATTAGCAAAACATTATAATTTAAAATTTTAGTTATTTACATGTCATATTTTGATTACGGGTAAGGAAATTCTTAGTCATATTTATTGGAAATAATTTATAATTTTAAGAGCCTTTATTTTTTTTAACAAAATACAACACTAATACTACTTATGCTAAAACTACATAATTAAACTACTACTTCATACAAAGCAATTGGATCAACCAAAGACCTTTGAAGGTCTAAAGATAATCCAAATGCTCAAGCCCACTCCCAGTTGGCATCGTGCCCAGGATGCTGGCGACATTGCCACGTTGAATGGCAATGCTTACACGTTGAGCCAAATATACACCAGCATTTTGGTCACACGTCGTTTCCACCAGACGCCCAGAAAGACTTTTGAAAACAAGATAAGCTCCCGGACCTTACGGACCATTTATAATTATGTTTAAAGAGATTTTAATCTCACAACATCCCTAGTCCCATTCTTAATCAGAAATTAACCTATTTCGTATGTAAAAAAAAAACAATGTGGTCCCACAATCAAGATAGCTAAATCTAAATCTAATTACTAAATTAAATCCTTCTCGATTAAAATAACAGTAAAGTGGCATAAAAGTATTCGACAGTAGTCGTAACAAAGCAACTAAATAAAACGGAAAAACTCGAAAGAAATCAGCAAAGTACTAGTACGTTGCCATTGGCTACAATTATTTCCTATAATCTATCTGATTCAATAATATATAAAAACCGGCCAAGTGCGAGTCGGACTCGCGCACCGAGGGTTCCGTACAAACCTGCAAGGTTTACAAAGTTCGTTCATTACGACAAAAAAAGTAATAAGTTTATATTTATTAAAAAATATATATTTTGTAATGTAACTAAAAATTTAAGGTTTTCGGAATTTTTCCTTTATGTGTGCTATAAAACGTTGCTTCATGCCAAATTTCAAGATTCTAGGTCGACTGGAAGTACCCTTTAGGTTTTGATTCCCTTGCGAGTACTTGCGAGTTTCAAAATTTGCGGCATAAACGGCTGTATCTTTTGATTGCGTTGGCTTAGAAGTTTGATTTTTTCACAGCTTCAAGGGACAGTAGACTTGAGTAATTGATATAAATTTCAGCTTCATACCTCCACGCGTTCCTGAGAAAAAGGGTCTTGACAGACGGACGGACGGACAGACGGACAACAAAGTGATCCTATAAGGGTTCCGTTTTTTCCTTTTGAGGTACGGAACCCTAAAAATAGAGCAAAATGTATCTAGTAAATTTACAGAAAGTAAGTAAGTAATCACCCGGCTATACGAACTTTTCTACTAACAGAAAGTGAATACTTTAATCTGATACATTGTAGTAACATAATATCTTTCAATGAGTCTGAGGTTTACGAAGGTGAAACCGCATCATGATGATATGCTTCATAGTTTAATATCTCAGCACTAGAATCAAAAGCGCGTGATATTATCGAAAGTAATACATGCATAAAAATGTTTTTGCCTACGATGCTTAAACACTGTATCTATTTGCAGTTTGCATTTAATTGCCTATTACCATATTATGCCGCATGATATTTAATGAAATTGATTATTCAAGAGTAGAAATAATGAACTCTAGCCGAGATATCTATTTAAATTCCATTCTCAAATTAGTAAAAACTATAACAAAACATTACTAAACTTTTCAATCGCATGACTAAAGTTACTTATCTTGTTAAAACCTAATTCCTCAGAAATAAAATCTCACTGGTAAAGATATACCTACTTTATATTTATGAATGAAACGCTTTCTCCAATGATACAAAAAATTATAGATAAGGAAATTCTTAGTAATATTTATTTGCCAAAGAAACAAACATTTTCTCCGCTATTTTAATAAATAAATCAACTACATTCCCTTTCTCTACGTAAACTTGACTCTTAAATATTGCATGACAATATGATGTCAACGCATCGCATACTGCTATAACGATCTAACAATTCTTCAACAAATTATAGAACTTTATCGCATATACAAAATGTAACTCAAATGAAAGCGGGAGCAGATAAATATATCTTACTTGAAAACGACAAGGTGTCAGTGTCAGCTGGTTTATTAACTCGTAGCGTAACTTGCGTGTCACTAAAAGTGTAAAACTACAGAGAGATAATTCAAGTGAATTATGGGCGTTGAGAGATGGACAGTAGAAAGTGAGGTTCTTGGACTCTAGTTGTGCCTAAGTAGCTTGGTTAAGAGTTAATGCTTAAAATAGGATGGGTAATTTTTACCGATTTCCAAAAAGAAGGAGGTAGGTACTATGTTCGTGTGTATGTATTTTTTTGTATGTTCATCGATATTTTCGTCAAATGCGAACCGATTTCAAAAATTCTTATTTATTAAAAAAAAAATCGAAATTGGCTGGGCCGTTTTTGATAAATCAACAATAATGTACATAGATGTCACATCGATTTATGCAAATTATTCGTATTCTTTACACTGTGGAAGTCGGTTTTGCGATTTTTTGCGAAAAATAATTATTTATACCACATTTAAGGAAAATATGACATTGCAAAATTAATCGTATTTATTACTATAAGCTCGAATATTAATTAAGTAAATTAATTTTAATAACCTTCGTGTTTATTGCAGTCTTCTCTTTTCAGGCACGTTTAGATCTATCTTTTGAAACGTACATATACGAGTATACTCGTCCAAGAAAAAAATCGATTCAGTGCATTTTTCTGCTGTACTGAATCCAGTATGAATTAGATAAATAAGTGTAAAAGCTAAAAATAGTACCTACGTGAAATCTATGTATTTCGGTACATTAATTTTTCACTGAGATGCTACAAGTTCTTTTATAATAAGGCTTTTGGTAGGTTTGGTTTCGTATGTTTCATTCTGAAAACAATACTCTTGAAGTAAAATGTAAAATCTAATTGCTTCACTTCGAGATTTTCTTTTACATCCTTATCATCTCCGTGACAGGAAGCGCAGTCCCGGTAGACCCATATAACGTTGGCGAGATGACATCCAAAAGTTTTGCGGCAATACCTGGATGAGACTGGCACTGGACAGGGATAATTGGCGTAAGGGGGAGGAGGCTTATGCTCTGCATGATGATGATGATGATCCCTATCATATATTTCTGAATCCATAGGCATTTGTATCATTTCAACTTTCAACCTCAAGACACTTCCAATATTGTCGTCAATGGCTCGAATAGTTGCTTAGAAAGTGAAATAGAGGCATTACAATTCATTTACAATTTGTACGGTTGTAAGTAGCAGTAATCGGTGTTACCTATTATTATGTCATCAATACGCTTTCATAATTTATAATTTTTAGCCTTTAACTTCAAGTAGATCACGGAACGGATGATTCGAAATAGTTATCGTCATCATCATTTCAGTCACAAGATTATTAATAATTTAGTCATCCACAGCTAGATACAGGCCTTCTCCACAAGTTTGGAAGCGCCTTGCATTCAACGCAATCCTACGGATGTACCTAATGTCTCGTCATTTTTTAGAGTTCCGTACCCAAAGGGTAAAAACGGGAGTCTATTACTAAGACCCCGCTGTCCGTCTGTCTGTCTGTCAGTCTGACCGTCTGTCTATCCGTCTGTCTGTCACCAGGCTGTATTTCATGAACCGTAATAGCTAGAGAGTTGAAATTTTCACAGATGATGTATTTCGATTGCCGCTATAACAACAAATACTAAAAACAGATATAACATCCCTTAATATCAAATGTGTTTTTTTTGCCGAGGGGCTCTCATATGGTACGGAACCCTTCATGCGCGAGTCTAGCTCTTACTTGGACGATTTTTTTTCACGTTTCAAGTAGATGTCTTACGCTGCGCTTGCCGATAATTTCTATCAACTTAAGAACTTGAGGCATCAGTCATCAGTTTGGCGCACTTTAAATACGAAATTGTAAATCTTTATAACTGGGATAATTTTGAGAATTCAAATGATTAGGAAATAAATTATTCGGATATCAGTACGCATTAAAAAGCTAATCTAGATTTATCTGAGGCGAAAATGATTTATTGAATATAATATAAATCAAAAATAATACATTTAAGTGTAGTCAATTTTAATATTTTAACTTGTTTAGGCAATTTTGTTTGCATGTTGTGTTGACGTTTTTGATTTATTTTTACTGGTTTATTTACGTTAAAATTGTTAATTGCTCAGACAGAAGTTAAATAGCCCACTGACCTATATGTGCATGTTACTGTAATGTAGTATTTAAGATTATCACATAAGTGAGACAAAATGTTTCTTGTGATACAACAATAAGGATCTTTGAACCTAATCAAAAACAATAGGCTGTTACTCGAATCTACCTCTAAATATTATATTTGAGTGATTTTGTATACGTAATCAGCACTTCAATCACTAGGATTATACTTATTAGTTTATACAGTTTTTTAAATGTCCTCAAAGCTGTATACCTCTAAAAAGTCATATTTGTACGCATAAACTTTCAAAATTCATCATTTAATTGTATTATGGGTTACGACGATGTTATGCAATTCAACTTGGCTGAAAAGTAAACATAAACTAAAAACTTTTCTAAAAAAAATAAGATGTACGAGCGTGCAGTATTTCATACTCAAGCGATGTCACCAAAAATATAACATTTAGTTACAATTTAAGGGGTGAAGAAAGTTTTCTCCCGGACCGTAAATTTTAACAAAAATGTACCGAGAATTCTCTTGATGTTCTACAAAAAACGCGAAAACAGTGGTCGATTCGCAATCCTGTCAATGAAAGCAATATTAACCACAAAATTGAATTGAAAATCTTGCATAAACTCACGTAAGAGCAAAGTTTTGTAATAATCAAAAAGATTTACTGATTTGTACTTGGCCACATTACGAGTTTACAGACCAGTCTGAGCATATTATATTTGAGCAACGGTTGAGATATATAGGTATCGAAGGTAAGTGAGACTACAAAGTGAGTCTAGTCTAGATCTAGTTATGCTAGTGTGAGCAAATAAACTATAACCTTTCATCACAGATCAGGGAACAAACTCTTTCATCATCATTATCAGTCGTGGAGCGTCCACTACTTGACATAGGCTTATCGTTTTAGATACATACCCTTTATGGATTATAAATAACACGATTGGGAGCGGCTTGCATCCAATGCGTTCTTGCGGTCTTAATTACAGGTAACAGCACGTAAGTTTAGCGCTGAGTGTAGTATGGAGGGGATGCTGCGCATGGTGATCGCTATATGTATATACTAGGCCCATGTGCAGTCATCCCTTCCACACTTCGCTCAGCGCTAAACTTACGCTACTTGTATCACCTTTACCACTTTAAAAACGTACCTACTTACCTGTCAAAGTTTGACGCAACTTGTAACATAATTCGACCTAATAATTGTCGCTGTTTGTCTAATATTTGAATACTTTAAAGTGTAACCAAATCAGCCGTGGCCAGTCCAGCGAAGCCAATAAACGGGTTGAAGTATGAAATTGATCATATTATATTGTTGGCCGCACAACCTTGGTAGTTGACCGAGCCTGTCGCCAACTACACGTTGCACAATACAACTGTTATACTTTTTACTATAACAAGATTTATATATAATACCGACTTTTATTGCAGTTTGAACCCTTTTTGACATGTTCTCACGGTAATTAAAAGTAGTAGTTATTTTAGTGTCTTGATAAGTAATATGTTAAATACAATGACTCATAGCTGATAATAAATGAAATATACGTCTGGTCTACTAAATATTGCCATTGTCAATATCTGGTAGTGAAATTGAAATTCAAAAATACAGAATTCTTGCTTTGAATAAATATTTAGTGTATACACTAAATATTTATTCAAAGCAAGAATTTGAAGATGAACTTCCGCAAAGTAACGCCTGATTCAATAAACCAAAAATACAGTAGTTCAAAATCAAAAAATCAAAAAAAAAAGTTCATGTTATCAACTGCTAAGTAGCTGGAAAAACATCGCGAGGAAACCGGCATTTAAGATATTTATGATCCAACGCGCATACTTAAGTGGACGGGATAAGTTTTTTTGCCATAAGGAGAGATTCATAGCTGTGAGATAATATACAACATAGAAACGATTAGGAGACACCTTCAAATAACTATAATCATGGTGCAGTACGAATAAAATGGCAAAAGTTGAATCCTACATGTCTAAAAACAGTAGCTTTACAGGTCCGTATATTTATGTACCAATGTGAAAACTAAAAGACAGAGAGTTGTTAAGTAATATTCCAGTACAATTTACGACCTATCATTGCTTATAGTTATAAGTAAATGTATAAGCATTGTTCATGTAATGGCTGTAGTCCTATCAAACGTATTGAACATCAACTTTCACGTCTCAAAGCTTAGGTATTACAGATAGCTGATGTCTAACTGCATAACATTAGAATACAATGACCTTTTTGAAATCAAAGAATGCTTGAGTACCTATTCTATTGTTCAAGTTTAAAAAATGTGGTGTATCAGGTTTCTTTTGTTTAGATTTTTAGTCTTGTCTAAAAAAATGTGTCCTCGTAACATTTTTTTTAATATAACGTGATCGCGCAGATCTTTCTGTTTAGCGCTTTTTGAACATAGCGTGAAAAAATAAAATGTTTGCTGCCATGCGTGCTGTAAACTACGACCTAAGCTGTCAAAGAAAAAAATTACGCCCTTGTGACACATGTAGAAGTATGTTGAACTGAAAAATTATACCTACTGACATACTGGTTGCGGAACCGGATATTTCAATTGGTACTTAGCAACTATTTTAGTAGTAAAATATTCAATGCTACTTTCAGACTGTTACTCAAGTATCTTAGTTTGGTTTACCAACCAGTGATGAAGTGCTTTTTAAAAGCGGTTACAAGAGATCTGAGCTATAAATAATAATCGTACTAACAGCCTTACAACTCCACAACACTGATGACTCTAATTACACGACAGAAGAGCCACGCTTGCGGGAATTACCTAACACGGTACCCACATTTGGTAAACGCACTTAACACGGTACCTACATTTGGTAAACGCAATCAATTCTATTAAAATAAATGGCAACGGCAACCCCGCTAAGAGAACATACCGTTTACTATACCACATGAGCCATTTTTTTTAGTTTTAATTTTAAACGAGTCACGTTGTATAGGTACTTTCCCTTAATTGGATCCTCAAACTACTAGCTTCGACCTGTCTCTTATAGGGCCCATTCACTATCAGTCCAAATGAATGACATCCATTCGATGTTACGAGTTTGCGACTTTTTCGTTAGAAATGGCGACTTTTCATTGGTATAGCGAGCGATTTAGCGTCAAAAATAGTTTTTTTATTATATTTCGCATAGGTTTGCGTTTGTCTACACACTGCCTGATGTTAAGCAGATATGCGGTCTAGGATGTAACACGCTTACCTAGAAGATACCTAGCGGCGAGTCGTCATTCTTGCGAGTGAGCTCGAAGAGTCAACACGTCCTGAAGATGCCTCGTTTAGAGGCGAAACACGTGTCGAATAGAGTACAGTAAGAATAGGGGTGCTATTTATTGACTAAGTATTTTTTCAATTATTTTATACCATTTTTTATAAATAAATTATATTTGTAATTTTAACATATTAATTAAATATTATTTTCAGGTTACTACATTTTTTAAATAGATTACTAATCACTATTTTTGTTACAGGTTTAATTATTTTTTATTATTTTAAACGGATTAATTAAAAATTTTGTTTCAGGTTCATTCATATTTTGTAAACATACCTAAGCCTAACTTTTCTAACCTGACCTAACCATAGTCGAACCATGATACAGTTTGATGATTAATTACTAATTTTGTTTGTGATTTAATTTGGATTTTGAATAGTACCCTTAACTTATATGACTACGACAGAGCGGAAATACACTAAATATTTATTCAAAACAAGAATTTGAAGATGAACTTCCGCAAAGTAACGCCTGATTCAATAAACTAGAAGATACCTATTTACTCGGGATTTAAAGACACCTACATTGTACTTTAGGAAGTTTAGCAACTTGTCTGATTACCTTCAAACTAGATCATCAGTGGATTTATCTTTATGTGCATAGTATTTCTGGCTACCTATATCTTCAAACAATGTGTCTGTAAAAAATGAAATGTCTAAATTTAAATACACTAAATTGGCAACATTAGCCACATTTATTTGGATGTCATCCATTTGGACTGATGGTGAATGGGGCCCATTATATCTTACCTTACTTAAACTAGACTTGACTTATACTTTGAAATAGCATTAGTATCGTGACTGACCTGTGAATCTCTCCTCTGCGCGCAGGAGACGGCGAGAAGCGCAAGCGCAACCGCGCTCCACACCACGCCGGCTCGCATCCTCATGCACTGCAACAATACAACACAATAATATTAATTTCTAGAATAATAAGTATGAAAACACACATTTGAACTCTTTTGTGAAAAGACTAGTAAAAACTAGCACCATTAATAAATGTAGAGTTCGTAAAACACATGGTTTAAATCACCGCTAGTTTTTGCATGGGAGCAGCTATTTAAAACGGCTTAGTTTCCCTGAAATTATCATCGTAGTGGTCACAAAGTGTAAGTAAGGATACTTTCCACCCATTCATCGATCCATCAGCCATAGGACGTCCACTGCTGGGCATGGACATTGGACTGGGATGCTTTATTTTATTTAGAATAAAGTATTCCTCCATGTAAAAGGCAAAACATCAGATATCAATCACAACGCAAATCCAACAAACGTATCCAATGGATGTAACCTTAGAATACTTTAAAAATAATGTCAATGCACTTATTTAAAAAAAGCCGTGGTAGTCTAGAGGTAGTGACACCCGCCTTACAATCGTGAGGTCGTGGGTTCAAATCCCAGTCCCGTACCAATGAGTTCTTTGGAATTTATGTACGGAATTTCACACCACTGGCTTTTCGGTGAAGGAAAACATCGTGAGGCTACCTGCATATGTCCGTAGAAGAAATTCGATGGGCAAATGTGAATCCACCGACCCGCACGTGGCCAGCGTGGTGGATATGGCCCAATCACCCTTCGTTGGTAGGCCTACGTCTTGCAGTGGAGTATTAAAAAGGCTGGTACAGTATAGTACATTACTTATTTATGTTAATATTTCTCTATGATCTCTTACATTTGAGTTTCTGATTTACGCTTCTACAAAATATTCGGTATTTTTTTCTAAATAGACACTTTGCCTATCATCTTCAAATTGCGCCATAATGGTGTCCCATGCGTTTAAAGTATCGTTACAGGCTACAAGCCTGTGGTTATATCGTTGCGATAACGGCCACAGGGTCAAAGTGCAGGGCAGCCTAACGTAGGTCAATTATAATGAAATTTCTTAATACTTACTACCTACTTATTCATACTAAAAGTTTGACGTAATCTTAATATATTTGGTATACTTTTGAACCTATGATCCGAATTATAGTTCAAGTGTGAAATTTATGATCTAACATAATGAATAGACAAAAAATAAAGAAGTTAAGTTATTGTTCTCACTGTGCGATATGTTTTGGTCTGTATATTTAGCTCTTGAGTGGTTTATGTCATAGATCTAAAATTTCCGTAGAGTACACATTATATTCTTGAACCTAAGAGCTTGTAAGGGAATTTTGTTTGTAATGTTTTAAGTATTTATTGTCATCAATATTTTTAACATAAATTAACTTTGTCATTTTTGGATATTTAATTTATGAAAGTAGTTTAATTATTATATTATAAAACATTGTGAATGCAATCTCAGTATATTTAATTTATACCTCTAATTTTAATTAATCTTGAGGAAACATTTTTGTTCAGGTTTCACTTATTAATAGGAGCCTGTTTTAGAACAGCATTTTCTGATTTATTGATATTAAACTAACTCATGCTAAAAATTTAAATAAGAAATAAATAAATAAAGCAATAAACATTTATTACTTATAGTAATTATAAGACACTACACGAGACTTTTTTATTTTATGATCTTTGCTTGTACTTCTTATTTTACGCTGGAGTTATTTTAATCCAATCTCGTGACAATCCAAATGTCAAATGTTTTAATTCAAATGTCACGATTGTACTTTTTGACATCGATTTGGTCATCTCTACCTTTTACTGTACACTACACTATGTATGCTACATTTTATATTCAGCTCTGTTTTTAAACAACCCGAAAATGGTCCCTCGAAAAGCTATTTTGGATAAAAATGATAATCTATTTTTTTTTTCTACTTTTAACGTGTCGAGCCTTTTCAGGAAAACATCGTCAGCACCCCAATATGCGAAAAAAATTATATCGTAACATCAAAAGTTCAAACGGTTTTACAACACTTTACCACGCTCACTCAACTAAAATTTCAAATTTAATTAATTTTTACAGCATTAAAAAGTTTTTGTCGGACGACGCTCGTTCGAGTAAATTTTTAGGGTTCCGTACCCAAAGGGTAAAAACGGGACCCTATTACTAAAGACTCCGCTGTCCATCTTAAATTTATATATCATCATTATATTTCAAAGGAATTTTTAAACAATAATAATTACATGACTACAAATTAATTTTCTTAACCACTAATCCACTCAACAACATCCAGTATAAAAATGTAATACTTCTACGATTTTTAAAAAAAAACTTAATATGCTGTATAAAAAAAGGAAATGGCTGTTTTGGTACTTTTCCTGGAAAAGACTCGATATGACATAATAAAAGTTCATATTTTGGAGCTCAATCAATCAACAATTTTACTGGGAAATAAGTTAATTCGCCTTGATTTGATGGTCACTGGTTGGTTCCCATACGAAAGCCGTAGTCCGATAGTGAAAGTGTGGTTAAGTGCCCGTTTGACAGATTTACGATATGATATGATTGTGTCAAGAATATTCATAGATTTGATATCTCTAAATATGAGTTTGATATTTTAAAAGAATTACGTACAGTTGTTGTAACGGGACCAACCAAATCTTCAAATATAGACAAATAGGTAGGGAGGGTCTGCTTCTGAAAATTTTGAATGCACGACTAACCCAACCAATATCTATTTTTTTCCTTAAAAACACCATGTCATTATTATATTCGCTGGCTGCAACATTAATTGTGAGGGTGTATTAAAGCTTTGGTACTAAAAATATTTGGTACATTAAAGCAAGGTGTTTACTAATAAAATGTGGATCTAGTTTCGGCGCGAAACATGTCAAAACTAAACAATCATTTCGACAATACAGAATAGAATGGTATTTGATTCTAAGATTAAACTAGATGACACACACAATAGTGAAATGTTAGGATGGCCGTGAAATTCTCGAACCGAGACCACGCACTGCTATACAAGACATCAGCCCACAAGTTTGACAGATGATCAGAATATTTATAAATTATTACAAAAATATAACTTTTTTTAAATACAAGCTTTTGAGATTCTGAACATCATGTACCAGCAGAGTGCAAGACATGTAAAACGAGCCCAAACACGACGACACAATCTTGTTTAGTACAGGAGTTCTTTTCGTCACCTTCCGACTCCATCAGATCAGCTCCGTGGTACCATTTATTATTACATTGTCACGCGATATACATACGCGGGTCGAACCTGGACACGATAGGCAAAGGACTGAGGCATATGGCACTATAAAAGAGAGGCCTATACCCAGCAGTGGGATAATGAAGACTGTGGATGATGATGATGATACATATGCGTGCAAAATTTCAGCTCAATCGGAAACCGGGAAGTTGGTCAAATTTAACTTGCAAGATTCCACCCGAACTTACATACATACCTACATAGGTACGAGTACATCCATTGCAAGTTAAATAAAAGCTTGTAAAAAGAATCAGAAGTGTCACACTGGATACAGGCCGCTTAAATCGGAGTGCTAGATATGTTCTACTAAAAGTAGACATAGTGGGTATTGCATAAGTATAATTCGAAATTCTGGTCATTGTCAGACAATAGGTTCTTAAAATTAAGGGAACGCATAGCTTGTATTGTCACTCAATTATTTTTCTAAAAAGAAAATATAGCAAAAGTGCCGAACCTGACCCTTTCCGGGAAGATTGGCAGGCACCAGAGAAAACCATTGCCCAGAGGAAAGACAGCATAGGTTCAGAAACAAAATGGCAAAACAGAACGGATACAATTTAAAACTTAGTGTAGGTACTTGTCACCATTTTTAGGGTTCCGTACCCAAAGGGAAAAACGGGACCCTATTACTAAGACTTCGATGTCCGTCTGTCCGTCTGTCTGTCTGTCTGTCCGTCTGTCACCGGGCTGTATCTCATGAACCATGATAGCTAGGCAGCTAAAAGAGCCAAATTTTCACAGATGATGTATTTCGGTTGCCGCTATAACAACAAATACTAAAAACAAAATAAAGTAAATATTTAAGGGGGGCTCCCATACAGTACGGAACCCTCCGTGCGCGAGTCTGACTCGTACTTGGCCGATTATTTCTTTTATTGGAAAATTATACTAGCCACATACTCTAGGGTCTGTGTCCTTTTTTTGCAAAAATGTACAATTATTTGATTTTGCGGTACAAGTACAATAGATATGGGTTAGTTTAAATCATAGCCTAAGTTAGTAGTTTCGGTGCATTGCGTGAATGCCACGAGCAGACCGGCGACTCGCATGCAGCACCCTTGTCACCCTTTGTGGGTAGACCTACGTCTTGCAGTGGACTATTAAAAGGCTGGTACAGGTAGGTACTTGTACCAGAACTACTCATAATTAACCTCACGGCATTAACCACGTAAACTATTTAAATATCAGAAAATTAGCATCTGACATAGTAAATGTTTCGGTTGGTCACCTAAAAGGCATCCACGCACCATTTCCGCTCAATATTCCGATTGCCATGAGTAGGCCGCTGCACCGCTGTTGCAACGCTTTCCACCGCGCCAGATGGTTTGTAGACCGGCCACACGTGAGGTAACGGCTAATTGTAATTGTGTTGTCGTAATTGGTTGACAGGAAAAGTGCAAGTGAAGTAAAATACACATCCTAGTTCTATGGCAAGTGACATAAAAAATATACTATGAAAAATCGTGGAACTTTCTATCAATATGCATTTCGTTCATTTCATAATTGTATTTCATAAGGCATGCTTAGCGCAAAATATATTTTACTCTTATATTACGGAGTATTAATTTTATTATGCACTGAAAACGGGGGATAAATAAGTTGCATCGGTCGCGGTCACGTGCATAGACCCTTGGTGGGGATAATGAGGTATTTATTTATCTATTTCCTATTTTGAGAGAGCGATGAGTCCCATGATATAGGAATAAAGTTATCAAATAGAAAAAGTTGATAGTAACCAAATTTATAGATTTATAGGTACAAAAATGTCAAGTACTAAATCTGAATATGTACTAACTGAGTTCTACTATAGTCCTCATTATCAGACAACTAAGCTTATTCTTTATTTGCAAAAAGCCTTAAGTATGAAGTAGTCCAGTCTTTTTATCAAAAATAAACTTAGATATGAAGATATGCAAACCTACTTGCTCCGATGCATCTCTACTTACATAATCCCAAGGATTCTCAATTCTTTCTATATCAAAATGAGTTAACTAAGACGTAAATGAGACTTATTTAAAGCCGTTTATACCCAAATTAACAGTAGATTACACCAATAAAAAGTAAAGTGGCCGTCGTAGTCGGATCCACTTTCACTGCTACACTTACTCTTAGGTGGTTAGTGGTGAGTGAACATTAGTTGCATTCCAATGATGAGTGGAAAAATATGGCTAGTGTAGGTACTGGTTTGGTTGTGTTACGCGGAGGAATTTGCTAGCACGTGGTTGAAGGGCTCAGGAGAAAATGCGTAGGCATGACGATTAAGGAGCCGATGAACTTCATTGAATATGTATTCAGAACCTTGAATGGAAGCCAAGAGGTGCCAAAATGTAAACTACTATTACTATTTTTCGAAGTTGTAAGTCTTTAATATTACATTGGGATAAATAAATGAGGGCAGATAAAAAGAATAGCAACACAGCACAACAACGCTGTTTGTACCCAATAATTTAGTTTTTTCAAGCTTTTATAACCAGGCAACTATTTCTTGCTTGTAAAATTATGTACACAATAAGCCCGATTACAGCGGCGCCATCGTAATTATAATAGCTAAATAGCATAGTTCTGTTTCTTTTTCACTTTAGGCATTCGATAGAGAGAACGCTTTTTACGTTGCTATTAAATTTACGGTGGCGCCTCTGTAATCGGGTTTATTGGGTACACGATTGCTATCTTTTTTTTTTTTTTTTTTTTTATTCTGAATAGGTTTGCGTTTGACCACATACTGCCTGATGTTAAGCAGATATGCGGTCTAGGTTGTAGCACGCTTACCTAGAAGATACCTATTTACTCGGGATTTGAAGACGCCCACATTGTACTTTAGCGGGAAGACAGACCCAGGCAAAGCGTTCCACATTCTGGCTGTTCGTATGAGGAATGAGGATTCGAAACGCTTGGTTCTAATGCGCGGTATGTCCACCATAAAAGGGTGGCGCTTAAAGCGATCTAAAAACTGCGGAACATAAAGTCACAAAGTGTTGTATTTTGCACTGATAAATTGACGGCCTCTTTTGCGTTATACCTTTCTGTACAATGCAGTAATGTAGGTAGGCGTGCCTTATGGCTGTGCCGCTTATGTAGGTGATATTGTATTGAATAACCATTCAATACAAGAAGAGCAAAAGACACATATTATTTAAGTACCCTGTAGCCGCCTTTCACGCCTTGTTCAACATAAACAAAGCCACTCGTATCCCTCGCTCAACATTTAAAGCTTCCGTGAACAAATCGCACGCTTGCCAAAAGTATTCCGATTAATCGGTCTGACGTAACGTAACTATTGTGCAAAATACTGAACGATAATGTCCCAGATACAGATATGATACGCGTAAGTGTCGTTTCGCTCTGCCACGCTTATGTTTGTGTTTTTGTTCACCCTACTTTTGTTATTGGAGACAATAGGATGCTTTCGACAGAAAATTGGTCGTCCTACAAAGTTACGCTTACAGTCCGCAAGGTAGACATTATAGTATCTTTCAGTTCAAACTCAAATAGTTTGTCTTCTGTTCCAAGATTTGGTCAACTCTTTTTTAAGTTGGTTGCTCTATACTAGGCTGTTCGTAGGAAGTGACAGACGACTGGTGAATTTAAAGACGGATGCAAACAATAGATAAGTTTTACGAATCCATTTTTCCTGTAACAAAGTGATAGTGACAAAAGTGCGCTCTACAATGAGTACTCTCTTAGTGTGTGTTTTAATTTCGTTTTACTTAACCAAATTGTTGCAAAATTATATTGAAGTTTCGCATCCAATGAGATTACTTCCGCGACAGATGAATGCGTCGTATCATATACGAAGTACGTCATATAATTTGATATACGTTACGCATATCCCAATAAATAACCCAGATAAACCTCAAGAAAATGTCAAGTGAGATTGACTTGCCTATTTTATAGTTCATGTGACACCTAGATCAATCTACATTCATCCAACATTTACCGATGCCATACCGACAATGTTCATAGTAATTGGACAATTGACATTTAACTGTTGATAATGCTCGATATGAACATAAAAAGTACACAACAGGAATGTAAAAATGTCACGGACGAAAAGTAATGAAAGAGTGGGTATGGTAATAAGTAATTATACGAGAAATAGGTATTTAGTTGTGGGCTAGTGGCACCGGTAGCGTGTCGTGACGGAAGCGACACGCGATAGAGTTAGGTGCGGTGTCCACGAATCTTTTATTACTTTGTTTTATTTAGGTGGAAAATTAGTGTCAATACAAACTTTTTGATGTCAATATAAACCTGTTTAAAAACGCTACCTTAATTTGTAATTATCGATAGTTTTTGCCCGTGGTTTCGACTGCATCATTTATGGGTTTTTCTGCGATCTCACGGGAACTTTTATTTTTCGGAATAAAAAGTAGCCTATGTTAAAAAGTAGTCATAGAACATGCGATAGCTGCGATCAAATAGCTTTCATTGATGCGTAGTCTTTTTTCAGGTGTCACGAAGCTTTTTTTCGACACAACTACCTAATGCCCAATCTTTGTACCATGTGCGTAGTATTTCTTTAAAAAGCGCAGCGTGAAGAATACATTTCCAAAAATCCTTGAAATGAGTGAAAGAGACATATCCTGAAATCATATTGTTCTTAGTAATTCTCTAATGCGTAAGTGCAAATAATGTTTAAGTCCTGAGTCACTAAGTAGGTTTATTTTTATTACCATTATTACCTTTGCAATTATGTATAACACATTTATAACTCCAAGTTAACGCATTGGTCAAACTAGGAATGTAGATATTATTATAATCGTTACTCCAAATACCGTCAACTAGTTTATGTCTAATTATTTAATCAAAGCAAAGAGGACGGTGATCTACTTGGACTGTATTATTAGTCGGATAACCTAAAGGACTGGAAAGATAGAAGCTACTGTCACATCAATTTGGCGTTGAAATACTGTCCGTTTGAAATTAGGTCACAAGTTTACGACAACGTTGCTATGTTGCGATAGATTCAGCTCTAAGAAAATACTTAAGATCAATTGGACTTAGCAAAACTGTAAGGTCTGTTTATTGAACAAAAAATGTTCTAGAAATCCCATATAGTGATGTACATCTGAGCTATCTGGATTATTTTTTGATCTACCTAATTAAGCAATGACTTATCCTTCACCCGAAGTAATCAAAAAAACTTGCCTCAAATTACGTTAATAATTCACCTGTCAAATCAATGGGTATCATAATAAGCCCGATTACAGAGGTGCCATCGTTATATTAATAGCTAAATAGCATAGTTCTGTTTCATTTTCACTTAAGGCATTCGATAGAGAGAACGCTTTTTACGTTGCTATTAAATTTACGCTGGCGCCTCTGTAATCGGGTTTACTGAGTGGTTAAAAATAGCTCTAGGAGACACCTTAAAAGTTGACCCGATCTTCTAAGAAACATACATGTTGCAAATATAGATTGAACACATAATACATCAATTTTCATTATAAGTAACTTACACAGACATGTCAGCAACTTACACCAACATGTCAGCCGTAGGACGTCTAGGTACTATTAAGTTCAAAAACCTACTCAAAAGACATAGAGTAATGCGTCTTACATCAAGCTGGCATTTTACAACAATAAAAAAATCGGCCAAGTGCGAGTCGGACCCGAGCACGAAAGGTTCCGTACCGTATGGGAGCCCCAATCGTCTTACTGTTTTATTAATAGCGAGCAAAAAACTGCTAAAAATCACGTTTGTTGTATGGAAGACCCCATTAAATATTTATTTTATTCTTTTTTAGTATTTGTTGTTATAGCGGCAACAGAAATACATCATCTGTGAAAATTTCAGCTGCCTAGCTATCACGGTTCATGAGATACAGCCCGGTGACAGACAGACAGACGGACATCGTAGTCTTAGTAATAGGGTCCTGTTTTTACCCTTTGGGTACGGAACCCTAATAAAAAATATGAACTGATAGATTACACCAATTATTTCTGTCAATTAAAACCAATTTGTAATTTTAAAGTTCTCTAGTTTAAAAAAGTAAATAACAAGATTGGACACCAATTAAATAGCATGATGATAAAGAGGTGTTCGCCCGGTGCGTGTAACCGCACTAACAAATAACTGCACGAAACGATTAATGATCCGTATCGCTCCCAAATAGAAATAAACCCGTGTTGGCAAATCGTAAAGAATAATCGGCCAAGTACGAGTCGGACTCGCGCACGGAGGGTTCCGTACTGTATGGGAGCCCCCCTTAAATATTTATTTTATTTTATTATTTATTATTGAAGTTAACATAAAACTAAATATTCTGTGAAAATCTCAACCATCTACCCTATACCATTATTAATATAGAGCGAAAAGCGTCTAAAAATTCAGGTTTGTTGTATGGGAGCCCGCTTAAATATTTTTTTATTTTGTTTTTAGTATTTGTTGTTATAGCGGCAACAGAAATACATCATCTGTGAAAATTTTAGCTGCCTAGCTATCATGGTTCATGAGATACAGCCCGGTGACAGACAGACGGACAAACGGACATCGAAGTCTTAGTAATAGGGTCCCGTTTTTCCCTTTGGGTACGGAACCCTAAAAAGAGGACTTGCTCTAATTTTAGCCAATTACAAACTATACCTATACAGCTAATCCACAGTTTGATACTCATTAGTTTTTCGGATAGGCAATAATATATTATGTAATTAGATAAATGCCAAAAATTGCATTGTTAAGCAACATTCGGCCCGGATGGGTGACCGTGGTGGCATTTCCAACTGAGCGCTACCGTAACTTGGATGACACGTTATAAATTCTCAATTGTTTTAACTGCTTAGCTATATCAGAGGCCTCTTATACCAGCGCTAGCTACCCGGCCTATGCGAACTTACTTATGGACATTGATTGTTATTCATCGTTCCAATACAAATAATAAAATTGCCATACCCTTATAGGGTCATATGTATAACTATACAAAACATGTTAACTAAGAACCGCATGTAAATTTCAAATGTTGCAATAAATGATTTGAGTTTGAGTTTAATTTTACATTAAGTTATACAGATTTAATTCGCGGTATATTAAAACAGCAACAACAAAGTTCGGATACGCTTAACAGCAATCTCAATTTAAGTGGCTCTAGGGCCGAGACCCACTGCCATGCGTCGCAGTTAAAATTTCCATGATTATATCCAGTAGTCATATTACTAATTGCGTAATTATAAGCTACTCAATGACAACTCTATGTAGTGAAATTAATTGTTATTGCGTTTAAGCGTGCGCCGGTGCACGATAGAGCTACGTAGTTTTACGGAATTACTTACTTATAGGGCTGTCCTCGTAACTTTTAATGACTTTTAAAACATCATTTCCTAGAAGAAATCGCTTCCAGCGATAAGGCCGCCGTTCGTTTTAACTAGGTTAAGTGATAATTGTATAGTTTTCTATTTTTCTTGTAAAACAATAAAGAATTATACATCTATTACTCGTATTTATGTTCTTCTTTAAAAGATCTCTCGCTAACGAGGATAAACTAATATTTGCGAGCATTTGGCCAAAAGTTTTATTTTATTAATTTACTTAGGACTAAACTCTTCTATTCAAATTATTTGCATGTAAACATAACAATTTATTGTTTAAGACATAAGACAGACAAGCTTGAATCCATGTTACTGATCCGCACGGCCGAGGAATGGAACAAACTGCTGGCTTTCATGTTTCCTGAGAGAATAATCTGGAGCTTTTCAAATTCAAAGTGAATAAGCAGGTAATTATGTTCTAAGTCTACGTGCTTCATCTTTGACCACAACGTCGCTTACAATCAAGCGAGGTGGTGATCAAATGCGGCCTCACGATTATAATTAAATAAGAGTTATTTTTGTGATAAACATTTCAAAAATTCGTCGCGAATGCTGGACTCGAACCTGCGTCTTGGGATCACTAGCCCGACGCTTTCCCAACTGAGCTAATTATCATCATAATCATAATTATCATTTTAACCAACGTATAGCGTTGGCGTTGGCTATGTTTATCAAAAATAACTCTTTGAGATAAACCTAGTGGGGGATGCACTATAAAATTAGAATCATTTCATAAAGAATATCTTTTTACTTTCGTGTTAAACTATCTCTCAAACGCATTTCTTCAAGTCTTCATGCTGTGATGAGTACCGGTTACCTCATGACTTAATAAGTCTTCACAAAGTATAAAATTATGACATAATGTTCATGAATAAATGAAACGGACTACTTCCGAGTCGAATTACCATTTGAAAAAAATTTAACAAACTTAACAGTCGTTTAAATTCATCACTGACAGACACAATTGGTGAATAGTCTATAATCAGCATCAATTTATAAAATGTGGTCTATTTTGACTTACTTTCTGGCACTAGATAAAGACTATTTGTTACGTCTTCTTTACGAAAGAAAAAAGTCATCAAAACATTATTTGTATTTCTGGAAAAATATATTTTTTATATCCATAGACATCAGCACTATGCAACGTTGCTTTTTGTACAGATAAACTGATAAACATTTTATTAATAATTTTGGTTTAACAATTATACGTCAGTTGACATACTTAAATGGTAATAACCAATTCAAGAATACATTGTATTAGGTACAATAAGTATTAATTATTTATCAATATAATAAACATAAATCATTCAATTTAATTAAATTACATTCAATAAAATTCAATTAATCACATTAACTTCCGTCCATAATTATATATTATGTTACATTTTCGTTCATTCTTAAAGAATTCGTCAATTGAGTAAAATGTTCTAAAACTTATACCATAGCTATACTTACTTCTTCTAGAAAAAACAGAGGTGGTAGGTGATCAAATGTGTGAACGCTCGTCTGATAAGCGTGAAATATGGGTTCAAATCCTGTCACATACCAACGGATTCTTTGGAATTTATCTGTGGATTTACACATTACTGTCTTTTCGGTGAAGGAAAACATCGTAAGGTAATCTTCAAAAATCCGTTGCAGAATTTCGATGGCTAATGTGAATCCGCCATCCCACGCTGAGCCGGCGTGGTAAATATAATGTCGGCCTTCATGAATACGCCTATGTTCAGCAGTGGAATATCAAAAGGCCGTTACAGTACATCTCCGATACACATTTCATCTCTGCCCAAGTAGAACGGCAAAGGAAGAAAACCATTTTATCCACTTTGATTGTCAGTTGTCATTATCAAACCTTAATTTATTTCCTCTTCGAGGGGATATAATGGTGGAAAGACAACTTGTCCCTTTGCCATGCTTTCCGTGCTGGTGGAAAAGTAACCGAAATGATGCTTCATATGTCCATCACATTACCTTGGCCGAATTTTCCAAAACCTCATCCTAGACAACTTCACAATGAAATTAGCGGCTACCAGAATCAGCATCCTTTAGCCTTGGATCTATGTCAGATAACGAACGCTTACTTAATTGACCTCTCGAAGATCGCTATCAATCTATTGCGATCTATTAGAGCATGTATTGTATTAACTAAATAATTACCACTCTGATTAAGTAGCTTTATGCAATGTTGATTCTATTTTAAACTGGTAGGGGGAATAATAAGTTTAATGCTGCATGTCTTTAAACTGGTGGCTACATCTTTTAACCATCAGCATAAACTATGAATTATCCAATTGTAGTAGTAGTTTTGGCGTAAGTATATAGTTTAATTTTATTTTGTTGTAGTTATTGAAGTTACTGGCCAGTAATAAAAACTTAAAATGTTAAGTCTTAACAGTTTAGGAATTGGTTTGATGCTTCGTCAAGACATTCTAAGAATGAAGACTACGTTTTGGTTTTTCTTAAATTGTTCTCAAAAGTGTTGCACCTTAGACCGTTATATTTAGCAATTAGTTTTTTTTTTAAGTTAAGAACGAACTGCTTCTACACACATTTTTTCAATTTTTTTCACGATTTTAGAAATCGTATTAAAAGCGCTCACACCACAAAACATACATGTGTTACTGTCTATCTCTATCAGCAACTAGTATGAAAAAAGTCTTAATACACAATATGTATGCGAGAAACTGCTTTTTACCAAATAGTTCAAAAGCGTAGGATTATTTTTATCACAATCTAGATTTAAGTAACACTGAACTAGAACTTATTATTCAAATTAGGCACTAAAAATGCAAACCAAGGACAAAGGTTCTAAAAAATAGGGTGACCTCGATAGTGCATTTGAAAGTACTGCATTGTTACTTAGAAGGAACAATTTTGGCAGTCGTGGAGATTCCGATCGAAGGCGATAAGTGTCTTGACACCTCTATTATACAATGGGACACACATACGGTTTGTATGTTAATATGAATGCGTAGGACAATGTTAGGAAGTCGTCAGGTGTCTGACAGGCAGGCTTGACCTTTATCAGTCGTAATTATTTGATGATTGGATGGATTGTTTTGTTGGATTGATATTCAAATTGAAGCTAATAGAATTACGCATATTTATATACATATTTGCAATTACGGGTCGCTGACCGGATTCGCAGACGGGAAAGTTTTGGTTAATTTGATTCAGATCGATCGTTTTGAAACCAATAGTTATGAAGCATTTGACATGGTATTTTTTGTTTTGATCTATTAATTAAGTATTTGTTTCTCTATTTATTCTTATATCACTTTACATGTTTCATAACAGTCTTACATTGACATCGTCGTCAACATTTCACTCCGTAATTCATTTTCATAACAAGTTCTGATTAAAATGGTGCAAATATTACCATTGAAGACTACAGGAAAAAACAAGGAATACCAAAATTGTATCGATGTCAGTGAGATAATGCCATCAACATTGCCATTAGCATGACCTTATGCCTAATTATGAAGCTGCCATCGTATTTATAATAGCTAGATAATTGGCATATTTCTGTTTCATTTTCACTTTAGGCATTCGATAGAGAGAACACTTTTTACGTTGCTATTAAATTTACAATGGCGTCTTCATAATTGGGCCTATTATCATCCTGAAATCGATAAATTATAACAATTATTTTTTAGGGTTCCGTACCCAAAGGATAAAAACGGGAACCTATTACTAAGACCCCGCTGTCCATCTGTATGTCACTAGGCTGTATCTCATGAACCGTAATAGCTAGAGAGTCGAAATTTTCACAGATGATGTATTTTGTTTGCCACTACAACAACAAATACTAAAAACAGAATAATAAATAGGTAAATATTTGAGGGGGCTCCAATACAACAAACGTGTTTTTTTGCCGAGGGTCTCCATACGGTACGGAACCCTTCATGCGCGAGTCCGACACGTACTTGGCTGATTTATTTTCCTTGTAGCCTTCAATTGGCCTTCAAAGATAGGCGTATGCTCTGCAGTTAACTATTAAACCGTCCAAAGCTCAGTACAGCGCTAATACAGTCCAGATAGATACAAATTACGATATCTGCATTTTTTGCTTACAATATTTTATGATTCTAGCATAACAATTACATTTCCTGCCGTCGGAATGTTTAAGATTAGACTTTAATCTAGATAACGATCCGAGACGCGAGCGCTACCGTAGGAAGTTAGGAGTTCACTTTCTAAACCAGCGCCGGCGCAAGCACCGCTCTGCAGGGGCCTACCATTAACGGAACAACTACATCATGTGAGCATTTTAATTTTAATGTGACATAATTATAGTATGAACTTTGTCATACTACCTCTATAATACATCAGCCATGTGAGGACCCATCAGTAACCCACATACGGAAAATGGTCGCCGTAGCCGAAATCGGCGTGGAAGACATCATCATCATCATAATACTGTACTGTGTCTAGACAACCGCTTACTGTAAGATAAAAAAAATCACGTTGCCGATTGCTATCCGTAGGTAGGTATAGGTGTAAATGGTGCAATATGATTAAAGACTTAAGATTATAAGAAATTACAGTCAAGGTTTTGATATTTCAAAAAAAAGTTGGAAGAAATTTGCTTTCAACGAGTTCTTTCGTTGGTCATGTCATAATATGGGTAAAAAATTTGTAAGATAGAGCTGTATTAAAAAAAATTGCTTTTAATTGTCTAAACACATACTTTCAACTGAACTGTTACTCAAAGGAACATAAGTTAACAAAATACGAGTATATTGTTACGAGATGGGTTCTTGGATAATCAGTTAAAACGCCGATTGTTCACTTTGCACTTTATTTCACAAAATCACAGTCCACACGACACAACTGGTTTACACAAACACGTCACACTGGCACTGAATTTCACACAACTAGTCACTTCACAATCACTGGTACCGCACTTGAACACGAGATGTTTTCGCTCCGGTATAAAACGCGATAACTGCCACGAACGAAAACCATCGCCCTATTTATATCGGAATAAGGGTTCTCTAGAAATCTGTAGAATATTCGGTGCCATTGTGACTGACAAAGTAAACAAGTGTAAAGTTCGAGAAACCCTATTGTTCCTAATTATTACGAAAACACCACAAAAAAAATCTAACAAACAACAAACAATAGACGCGACACAAAGGCCGGTGCCGCCTGAGTCATAAAACCATAAATCTCGCGATTAGATGTAAACAACTAGCCGTCGTACCGCGCGCGGCCACAGATTAATAAATAGTTACTAACTGCGTGGCCTACTGCGTAACACCACCTCCTCCCAAGACATGCTCGTCCCGAGCATCGTTGCACCCGTGATATCGCGCCAATCGATCCACGTGAACTATCTTGGGGGCACCTCGATGTCCTTTCTGTATGCGGAACGTCACGTCGTTGATCTTGGTCACCACTCGGTACGGTCCATCCCATTTGGCTTGTAGCTTTGGAGACTTCCCTTTACTGCGTATAGGGTTGTGCAGCCATACCATCGAGCCTTCTTTGAACCCAGGATTGTTAGCCCGTCTGTCGTATCGAGTCTTCATTCTTTCAGATGCTTGCTGGCCATGCTCTCTAATGTGCTCATAGATGTCGTTCATCTTGTTCCGGAGGTCACTGGCGTACTCAGTTATGGGTTGTGGAGAATCCGGTGGAATGCCAGTTATTAAGTCGGCTGGTAGCCGTAATTCACGTCCATAATTGGCAAAAGCGGGAGTGACATTTGTGCTCTCATGAACAGCACTTCGGTATGACAACAGAAATGGCTGGATATGCTTGTCCCAATCCCGTTGTTTGCTTCCGACTACTTTTGCCAGGTGCCTCTCCAGAGTTTGGTTGAATCGCTCCACCATTCCATCTGATTGCGGGTGGTAAGACGTTGTCCTTGTTTTGTGTGCACCCATTAACCGGCACGTCTCTTGAAACAGCTGAGATTCAAAATTTCTTCCTTGGTCACTGTGGATTTCCAATGGTACTCCAAATCGACAGAATACTTCATGCACCAATTTGTCTGCTATCGTCGATGCCTCTTGGTTCGGAATTGCGAAGACTTCCGGCCACTTGGTGAAGTAATCCATGACGACAAGGAAGTACTTGTTGCCACTTTCACTCACAGGAAATGGTCCGGCCACATCCAGTGCGATTCGCTCCCATGGTGCTCCAACATTATACAGTTTTAATGCTCCTCTGCTGCGGGTATGCGGGCCTTTCACTGATGCACAGCTCGTACATTTCCGTACCCAGTCTTCTACGTCATCTCTGCAGTTGATCCAATAAAACCTTTCTCGAACCTTCAACAGTGTCCGTTTCACACCCAGATGTCCTCCCGAAAACCCTTCGTGGTACAGCTTCAAAACTTCGGGTACTTTTGCTCTGGGTACAACCATTTGGAGATGGCATTGGTTGCCTCGAGCGTTTTCCCATTTTCGGCAGAGAACCCTCTCTTGAAGCACCAGACTATCCCATTGCGCCCAATAGCTCTTTGTCGTGACACTCATTGAAGCTATAGCACTCCAGTCTGGCTTAGGGGCATCTGATTCCATCCATTCAAGAATCGGCTTGATGTCGGCATCTTCTTCTTGTGCAACCTGAAGGGTTTCTTTCCATTCATCGTCGATGTCAGCTTTGAGCATTCTGACGGGCACTGAATCTTTCGACTCATGTCTTGAGCAATGCTTGCAGTCTTCTGAGCATGGCCTTCTTGACAGTGCGTCCGCGTTGCCATGAGATTTTCCACTGCGATGCTCCGTGGTGAAGTCAAACTCTTGTAGTTGCTCAATCCATCTTGCCACCTGGCCTTCGGGATCCTTAAACTGTAGTAGCCACTTAAGAGCAGCGTGGTCGGTCCTCAGATGGAATTTCCGCCCGAGCAGGTACTTGCTAAAATGTCGCAAAGTCTTCACCACTGCAAGTAGCTCCTTTCTGGTCACACAGTAGTTTCTTTCCGGCTTGGACAGGGATTTGCTGAAATACGCAATCACCACTTCTTGGTCTCCTTTTCTTTGTGACAGTACTCCTCCGATGCCGGTGTTGCTGGCGTCAGTGTCCACGATGAACTCGTTTTCTGTGTCCGGAAAGCCAAGAATAGGCGTATTACAAAGTCGCTCCTTTAATTCTTGGAAGGCTGCGTCGCAATTTTCGTCCCAGAGGAAGGGTCGTTTTTCCTCAGTCAGTCTATGCAACGGCTTGGCTATGTCAGCAAAATTCTTCACAAATCGTCTGTAGTAGGAGCATAAACCCAGGAATGCTCTAACTTCCGTCTTGTCTTTTGGCACAGGCCAATCCTCGACAGCACTGACTTTTCCTGGATCAGTCTGTACGCCAGCGTCGGAAATCACATGTCCCAGAAAATTCACTTGCCTCTTGAAGAAGGAGCATTTCTTCGGACTCAGCTTGAGATTGGCTGCGCGAATCTTAGTCAATACTCGTTCCAGGTTTTGCAGATGGTCTTCGAAGGTTTTTCCCACAATTATGATGTCGTCCAAATAGACTAGGCATGCATCTCCAATCAGTCCCGCGAGCACTAACTCCATTAGTCTTTCGAACGTAGCGGGCGCGTTGCACAATCCAAACGGCATCACGTTGAACTGCCACAGGCCTTTTCCCGTCGAAAATGCGGTCTTCTCTTTATCTTTAGGATCTATTTCCACTTGCCAGTAACCGCTCTTCAAGTCCAGCGTAGTGAACCACTTCATACCTGTCAGTGTATCTAACGTGTCATCAATCCTCGGCAAAGGATAGCTGTCTTTCTTCGTTACGTCGTTGAGTCGTCGATAATCAACGCAGAACCGCATACTGCCATCCTTCTTTTTCACTAGAACCACTGGCGAACACCACGGACTGGATGAAGGTTCTATCACACCATTGCGTGCCATGTCTTCGATCATTGACTTAACTTCTTTTTCTCGAGCCACTGGTATCCTTCTTGGCCGCTGTCGAATCGGTGACACGCTTCCTGTATTTATTGTGTGCTTCACTAACCCAGTCTTCCCGTTGACAGCATCATCGAGAGCAAATATGTCAGAGTAGCGCTGCAGCATCTTCTTTGCCATCAAAAGTTCTCTTTCGGTCAGGTCTTTACGGGAATCTTCCAATAGCGTTGACACGGTGTAACTCCCAGCACAGTTGTATTTCTCCTTTGGTTGTTCTTGGCATCTGCGCATCCAGTCTACTTCTTCACAAGTACCAATTGGGGTTCCTCCTTTGATGAGTTGTTCCTCGTTACTTGTGTTGAGCACACGCACTACAGCAGTATTAGTAGTCCTCACCAGGGTCCGGGCCACTAACCATGGTTGATCACCTTCCGATTGTTCAATTAGCACACATCGTCGTTGATGTCCCAACTTTGGCGGTAATCTAACTGCCACAATGGTTTCCGATCTAGGTGCAAGGACTGTTCTCTGCAGACAATAAACCTTTCCTGATATGGCGCCTTCCATAAAGATTTCTTCTCTTCCACACTTCAAGATTCCTTGGTTGACGTCAATCTCACAATGATGTTCACGCATGAAGTCAAGACCCAGAATGCAGTCGTCAACTATATCTGCCACAATGACTTTGTGTTGGAAAGTTTTCTCACCCAACTTTAACTCCACCAGCTTCTCTCCTCGGACGGATATGTGCTGACCGGTCGCTGTCAGAAGTTGAACTGTTTTGCAGCTTTCGAAGTTCGGAAGAAAGCGCTTAGCCAGTCGGGAACTGATGACAGTGCGAGAAGCTCCTGTATCCAATGTCAGCTTGCAAGAAGTTCCATTGATGACACCATTGATGATCAAGCTGTTCCCATCGTGAGCTTGTGAGATCAAAATCTTTGGCTTTTCTGGCCCGGATAACACTCGCCATTTTCCGCTTTCTTCAGCAGGTCGTTTATTCCTCCATAGTGAATGCGTTGCCTCGCGATCCTTTCGTTCTTCCAATAGTCGATCGTCCCTGGTTCGGCATGGCTTTGGGCAATTCTGCCATAAATGGCCTCTCTCGTCGCAGTTGTAGCATCTTGGGCCAAACCTTGTACGAAGTGATGCTTCCTTTACTTCCCTCATATGTTGGATATCCTTCGCTGGATTTCGTACAGCCTCGACTTCTAAGGCTTGAGCTAAAGCTTCCTTCAGTGTTTTATGATGCCCTAGTTTCACTGCTGCTCTTACTTCAAAGTCTGCTATCCCGTTAGAAAATGCCTCCACCAAATGTTCGTCGTTGGGTAACGGCGCGGACTGATAAGCCTTCCGGAACAGTTTCTCCACCTCAACGGCCCACTGTTGAAGACTTTCGTTACGACGTTGCACTCTGTTCTTCAACTGCGCTCGGTACACACGTTCCAGGTGCTCATCACCGTAGCGACTCTCCAGCGTTTCCATTAATTTATCGTAGGTCACTTCCTTGCCCACGGCATCGAGAATACTCAGGGCTTCATCGCGAAGGCTCATTATGAGGGCGTTCTTGGCTTGGACCTTGTCCCATCCATTAGTCTGAACGGCGGCATCGAATTGAATTTTGTAGGCTGACCATGACGATGTCCCGTCGAAAGGCGTCACTTTAAGCTTCTGTGAGGCTGGCGAGAAGATTGTAGGTGCAACGGTTCCGCCTCCAGACTTGATGACGTTCAAGGTTCTCCTCACGTCGGCGATTTGTGTTTCCGCTTCGACAATACGGGATTCGTGCTCCTTTACGCTGGTATCAAGCTGCTTGACCGTGTCCTTGACCTCTTTTATCTCTTTGCCCAAAGTCGTCTGCAAGCTTGAAAGTAGTTCTTCTTTTTGACGAGCCTGTTCTTCTCTGTTGCGGTCCAACTTTTCTTCTAGCTTGCTGTTGTTGCGGTCCAACATTGACTGCAACATCGACATCATTGCAGTCATGTCCAATGCCGCAGGGATAGCTGGTGCAGCAGCAGGTGCTCTCGCGTTCCTGGAGTCGTCGTTGGTTGCCTCGGACTCGCTGCCTTCCATTAACAGCGAATTATTTCCGAAGCGTCGCTGGTCAACCTCCTCCTGGCGGCGTTCCTGCTCCTCTAGTCGGCGCGCTTCCTCCTGACGGCGTTGGCTCCGTGTGCGAGGCGTTTCTTCGTCGTATGGTGTTACCGGCATTTTCAATTATCCACCCTTCTGACACCAAATGTTACGAGATGGGTTCTTGGATAATCAGTTAAAACGCCGATTGTTCACTTTGCACTTTATTTCACAAAATCACAGTCCACACGACACAACTGGTTTACACAAACACGTCACACTGGCACTGAATTTCACACAACTAGTCACTTCACAATCACTGGTACCGCACTTGAACACGAGATGTTTTCGCTCCGGTATAAAACGCGATAACTGCCACGAACGAAAACCATCGCCCTATTTATATCGGAATAAGGGTTCTCTAGAAATCTGTAGAATATTCGGTGCCATTGTGACTGACAAAGTAAACAAGTGTAAAGTTCGAGAAACCCTATTGTTCCTAATTATTACGAAAACACCACAAAAAAAATCTAACAAACAACAAACAATAGACGCGACACAAAGGCCGGTGCCGCCTGAGTCATAAAACCATAAATCTCGCGATTAGATGTAAACAACTAGCCGTCGTACCGCGCGCGGCCACAGATTAATAAATAGTTACTAACTGCGTGGCCTACTGCGTAACAATATGTAATTATAACGAATCAAATTCGTAGACAGAAGTCCTTACTCACTTCACGGTTCTCCCACGACGAAAAATCACAGGACATTTTTTACAACTCATTTTTTTAAAATTCTTGTAATCATAGTAGGCCCCCCTGTTCTGCTTTAGTTTACTGTTTTAACATATCAATGACACTTTCGCCTCCACGTAATGGCAACGTAATAGCGTCAGATGACCGCGATGAAATGACGGGCGAAAATTATCATTCTCATTTCTCTGATTTAAATGTCAGTGAATTATTAAACTGGTTAGATTTAGTCGATTTTTCAGCAGGGCGAGCAGTTATAAGAATAGTAGTTTTTATTGCATAAAGCTGTGTGAACTAAGTTAAGTATCTGTATGTAAGTAATAGGTAAGTCTCAAATAATTGACCTACCAGGACTTAGGTTTGCATTAGAATATTAAGAACCTATCTATAAACAAAGTTTAACCGAAGTTAAGTCACGTAACACTCTAAATTAAGCATATCGACAAGTCAATATATGTACGGTAACATGTACCTATAATGTACCGATGCTACGCAAAATGTTCCTCAATGAAAATATTAACTGTTTTACTGTCTTTCTTTTTATATGTTTGATACCATAAAAGTATTAAACTCTACAATATGAAAAAAAAGTTGTAACTCTTACGGAGTGTAATTTTAAAACTAAGAACTTTTTTTGAAAAATTATAAAGTTTTCCATCCGCCTAGACAAAATTATAAATACTTATAATAAATTGCTAATCTGTATTTTAAAACAGTATAGGTAATAATTTAGATGTAATTCACATTATCTTGCAATTTCATTACTTATAATGTGAATATTATAATTTTATTCTTTTCTAAGTTCATGTATAAAAATTAAAATCATACCATTCAGTGTCTCAACCATTTGCGTACAATAGTGTTTGTAATTACACATTTTTTTGTATAATTTTGATCAAAATTATTACATAACCAAATATAGGTTTAAATGGCCGATGTCCGGCGCCGCCTAAAAAGGAAGTTTAGTGAAAATTTTAATTGCAAATAGAGGTGCGGCTGAACGGAGATGGTTAATTAAATTACATGGTATAAGTAATAGCATTTTATAGATTTTTTCACAATACTTCATAAGTATTTTTACACACGTTTCAATTTTAATACATGCTAAGGTATACAGGGTTATTTCTAATCAATTAGCATCCTTTTAGGGGCTTATTCTGTACATCAAAACTAACAACTTTTGTTCTGCAACTTTAATCAAAACTCAAAAAAAATGTTTATTGTTCTATAGAAAAATGTCGTTCACCGCGACAAAATGTATGGAACAGCTGATTTTTTTTTTGAGTTCTGACAAAAGTCGCAGAACAAAAGTTGATAGTTTTAATGCACAGAATAAGCCCCTAAAAGAATGCTAATTGATTAGAAATAACCCTAATAAATTATATCATGTTTAGGAATTCGTAGCGCTTGTAGATCCTTGGTTTAAAGAGATAGATAAAATTTATTGAATTAAGCCGTTATTCAACAAAGCGCATCTTATGGTTGAAATATTGATGATCAAGGCTGATTAAAACTTGCTGGTGGTTGTAGCTACAAGATAGGCAAAGCCCGCTTACACACAACGTCGCTTACCATCAGGCGAGTTGGTGGTCAAGTGCGGACTTATTCGCGATAAAAAAAAACATTGTAAGCTCACTTAACAGCTGCGCGAGGATTGATTTTCGCACATGCAGCTTGTAGCTTAATTCATACCGCCTTAACACAAAAGATTTAAACACGCTTTAAGCACTGTTTAATCGTGCAATTTGGACTGTTAAACATTGTCTAAGCCGAGCGTACAACTTTTGTGGTAAGATGGACAGTTGTTAAGATGTTTAATTGGACCTATAAAAGTAAAGTTAAGATTAGACTAATTTAAGAATTATTACTATTAGCTCAGTGCCCTGCTAGACATAGACATAAGTATGCATTGAAGATTCCAAAAATACTTATTTTGGTGGGGGTAATTACCAAGTTGAAATGGCAGTGATAGAGCCCCAAAAAATGTTTTTCCTGCTAATGACAGAGGCATATAGTGCTCAAGATTTGTCAAACATTGTTCTAAAAATAACCAACATAGTTTCAAAGTTTCCGTAACAAAAAGTGTTGTTTCTCAACAACGACCCGTAGCCAAAAGGCATGCTATCGGGCAACAGTTATCAATTCTTTTACCTTTCACTCTCATTCAGTTCAATAGTAGAGCGAGGGAGACAGAATGACAATTGCTTCAAGTCAACCTATAACACCAAGGTCATGCGTCACCAAGTATGAGTTAAAGAGGTTGCTGTCGCTCAGCACCAAATTACATTTACACCTTAAATCATGGGTCCATCATGAGTCCACTGCAAGACGTAGGCCTACCCACGAAGGGTGATCGAAGGGTGAAATCTTGGGTTCACGTAAACTTATATTATATGACAATTTATGACTTTCATCATATGACACAAATTATTTTCTTTAAGAACCATTAAATAGGTGCATTGGCTTTCTCTCATTTTAGTTTCTGAGTTACTTATTTACATGTCCGTAAAAAAAAATCAAAGAGTAAGGTAAATTTATTATTCTTTTATAATTGTCATTCGAAAAGCTATGTATGGCCTTTGCTACACTAGACGGAAATTCCGTCGCCGATCTTCCGCGGCGGAACGCCAATACATGTTATTGCATATAAAATACAAATAGCGGGCACACTACGCGGAAGATCGGTCGTATGCAATAACATGTATTGGCGTTCCGCCGCGGAAGATCGGCGACGGAATTTCCGTCTAGTGTGGCAAAGGCCTAAGAGCCAGGTATTGTAAATTTAGAATCACTACATAGCATAAAACAAAGTCGCTTTCCGCTCTGTCTTTTTATCGGGAAAAAGTGCCTTTATTAACTACAACAAAACTACACTACTATTACACAAAAAGCATTGGATCACCCTCAGACCTTTGAAGGTCTAAAGATAATCCAAATGCTCAAGCCCACTGCCAGTTGGCAGCGTGCCCAGCATGCTGGCTGCATTGCCACGCTGAATGGCAATGCTTATGCGTTGAGCCAAATAAACACCAGCATTTTGGTCACGCGTCGCGTCCACCAGACGCCCAGAAAGACTTTTGAAAATGATATGAGCTCCCGGCCCCCACGGACCCAATGTCTCAACTCCAAATGGCTCAAATATGTAACCACTACCGAGGTTAGCATATTTGCGCCGCTTGTGCTGCTCCGCCGAATTGGCCGCAGCTCCAGCCCTACTCTGAGTCTCAGAAAGATGTGACGGTGCCAAAGTATCGACACAAGTTGCGTCCCATACTAAGGGCCGTCCACACTTCCATGGGACCAGCGTCATGCCGTCAGGCCTTTTGCCATCACCACGCGCGAGCCCACTCGGTTCGAGTACGGCTGCGATATTGGCGGTGGCAAAAGCTCTGCGAATGACATCGTTAAGGCTGGCGTGGCGACCAATCCGACCAGCGCTTCTTGAGCAAGAGAGACCGTGGTGACCGAGCTGGTCAACTGCAGTACCACACTGACAGCGATGGGCCTCACAACACCTTGCACCCAAGCGTAAGCTGACAGCTAGACGAAATGCAGTTGGGTCTAAAAGGTTACCAGTATTGAAAGAGGGCAAAGCTTGCAACCAAAGACCGGACTCCCATACAGAGACCGCAAGGATACGAGCGCGATCCGCGACGCTAGAACACGTATCTAGAAGAGATTTCCGTGCTAGTTCGCAGATCGGCCGATCCCACAGTCTCTGCGACGACAAAGTCTTTGGAAGTTCGGTATTTGGGCTAGCGACCCTCCAAGCATTCGTTGCCTCATTCAAATGAGCTACATCTACGCCGGAATGGCCTAAAGGAGGTGCGAGGATTTTTTCAACTAATTTATGTGTACTATGAATGGAGGACAAGAAAGCTGGTAAAGCAACACTTGAAATTTGGCGGACCCCTAGCCCTCCAAGCCTAACAGGCAAGGAGGCTTGTAACCACGCCCTTTCACTCATCTCAATATTCAAAACCGATACTAGGGTCTGCTTTACAACATCGTCTAAGCTCAAAAGGAGCTCATTGTGTTTCCACAATGGACTACAACGTAAAGCGTACATGAATTTTGGAATAAACAGACAACATCTTATAATGGTAAACGCCATGTGGGCGTTAATTTTGAGTAACCTATCAGAGGCACTCAAAAAATTTTGAATTTTTTCTTGAACGAAAGGCGGAAAAGACTCATCTAGTATCGGCGAACCCAGAAGGCGAAGAGAACACTTGTCTACCGATTTGATATTAGGTGCCAAATCATTAAATTTGTTAATTACCAAATCTTTATCTGGACATGAGTCGCAAACGAAAAGTTCGCATTTCGAAAAATTTAGCTCCAAACCAATTTGACGAAACTCGTCAATAAGAATTTCCAAATCACGTAGGACTGTGTTCGCATCGCCACCCAAAGTCCCGTCATCCAGATACCAAACGTTGAGTTTTGAATGGAGACGTTGAACAATTGGATGAATGGCCAGGCTGAAAATGGCTGGTCCGAGAGGGTCACCTTGTTGACAGCCAACGGAAGATAGCAGAACATCATTTTTGTAAATTAATTTAGTGGGTTTGCCGTAGCATTGCCAAAGAAAATTGAAAAGATCGGGAATTTTTTCCTTGACCTGTACTTCCGCTCTGTCTGTCTCTATGTATGCTTATATCTTTAAAACTACGCAACGGATTTTGATGCGGTTTTTTATTAGATAAAGTGATTCAAGAGGAAGGTTTATATGTATTATACATACACTTGTGCAAAGCCAGGGCGTGTTGCTAGTGAGCTATAAACGGCAAAAACACCATGTTATACAGATTTTAATAACGTACTTGTGCATAAGTTGAAATCAAAACGACCCCTTATCCAAGGCACCTAGAGCAATTAATTTATTCTTTTGTCATACATTTAAGTACCGATTACATTATCGTCTTATCCAAAGGGTACCAATTATAATTACAAGATTATTTTTCATATAAAGTAAGTGCTACAACAAAATATATCACTACATAGTATAAAATAAAGTCGCTTCCCGCTCTCTGTCCCCATGTATGCTTGTATCTTTAAAACTACACAACAGATTTTGATGTTGTTTTTGTTTTATAGATATAGTAATTCAAGAGAAAGGTTTACATGTATAATACACCTGTGCGAAGCCGGAGCAGGTCGCTAGTACATCCATAAGCTAAAACTACGTACTAAAACCGCTACTCTATACGAGTAAAAAGCAATTAGATCATCTACAGACCATTGAAAGTCTAAAACTAGTCATTGATTAATAGCATTTTGAATTTTTCGAGCGCAACCACCTTAACTATTCTACAAGGAACAACCAAATAGCGTGCCCACAGAATGCGAAACAAGTTATTATAATCCACTTTCTATTGAATTGCAAGTTGCAGCTGCGTTTCAACTTGACCTACAAACAAATCTAAATTAACATCAGCCTGCGTTTTATCTGCACAATGCCCGAATCAGTCACGGCTACTGATAAAGGCTAGAGCTAATGTTATAATGTCATAATTATTTATTGAATTAATCATTTGTATTAGATGGCTGAAATTGACAGCTGCAGTTTAATGAGTTTGCCAAAAAAATATCAACATCTTCATAACAGCTGTTGGGTATTTTTTGGTAACTTTACTACAAAATAGGAATTTGTATTTGTTTATTCATTAAAACGGCATACTCCAATAACACTATTTACAAAGTTATCTTACTTAACTAGTTTTTATACAAATTATTTCATGGTAACTATTTAAATATGTTTCTAATTCTATTGAAGTATTTACTAGTTTGTAACTGGGTTACGAGAAAGGAGAAAAATTTCTTCGTTTGTAACGGGTTACAAAATTGGGTTACAAACGCGGCCGAAAGCCACTTTTAAAGATTTTCAAAATAAGCGAAAACATCAGTGTAAATGTTTTTTTCTGATCAAATTATAATTGGACCATACGAGAAGTGCTAGCTTTCAAATAAAAAAATAAACATCAATATCAAAACCGGACGGACCAACTAAGGTTAGCTATAGTTACGTAAAAAATACATTCAAATTAATATAACCGGCCAAGTGCGAGTCGGACTCGCGCACCGAGGGTTCCGTACAAACCTGCAAGGTTTTGAGGAAATGGGTAGTAAGGTTAAAATTATTAAAAAAAAATACATTATGTGATGTAACTAAAAATTTATGGTTTTCGTAATTTTTCCTTTATCTATGCTATAAGACGTTGCTTCGTACCAAATTTCAAGATTCTGAGTTCACGGGAAGCACCCTGTAGGTTTTGATTCCCTTGCAAGTGTCGAAAATTTGCGGCATAAACGGCTGTATCTTTTGATTGCGTTGGCTTAGAAGTTTGATTTTTTCACAGCTTCAAGAGACAGTAGACCTGAGTAATTGATATAAATTTCAGCTTCATACCTCCACGCGTTCCTGAGAAAAAGGGTCTTGACAGACGGACAGACGGACAACAAAGTGATCCTATAAGGGTTCCGTTTTTTTCCTTTTGAGGTACGGAACCCTAATAACAGCAATATTCAAAACTACTGCCTTGGTTACGAAGAGGTACACATTTTTCTAACAGAAAGCACTAATTTACAATTTATTATGCCAAAAGAACTCAAGTTTTCTAGTATTTTATAGATGTTACTTAATATCGCACAGTATTTCCAATTTGGTAATAAAAACTCGCAACTTCACAAATTCAATATTCGCGACATCCAGTCTGCAGAGGTAAAGAGAAATTTTTAATTATGCAAAAGAATTCAGAAATCTAGATTTGAATCAAATAATGACCTAATGAGACACACAAATAAAATCTTTAAAATTACACGATTCAGAAGAAACTTGAGATATTTTGGTTTCAAATGCAAAGAAAGTTGTACATTATACTAATGGTGTCCTTGACTTTGAATATGTATTTCTTTGTTGATCAACAATTCAAATTGTAGAATTTTGAATACTAAACAGTCTTAGAAAACTAATATCTATCTAGTAAGTTTCGATTTTTATCGGCATACTAGCAGACCCAGCAAACGTTGTTTTGCTAGAAACAAGTCTACAGATGGTCTATCACATACTCGTAGCAGTAAAAAAAATATCTAGTAATTTATTCAAAAAAAAAATCAAGTGCTTTCGGAGGTATTCGGTAAAAAACACTCTAACACGAAATTTTTATGCAATAGATACTTACATTAGCTAAACGAAATCCACTGCTGAACGTAGGTCTTCCTAGTCATTTAGAATTCCGATAAGACTGGTTATAATTATTTTTCGCATAAAACGGCACCACCGACTTCCATCGTGTACACAATTCGAATAGTTTGCTCGAATCGATGTTTACAATTTTTACATTATTGTCAAGTTTTCAAAAACGGTTCAGTCAATTTCTATAAAATTTAAATAGGACCACCTTTGCAGTAATACACTTTTTAGATCTAAAATAGATTTTTTAAATCGGTTCACAATTGGCGAAAATATCTGTGAATATACACAAAAAAATACATAGCTACAGACGAACATAGAACCTCCTCCTTTTTTTTATAAAGTGACTATTAGAAAATGGTAGTACTCACCTAATAAAGACAATATACTTACTTTATAGATATTTGTTTTCTACGAGTATGATACATTAAGAGCAAAACGGATCCTTCAATAAGAAAGTACGAGGCAAAAGCCACACTTATCGATTAAGTATGCCTCTACATATATCATTACAAGGCTTTATAACAATGCAGAAATGTGTTACACCGTGAATCACGCCCTCGTAGATCCGTAGATGATACAGCAGTTAGTGTGGAGCGTTGTAGCGGTGCGCGCGTTGATGTCTTTCCTATGAGATGCTACTTAGTACTTCGTAGCAGGGAATTTATAGTGGTAACAACCAGACCTAATGGTCGATTATACGGGGAATTGATGATATTTAGACCAAATATTAAGTAAATGAATAAGATGTTATGCGCGAAGAGTCTAATGATATAAAGAACAGCTAGTTAACAGTGTATGCAACCCGCTTCCAATCAGTTCATTTGAAAATCTTGAAGAGAGACCTTATATTAAAAAATTGTTAAACTGAAACTAATCATTGGAGACATTATTTATCATCAACACTTTTTTTTTTTGGAATCAACACCAAATACAAAAAAGAGCTCTCTCATAATAATAATTATGAAATTTCTACAACATCAACACATTCGAGAAAATGTATGGAACAGCTGATTCTTCGCAATTTCTGGGCTGAAATGATTCAAAATAATTAATTTTAGTGCTTTGCATACATCAAAATTTATAATACGCTTGGTTAGTTTAAGATAACGATGTCTATGAATTTAACAAGACATATTTCGATTTTATGGCAAGTTATTGTAATTGGACCAGTTATCAATCTCGCGTGTGTACATTTTAACCATCATGTGTGTGTAAACTAGCGTAAAAATAACATAAACGAGTTCAGTTCACTTTTACTAATCAATTCAATAAGTAATGAAGACTTCTTCGCTCTCCATTTCTGAATAAGGATGTAATTTGTATACGCGAGATACTTTCACTCAGCTTGGTCTTTTATTTCGCGCTGTATAATAAGTCTTCATACGCTTTGCGGTATTTCGGAATGTCACACGTTAATCATCTTTTGAGAAATTTTGGTAAAATGTTGTTTATTCATGGGTAAGTCTAAAGTATTTTTGACCGACGAACCAGAGGAGGTGCTCAATTCGACGAATTGAGTACCTCCTCTGGTTCGTTTATATTCGAAATATATTTTAAGTATAACTACACACTTTTTTCATATTTGTCCGATTTCAATAATTATTTATTTATTGGAAAGAGTATACTTCAAAATTGGTCCCATTTAAATTTTATTGAAATTGGCAGAGCCGTTTTCACACAATGTTTTTATGAAAATCATGTAAAAAATAAAGATTACAAATTACGTCACGAAATGTTTATGGAATATTCATACACTGTATTTAAAAAAAAGGATATTAGTGCATAATATTTTGATGTTGTAATTGAGTGTACCAATCACATAAGTTATACAGGATGTCTTGTAAAAAGTGAACATCATAATCATAATCATAATCAATTTATTGATAACAATGTTACAAGTCAAAAATATGGAGTTAATACATTCTTATAAATTTCCAATTTAATAACATAAAAAAGTGTAAAAAACATCTACCAAAGTGTTTATACAATATTGTTTTAAAATAATAATAGAATAGAGGTACATACATATAATTAATTTTTCAATCCCTTTAATTATACCTGGACTGCCTAATGGAACAGTAGTTCTGTAAAATTCGAAAAATAAGAAAATTGAATTAATTTGAATTATTTTAATATGACGTGGCTTTAAAAACAGCTAATTTTTACAAAAAATAGCAAAACCGCCGTCCATCGTGTACAAAATTTGAATATTTCGCTAAAATTGTTTACATTATTCTTGATTTACCAAAAACGGCTCAGCCGATTTCTGTAAAATTTAAATGGGACCATTTCGAGAGTATACCCTTTTGATTTAAAAAAGATTTTTTCGATTCGGTTCACAGTTGGCGAAATTATCGATGAACATACACAAAAATCAGTAGAAACTTGTACTCGTAATTACTCGTAGCTTTAATATTAGTCTAATTAAGTGTAGTGTGTTAGTGTGTGTTAGTTTCTGAGAATATAAAAAAAAAAAAAAAAACATTCACACGAACATAGAACCTCGTCCTCTTTGAAAGTCGGTTAAATACTATTTTATCACGTAGTTCACGTTTAACTCTTATACATTGCATCGTGAAGATAATTAATAGGCCCACAATAAAAGTTTATTAGCTAAATACTGAGTTTTCTCCACATTTAACTAAAACTTTCTTCGGTGATCCACCATGACATAATATGCCTCCTTGATTACTTCTATAAACCATCCAATGCAGTCAAATATGATGGGACTATTACATAGTACTTATGGCATTCTAAGTCATTATTTTTGTAAATATTATTTTGATAGTAAGTCTGAAAATTAAACTATTCAGTAATACCATAATTTAACAAAGTGTTCCCGTAGAGAAATGACTAGCTCGAAACAAAAGTCGTTTTAAATAATGTGTGAGTTAAACAATCCTTACATACTAATATCATAAAACTGAAAATGTGTTTGTTGGTTTGTTACTCTTTTACGTAGCAGCAACAGAGCATGAGAAATGAGAATAGACTCGAGTTTTAATAAAAATAAAACTCCTTTATTTCAGGCTTGCATAATCCATATAAGCAACAATACAATAATTTAATGGTTGTGGTTTAAAATTTGGAGAGTAACGTGACCAACTTTTATCCCGGAAAAATGGAAAAATAAAGAATTCATATAAAATAGCACAAAACTCAAAATATCACACGGATGAAGCTGCAGGCAAAAGCTAGTAAATATATCAGAAAAAATACTCTGAAGCTAAAATTTAATTTTTTGAACACTCTTAAATAGGCTACTTAAGTTTAAGCTAATTTCTTGCACACTTAAAAAGTAAGTAGCCTATTGTTGGAATGTTTAGTCTTACTTTTAATGGTGATTTACCAGATTCAAGGCGGAACTAGATAGAGTCTTCATTCTTGCGTCACTACGATTTGCCTTGTTTAACTTTGTGGGTGTTACGAATATTTTGTCACTGAAATACGAAGTTCTTAGATTTTCTTTTATCGCGAATATATCCGCGCTTGACCACCAACTCGCCTGATGGTAAGTAACTAGATCTAAGATGAAGCACGCAGATCTAGAAGATATCTAGTCACTCTGACCTTGAAAAATTTTAGCTTGTATATCTTAGGAAACAGGAAAGCAGGAAAACTGGTTCATTTCCTGGCGGTACGAATCAGAAATGTTGAGTCAAACCGTACGTATCGAAGGAAAATCATTACTACTTGTCCTGTTATTAATTTTCTAATATCTGATTAATATGGATGCAAGTTGCTCCTACTTTTAGATAAAGAGATACATTTGAGAATATCTTGTGTTTGGAGGTTATCTTGCTTTAATAACGTGTGAGGAAGAGAATATACGATATTATCATTTTTAACTGGTGAATTTGGAGATTTAAAGTGGTTGAATAATGTATTTCACAGTATTATGTACTTAATGAAACTTTTCCAAGATAGTTTGTTACTAAATGGATATATCCATTTACTTGTAATTTTTGATAGTTAATATATTTGGTTATACTTATTATATGACTTCACTGTGATCGTTAACAAAATAAGTATAAAAAAATGTTTACGCAGTAGCTATTTTATTTTGTTATATTTTTTGTACGGCTAAAGCGCACATTGTTGTACAGACGTAGTTTATACCTATACAAAATATGAATACATTTCAGTTTCTTAGATTCACTTCCGCCAATGTCTACAACAACAAAAAATAACACAAAACTACTATATATAACTGACTCACGGTTTCCAATTGGAGTAATTTGGGGTAGCAAATAAAACAAATACTAAAAGTAAAACCAACTCGCGTGGCCGCAGAGAAATGCGCGAGCGCATATCAGGCAGCACGCATTCACTTTCTATAAATCGATCGATTTAAACTTGGAATGTCGCTACTTTTACATAATAGCTGGCCAGTGTTTTTATGTTATTATCTAGTGTAAATAAAGTTTGATAGATGTTATTTCAGATGTAGCTTTGCCGCCAAATTCAATGTTTTGGAATTGCTAAACTCTTTCTCAATTGTTCTTGTAAATAAAACCGTTTTGTGATACGGTTATACTAAGCGATTAGCGAGAGAGTGATTCGCTAATTATTGCGCATGTGTGCACAATTCCGATGCCGCGTGTCGTAGTGGTGAGCACGGGCGTAGGGAGCGCGGGAGAAGCATGAGGTTGGCGGGCGGGTGTGCCCCGGCAGCCCCGGCTTCTCATCTCTCTGGCTCCCGCGCATACCTATAATTCGGCTTTTGCGCAAGTAGTCTATGTTTATCAAAGGACTATTAAAAAGTAATGTGACTACAGTACACAGTACAGTACTTCATTTTTAGTTAATTTTGTAATTTGTTGCGAAATAAAGAAAAACGTAAGCATACTTAGTAGACATAGTATAAACGATTTTTATTGCTCGATCTTGCTCTACTCGTGTCAACGCGACTTTAATTGACCAAGCACGGTACACCAAGGTCTCTATAAATTGACTGCTGAAACCTTCGCAGAGATGAGTCTTGACAAAAAATTAAAGTGCATTTCTTAATACAAATATTTGCAAGAGAAGTCTTTGTGCCAAACTCTGATCTAGCAATTAAGTAAGTTACTAGTTAGCTCTGTTGTTAGAGTTTCATAGCCGCCTGAAGATCTCTGACATGGATAAACAGTTCAAACAACCGGGACTTACAATTTAAAGCGTCATACGAGCTACAGTAGCACTCAGTTGTAAATACCACCCGCGGTCACCCATCCAAAGACCGATCGTGCCGAGCGTACGCTATGAGCACTACAATTATTTAATCTAGCAATTGAATCCACTTCGAAATAACAATATCAAAATAGTTTTCTATAATATTTATTGACCGACGAAACGAGGAGGTACTCAATTCGACGCGTATATTTTTTTTGTTTTTTTTTATGCATAACCACGCATAACTTTTTATGTAGTGGTCCGATTTTTAAAATTCTTTTTTTAAGGTAAGGTGTATACTTCGAAATCGGTCTCATTTAAATTTTATCGAAATCGACTGAGCCATTTCCGATAAAACAACAATAATGTGAAAAATGTTACATCGATCCGAGCGAAATATTGCGAATTCTGTACACAGTTGAAGTCGGTCATGCTGTTTTTTGCGAAAAATAATTATAGGTTCACATACAAGTAACATCATCTTTACCATATTAGCCTAAAACAAAAAAAACAATGGGTTGCACTCTGGGAGTGCCGGCAGAAGTGAAAACTTGCTACCTCCGTCTTACGAATTTTCGATCAGGTTAGGTGTCGTGACGCAAGTTTAATATTTTTACCCATCCCAAAAAGTGCATAACGCCGATAAAGCAGTTTTACTTCAAAATGCTAAGTCGATGATATTAGCCATAAAACGACTGCTGCTGGCTTCGATTTCTAATAGGACCGTTTGTATGGGGCTTGCATACCGTCATACCGTGATCCTGTCTGTTCTAACTTCTAAATCTAAACAAATTACAACCTATACGAGTACCTACGCTGAAATATTGGGAGCTCACGATAACAACAAATCGTGGTAATACCCCAAAAATCATAAGTTACAATATCAATATACTCATTATCTGTTTTTACAGCTGCCGTTTAAGTATGATTACTTATATGACCAATATGTATCACTTTGTTTCAACAGTTAGTAGATACGAGTATGTATAGTTTTCGGCAGGTATTGTATGTATATACCAAAATTAGTGCATTAAACCAAGGTTGACCACTTATTACGAGTAGGTAAGAAATAAAATGAAAGGGAAAATAATTTCTGACTGTAAAACTTGGGCTTTTGTACGATTTCGGCGGATTTCCGAGAGTCGAAGTCTTAATGTAATTTTAGTACAAGTTTTGACTTACACATGACGAATAATCTAATTATAGCTTTAAGAGTCAGAAATTATGTTTCTAAAAGTTAATCCTTTATTTTAGTTTGAAATAAAAAATTCGATGACGAAAAAATTATGAAATCATTTTTTTAGCATCGCACGGCGGGCGTCTTAGGTACATTTATACTCGTATAAGTATACCTACAAATTACATTGGCTATTATTGTATTACTGAAAACATTAAAATTACTTATGTTCATTGCTTGTGTGCTTCAGGGAAAAAATCCTGTTGGCTTTTTCGAAAAAAAACTCCACGCGTGTTACTAGGAATACGTAGGTTAGGAGGTACTTTTTTTGATTATTATACTTAACTAGCAATGTTTTTGCATTCAAATTGCTACAAATCAGACTGCTATACATATTTTGTATTGGAGTTTACAATTTAACTGTTTAATCTTTGGCCAAATATAAAATCGTGGAAACATGACTGAAACCGTTTCGTTATTTCAACTACTTATCAATGGCTCAGTAAGCACACAAGTTATTCTATTATGAAAACCACTCTTTTGATTCTTTGAGTTAAAAAAATGCAGTCGTCAAGGTCCCTTTAAGGTTCAGACTCCACAAAACAGAACTGTGCGGAGTGAAGCGGAGCTATTTGATCGTGAGCTTGATGCAGAAATACCTTAAAAATATGGGTCAGCTCTTTATTGTTCAATAAAATTGAAAACTAGTCCAACATTAGGCGGCGTTATCACTAACTGCAACCTCTTTCAGACAACCTATATTATTTACTTATCGGACTAAGTTAGCCTTACTTTCTTGCTGATCAAAGAATAAAATACCTCTCCTCTCCGCCCAGCTCTATAATTACTTAGGTATTGATCTCTCCAAGCAAGTAAAAATGACATTCTTCTTCATTGTCATGTTAATGGTTCAAAACTAGTTAAATTATATTATTTTCTCCCAATGTTTAGCTACTGCGACGCAGGATGTAACCTCGCACAGGGGCTCAAATTATGTATGTGTGACATAATGGAATGGAACAATGTGCATTATGACTTTTGTGCAGCGTACGCGCCATCTACAATGCTTCGCCTAGCTCCGATCCGCTTTAGTGGGGTCGGGGCCTAAGTTTTGTTCGACTGTCCGCAACAAAGCGGTTGATAATATCTAAGTTAGCGTAAAGTTGACCAATGGCCGCGACATTTGCCAAATTCGGAGCTGCGTTGTGGTAAGTTATGAAACTTGATAGTATTTTTATTGATTAGTGATTAGTTTTGCTGGAATGCTTCTAGAGTTGTGACATTAAGTTAGGTATTTACTTGGATACTAATTCCACATGTTCTAGGTATTAGGAATTGTATTTTGTGCTCAAGTGCTCAACCTATTTAATAAAGTATTCGATATCAAATTGATAAAGTTTTTCCTAGGGAAATAAAAGTCATTTTCTTTCACGTTCATTGTCAGCAAATGAGATGGTTTTGTGCGTTTTTTTGTAGAGTTATGATATTCTAAATTCATTTACGTTCACTGATCGTGTAAATTGGTAAATATAACAAACTGTGATACAATAGCTTCTAGAAATTTCAGAACGCACACTTACGAGCACATTATAATGCATTTTTTGAAACCTTCAGGTTGCTTGAAAACTGTGACAAAACTTTTACGTATTAGTTTTCGGAACGTTGTTAGTCAGTAAATTATTATTTCAAGACGTGTGATTTCTATTTTGAGGTCTAGGATAGCAAAAATTGATATTTTAGTAATGACATTAAAAAAATATTAGGTATACTTGTGCATAATTTATCCACCTCTGTTCAGTATGAAGGTTGTCTTCAGCCTACAAAAAAAATAAGGAAATGTAATAGCTTCTACAAGTATCCTTATTAGTAGTGTTTAGTACTATAGTTGACAGCACGTACCTAAGTAGCAAGTTTCAGTAGCAGTAGAATTATCCTTAGAAAATGGATGAATGAATACTAATATTTTTCTTGATAGCTTGACGGAGAAGTTGGTCCAGTTTTGTTTCCATATTATGGGAAATTATACATATTGGGAATTCAACATTATGAGAATTCAACTTTTTGTACCTAAGGGTGACTATCGAATACGCAACACAATTTTCTCGATTGTAGTAGCTATGACAGAGCTAGTAAAATATAATAATAAATAAATAAATAATTGATCTCCAGCAAGTAAATACAGCCGTAATAATACCGTGAGGGAGGGAACGGTATACCTATACCTATTCAGCAGTGCGATAGAGAAGGCTGCGGATGATCATGATTAAGCAAATACTAATCTAAAGCTGGACTTTTAGGCTGTAGAATAAAAAAAATCTAAAGAACAGAGATGAAAAGAGAGATATGCCTATGTCTGGCATTCGTGCTTGCACTGATTAGAAAAATGGGTTTAAATAATGGATGGATGAAATATTTATGAATATTTGGTAAAATTATTGTTATTTAACTCTAATGGAAGAGGAAAATTTGCTGTTAATCACCTAGCAAATTTTAGAAAAATGAATATTTGTCTATTAAAGTGCTTCGACGACATAAGTGCCACCTGTGATTCTACGAGATATGGAGATGCGCGCGCGCATAATTTCAGTGATCACCTGCTACGTACCCTCATACGGGTGAAATTCTGACGGTTTCAGCTGTTCTTACAAATCTGCACGACCAATTGATCTATTGTGGCGTGACCTACACTACTACTGTTTCTTTATAACAGTTAGGTAATTTGAGTGTTAAACAAAAGTAATTCAATTTTCTCTGTGCAGTGAAATGTCGTAAGCAACTGCAGTACCGACCGACCGTTTACTTTCATAAAACAAGTTTTTACGCCAGTTGCTCGACTTGACTTAAAATCCAAGCGATATAATTAATTTCAGTGCAATATTATCTCGGTGCAAAGCTATAGGTAGATCGTGACTGCGCCAACACTCATGGCCGGTGCTTTAGAAAGCGAAAGATTTATCATTGACTTGATAATAGCCGCAAAATCGTTCCAACTTACCTTTATAGCTGCTTTGTTATCACGAAATTCATACACTAGTATCCTTTAAGAGTTCACCATTTCCATCACTTAGAGAAACACCGGTAACACGTTCACTGCGGAAGAAAAGCTTTCAGGCAACGCACGCTTCCCGAATCCTACATGTCGAAAAGTCTGAATCGTTCCGTATGGACGGGGACAGCGATGTCAACGTCCGCGACGCAATCCGGACACTGGCGTCGATTGTCGCTCGATTCGGACTTTTCACGCGCCGCTGCACTTCATTCGCAACGAAGAAAATATTTTTGTTTTTTTGTTAATTTTGAATGTGGCGGGAAGCGTGTGTTACGTGGTGCGGGGAGTGTACGCGAGGGACTGTCGGAGCGCGAGTTGCGACTGCGGTCAGTGCGGCGCGCGCTACTCGCTCCGCGCCTGCTGCTGCCCTCACCATGTGTAAATGTTAATCCGTGGTATTACCGCCCGACCAGCCACACACGATCTTTCCTCCGCTCTCCACCATACACGGTCCAAAGCTCCAAAAGCACTGGCCACCTTCAAACCAGTTGCACTGGTACTGTTTCGCTTAGACAATACCTTCTTTCAGAACCGATTTTTCAGCCTCGTTTTCGAAAGGCAGTCGATGCTTACATAAATAATGTTTTTGGTAATTTCGCTCCCTAGTTCCATAAAGACAAAGGTTTAGCATATATTAGCGTTTGAGTAAATGAGGCAATGGTGAATGGTCAGCGTTGACAAAATTAGCAATTTTAGGGCTTGCGCAATGGAACATAAAGGACTAGACGCAGTTCCTGTTTGCATCAACGCAACGAATCTAGAGCTAATGAGAGTGCAAAGCGAGTGGCGATATCTTGGTGATAGCTTCAATAATTGGTTATGTGTAACAATTAATTTTAGGTGGACTTAAATCTTTGTTGTTAGGTAGGACTCGTTACAACTTAACTAAAGAGGCAATTCATCAATCGCCCTAGTTTATTGGAGCTATTAGTCAGAAATCCGTACACGTATCAACAGACTAAATACATTGCTGCATAGTAGGTACCAGCCTTTTTAAAAGTCATCTGATTTGTAATTCATAAGCCTATATACCCACAAAGAACTCCAATCGCACTTCATGGATAGACTTATATTCAGCAATAGACCACATCTTCCACGCGAGGGTACGTTTGCGCACTCCAGACTAAGATAAAAACTGTTACCCGTTTAGGGCATCCGTCAGGCGAATAAATCTGTTCCGTTCACGCACTCCCAAGCATTAAATTAGAACTATTCTAATTCTATGCTCCCACTTGTATAATTTTTCTCCTGACTAGGCTAAGTTTTATCGAGGTTTTTATAGAAATCTTCTTTGTCTCTGATTGGTCAGATAGGCTAGTTGTCATCGAATCCAAATCGAATTACTTATATCAGCTACAATAATACATGCAGGATGCTTCACAATAACTATAAGTAGTTTATTGTTTGGCAGCAGACGCTTAAATGTTATTTCAGTAAGTTCAGTAAAATTCAACAGACTCCTGGCGGCAAATACGTAAATCCGCCACTGAATACACTAATACTACAATTTTCTACTGGAATTGTACAGCGCCATCTGTTGGCATCGAGTAGGCGCTTTTTTATTCCCATACAAAATTGTTGCTTACGAAACACTATCGACTGCATAAAAAGTTTCTACAACGTCATAGGCCGAAACTATATGCCGAATAAAAACTTCTTGGCATCTATAAAAATGCTTCAAGCTGCGCACAATCCCGTTGCTTACCCAGCTGACATAAAAAAACAACGGGTTGCACTCCGGGAGTGCCGACAGAAGTGAAAACTTGAATATTAACGTTGTGCATTTTTGAATATTTTGCCATGCGACTACGGAAATATGAATTAATGTAAGGGACATTTTGGTGATTTTGAGTTATATACATCGTTGGATTCAGAATTTCGAGCTCTATCGAATGGTATATATAACTTTTTAATATCTTGAAAAAAATGTCGCTTACCACAAAAAAAAGTGAGCAAAAATATCAAAAATAAGGGGTAAAAAGTACGTTAACAGACATAAAAAATGCAATATGCCTCATACGTTAAGTTTATCATCCTATTAACCAATTGATTTCCCTTACGCTATTACAAGTTACGTTTTTCAAGTCCGATGTGCCTCTTACATCAATTTACAAAAATATACACTGGCCCTTGCGCAGACAAACAAATATTAATTGAAAATCAAACAAACTTAAACAGGCAGAGGTTTTTATAGGAAAGTGGTTTGATTACAGATTTATAATTTTTGCAGCCTCTACGGGACATGTCCTATAATAGTTGGCCTCTTACATTCATATTCGACTACGGAAATATGAATTAATGTAAGGGACAAAAGGCCATTTTTCAGGAGAGCCAAAAAACGATCGAAATTTTTTTTTATATCTTTTATGTTTCTTGTCTGATTTAAATGACTTCTAGGGCAAAATTGCATAAAATTTTGAACTGTTTATGTTAAAAATATCATTATTTGAGATATCCCTGTAGTTTAGGAATTGACATGTCCCTTACATTATTTTTTTCTGTTAAAATGACCAAAATTTTAAAAAAAAGTTAAGGTTACGTACATCTCAAAATCAAATACGAGGTAAAATTGCAGTGAAGGACCTCGCTTCAATAGGTTTTTTTAAATAAATAGCCCCAAAAGTTTATCATAATCATTTATTTTCAATGTAATTATAGTTAAAAATGTGTCACTGACGCTAAGTTAAAAAAAAACAACACAAACAACTTCTTATGTAATTAAAAGTCTTAAGCAATACTTTTAAGTAAGTAATATCACAATAAAATGCGTTAGAAAACTTTTTAAATAATGAAAAACTAACGTTCATTATCACAAAAAGACCGTGTAGGAACTTTTATATTCAGTCTTCCATAATATAACAATAAAAGCTTCCATAAAAAGTTAAACTACGTATAAATCTTTGAAAATTAAACAAAATCATAATATAGTTCTGAACCATGTAACAAGAATAGTACTTATAAAAATTAAATTGGATTCTTTTATGGCAACAGTTCTTTTAATTATTTGTGAAACTATGATTAAGTTTATCCTATTCGTTTGACAAAACAAGGAAAGGCATGATCATTATTTCAATTCACTAAAGATGACTGCAACGTACTAGGCTTGTATAGGTATATTATGACTTTTCAAGACTTTCCTTGTGTTGTCATATTAAATTTACAAGATGATATTAACTTATGTATTTACGTATAATAACTAATAAAAACAACATTTAATAAATAATAAAAACAACATTCCCAGAAGATTTCACGCGGAATACCTAAATCTTCCGCATGATGGTGCAGACACTTCATTGGAAACAGACGAAGAAGACGCACAGTAAATTTTAGGATTAACCTCAAATGAATGAATAATCATTTAAATAATCAATAAATCATGAATAGATGATGATGAATAAGCATTTATTTTTTCTTCACTATAATTTAATCATGAAAGCATTGCTACAGAAATGTTGACTAATATTTTCTCATTGTTTTGATACTCGTATTTATGTTAATTCTGGTAAACATTATTAACAAGTTATTATCAAAGTTACGATAATTTTATGACTTTCATTGGACAAGTCTTGAAAATATATAGCCAATTTGTAACTGTCACTTAAATGCGTTTGAATCTGGTTTTTCACGTCTTTCCTTTTGTTGGAAAATAAAAGAAACTTACTGGATAAGATTCATCTTACAAATAATTTACTTGCTAAAATCGAGGTTATTGTCTTGTTATTTTTTAATAGCTTGTTATAGGTAAACCATGGATATTTAGGTGCCCTATTTGTTTTTGTTTAATTTTGACTGAACATGTTTCTAGGCATAAGTATTTTATCATCTATTTTAATAGATTTTATTGTTTCTTTATGGAAGACTAATAGTAACTAATAGGTATAATATGACTTTTCAAGACTTTCCTTGTGTTGTCATATATAATTGACAAGATTATATTAACTTATGTATTTACGTAACACTACTATGTAGGAACTATTGCAATCAGCCTTGCCTTATTGCCTTACGCCTTTTATGTGCCTGATTGCAATAGGCAGTTCCTACATAGTAGTGTTACGTAAATACATAAGTTAATATAATCTTGTAAATTTAATATGACAACACAAGGAAAGTCTTGAAAAGTCATATTATACCTATACAAGCTTAGTACGTTGCAGTCATATTTAGTGAATTGAAATAATGATCATGCCTTTCCTTGTTTTGTCAAACGAATAGGATAAACTTAATCATAGTTCCACAAATAATTAAAACAACTGTTGCCATAAAAGAATCCAATTTAATTTTTATAAGTACTATTCTTGTTACATGGTTCAGAACTATATTATGATTTTGTTTAATTTACAAAGATTTATACGTAGTTTAACTTTTTATGGAAGCTTTTATTGTTATATTATGGAAGACTGAATATAAAAGTTCCTACACGGTCTTTTTATGATAATGAACGTTAGTTTTTCATTATTTAAAAAGTTTTCTAAGGCATTTTATTGTGATATTACTTACTTAAAAGTATTGCTTAAGACTTTTAATTACATAAGAAGTTGTTTATGTTGTTTTTTTTCTTACTTAGCGTCAGTGACACATTTTTAAATATAATTACATTGAAAATAAATGATTATGATAAACTTTTGGGGCTATTTATTTAAAAAAACCTATTGAAGCGATGTCCTTCACTGCAATTTTACCTCGTATTTGATTATGAGATGTACGTTACCTTAACTTTTTTTAAAAATTTCGGTCATTTTAACAGAAAAAAATAATGTAAGGGACATGTCAATTCCTCAACTACAGGGATATCTCAAATTATGATATCTTTATCATAAACAGTTCAAAATTTTATGCAATTTCGCCCTAGAAGTCATTTAAATCAGACAAGAAACAAAAAAGATGTAACGAAATAAAAAAATTGCGATCGTTTTTTGGCTCTCCTGAAAAATGGCCTTTTGTCCCTTACATTAATTCATATTTCCGTAGTCGCATGGTTATTTAATAATTTCGCACGAATTGCTTTATTTATCAGTATAACAGTACTAACATTATAAAGCTACCACAGCCACACATTTTGTCACAAGTTCTGTCATACATTTTGTCGCGGGTGAACGATATTTTTCCATGCAACAACAATATTTTTTTTTAGTTTTGACAAAAGTCGCAGACCAAAAGTTGTTAGTTTGGATGTACAGAATGAGCTCATAAAAGGATACTACCTAATTGAATAGATTTTTTTTATCGCGAATAAGTCCGCGCTTGACCACGCTTGATATTAAGCGACGTTACTTAATATGGTCGAAGATGCAGAACGCAGACCTAAAAGATACCTATTCACTCTGATCTTGAAAGCTTTAGATTGTTTCTGTTAGGAAACAGGAAAGCAGGAAGACTGTCTTTAAAATAAATCTTTATAAATACAACCAGACGTTCAATGCAATGCTAGACATAGCTTATCTAGGCCTCGCCTAGGTACAGGAGTAGGTACCCAAGTAACAAAATCTGGTACTATAAAAGACCTGAGAACGTTTTGGAGCGTGCTAATTAGTGTTCATGATTAGCACTATAATAGTCTTGTAAACGTTTACAGAACCCCGAATAGGCCCTAGTATTATCACTGATTTATTCTATAATCATTACATAAAGGCTGTCACGGTGATAAATCAGCTCTGTAGTTGAGATGTAAAAGTGATAAGAAACGCTTTTTAGTACTAAAATAGCTCTACTTGCAACTTTTTTGACATAAATTTGCTCTATAAAAGTAACCAAAAACCTATTTAAAGTGTTATTGTGCACCGAAAACGATTCCAATGATCTTTTTTATTACAATTGCTTGCAATTTGTGAGTTTTCTTCATGAAAACAAAAATCGGTAAGTTTATGTTTTATGTCACTACAGCCATTGTTGATAAACGTAACACGTAATTAAAAGGACATAACTACAATACATGGACTATACATCTGCGGTAACTTGCACTTGCGAAAATAATTGTGTCGCTAAAGTCATTACACTGATTTCAAATTTGAAAATGCGCCCTCATAATTTTCATGTTTTAATTAATTTTTAATTATTAAAATAAGAACTTCTTCCGACTATGGCTGCTATAGTGCTTATTGGCTCCAGCCGTGCTGTTAATGAGCTACCATGACAAAAAACGTCAGCCATTTTTTTCACCCAACACAAATTATAGCCCGGGAGGTTAGCGGAAAAAATGCAACTACTTCCTAAAAGCTGAATTTTTGGTATTACGCTATCAAGGTGGTGTACTAAAATACCACGGAGTCAGTCAACTGGGACGTTTAGCGGTTGGAGGGAAAAACTGTATGAATTAACAAAAAAAAAACATGTAACTGAGCCTGTCAGTTAGGCTTTATTTAAAGCGGCGCTTCTTTAAGTCCTGACTGACAGAGATTGTAAGTAACAAGGTCTGTCAAGTCAAGCAGGCTTTAAAAGTTTCAGGTAAGTTTTGGTAATTAAACTTTTTTAAACTATTTTTCTACCCGTACACCAATTTTCAGCTATTAGAAGTAGTTGCAAGATACTTTTTTTTTTAAATAATTCTAACGGGTATCCTCATCAAACGCAAAGTATTCTAGCTGACTGACTCTCGGGTACTCTTGTACACCATCATACTCGTAACACACCGAAAATTCAGCTTTTAGAAAGTACCTAGTTATATTTATTGCACTTACCTCCCGGGCTATTAGTTTTGTTATCTAAATAAAGTCCAGTAAAGTGAAGTACTTGTCATATAAAAGATACTGAAAAGCTAGTATAGATCTAATTAGTCCATTAATTGTAGATTTTAGAACATTTATAGTATGCTTTAGTTGTGTAGCAGTAACACAAACTCACTTATAGAACAATTTAAAATATAAGTTATTTAAAAGATGCGCCAGGAGTCCTTTTGGTACTATTTAGTACTACAGAAAAATGTTCATGGCTTTTACAGAACTAGCACCATAGACATATTTAGGGAGCTTTTAAAACGCTAAAACGTTACGAAATTGTTGTACAAGGTACTTTTACAGTGCAAATTTGTCTTGTAATAGAGTTTTTGACACTTCTACAGTACTAGTACTATAAAAGTAACTTTGACGCATTATTAGTGCCAAATAGATACATAAAAGTGTCCTTCAGGTCGTCTATAGTATTAAATAGTACTATAATCGCATATTTTACACCCATTATAGAGCAACACTTTAAGTATTCTTTTGTATGGTCCTGTAGACGTTTTAAGAGCTAATTTATAGAACTTAAATGCTCTTTTATCTTATAGAACCAAACCGCTCTGTTGAAAACCTTTATAGTACAAGCAGTGATAACGGTTACCACTATAGGTCTACTATATTACTGTTTGGTGATAAAAAGCCCTGGTTATAGAAGCTTATGTTACTTGGGTAATTGGGAAGAAGGTTAAAATCACTAGGTATATAGAGTAAAACAAAGTCGCTTCCCGCTGTCTGTCTATCCCTATGTATAGTTATATCTTTAAAACTAGGGGATTTTTTAATAGACAGAGTGATTCAAAAGGAAGGTTCATATGTACAATTGTACAATACACCTGTGCGAAGCCTGGGCGGGTCACTAGTCTGTAATAAGTATTTAAGACCAATTGGTCTTAAGAATTGGAAAGCTTAAGTATTGTATATCCAGACCAAAGAGATTCTGTCTATCCACCATTTTGATGGACGTCCTACACTGCGCTTGATCTCCACTCGAAAACATTCGGACCCCATCAGTCAATATTCTTCTGTGCTATTTGCCCTCCCACTGCCGTTACAACCCTGAAATCTGATTCTGACAACAAGATTCTGAAAAAAAGACAGTTGAACGTAATTTTTCATCATAAACTGGGTTACCTACTCTCGAAAAATACAGGTTTATCCAGAACGGGTTTACAAAACCGAAAGGAGGTAATTCACACCATCATCGAACAACTTTTTCTATGGCGCTCATCCAGAATTCGACATAAAGAAATCTGTAGTAGGTAGGTAGTTATATTATACTACGATAATATAAGTCGCAGAAGACCTGTGAGTTATGAATACTCGTATAAGCACGGTAATGATGTGGTATAAGCTTTATCTACGAGTATTCTATAATCCGCTCCATAACAGCTGAGATTGAACCTGTTGAAACCTATTGAAGAATTTGGCACAAGTCATAAAAATAATAACTAAGTACAGAGATAATTTATTGAATCATCAAACTGTATCATGGTTCGACTATGGTTAGGCTAAGGTTAGGTCAGGCCAGAAAAGTTAGGCTTAGGTATGTTTACAAAATATGAATGAACCTGAAACAAAATTTTAATTAATCCGTTTAAAATAATAAAAAATAATTAAACCTGTAACAAAAATAGTGATTAGTGATCTGTTTAAAAAATGTAGTAAACCTGAAAATAATATTTAATTAATATGTTAAAATTACAAATATAATTTATTTATAAAAAATGGTATAAAATAATTGAAAAAATACTTGGTCAATAAATAGCACCCCTATTCTTACTGTACTCTATTCGACACGTGTTTCGCCTCTAAACGAGGCATCTTCAGGACGTGTCACAGACTTCCCAGTGGGACGTGTTGACTCTTCGAGCTCACTCGAAGTGACATATTAATTAAATATTATTTTCAGGTTTACTACATTTTTTAAACAGATCACTAATCACTATTTTTGTTACAGGTTTAATTATTTTTTATTATTTTAAACGGATTAATTAAAATTTTGTTTCAGGTTCATTCATATTTTGTAAACATACCTAAGCCTAACTTTTCTGGCCTGACCTAACCTTAGCCTAACCATAGTCGAACCATGATACAGTTTGATGATTAATTACTAATTTTGTTTGTGATTTAATTTGGATTTTGAATAGTACCCTTAACTTATATGACTACGACAGAGCGGAAATACACTAAATATTTATTCAAAACAAGAACATAGATAATTGTTACCTATTTTCAGCACGCATTTTTTTTTAATAACTATCTAAATAGAATGAATTTTTAAAGCAAACCTTTTAGGTATAATTATATTCGTCAGAGGTCGTCGCGACCCTAGGTCTCAGCGGTAATGGAACATACTTATAGGTATTCTATCGTCTTTCATACGTCTGTCTGTTTTTCATTCGATTGTTGTAAAAAGGTGGTGATGTTTTTGGATCCACTTTGGGCTATGTCGTACCTACTGGGAAGAAGCAGCTACACAACCACAGACTACTATAGATACTATTGTACACAATGAAATATTCTACTCCTTTATCGAATATCCGAGCAATAGTAATTAAGCCGCTGTGTTCAAATCAATTTGCTTCTACATTTTACTAAGGCGCAATCGCAGCCTAAAGACTAGGGCAAGGCTAGGGCACCTGTAGGTATTTAGTGTTCTAAAAAAATCTGCTTTCTAGCTATAACGGTTCATGAGATACAGCCTTGAGACAGACAGACAGATGGACAGATGGACAGACGGACAGACGGACAGACGGAGAGCGGAGTCTTAGTAATAGGGTCCCGTTTTTAACCCCCGACGCAAAAGAGGGGTGCTATAAGTTTGACGTGTCTGTTTGTCTGTGTGTCTGTCTGTGTGTCTGTCTGTCTGTGGCATCATAGCGCTCGAACCACTAAACCGATTTCAGTTTAGTTTTTTTTGGATGAAAGGAGACTTAGGTAATCGAGAGTGTTCTTAGCTATGTTTTATAAAAATCGATTGAGCCGTTTAAGAGTTATGGTGGGTTAAAGTGGGGATGGAAGAACCAAAATTCTACAAATGTGCCCAAAATGGTTGTCGGGGGTTTTTTAAATTTTTAATTTAAGTTTTTATTACCCTTTGTGTACGGAACCCTAAAATTGTGAGATAAGTATTTAAAAGTTGTTCTTGATCACTAAGGAGACATGACCCCTCTATATTATCGCATGCCCCAATCCTAAATCAGCTTATGTTTGGAGAATGTAGGTAATAATTATAGTAGGTACCTATTCAATTTATTGATTGACAAAGCGTCCGCCGTCACAGGCTAGAATCACCTACTTGGTTGGCACAATTTTTGAAGTGAAAACTTATTTGGCGGCGTTGTGCATTTAGGATGGGTAAAAAATGTTAAATTCGCGTCACGTGACCTGAGGGGTTAGTCCAGGTTTGCACGTAAGTTGAAACTACAGATGTTTTCGTATGGCTCCATACATTTCTGTACAGCGCCCCTGGCGGAAACTAGGAAGAACTAACCAAAATGTATGGAGCCACACGCGAACGCGAATGTTTAAGTAAACTACGCAAAACCTGGACTAAGGGCTTTGTTCGAAAATTCGCAAGACGGCGCAAGGCGCTTGCGCGAGTTTGCGTGTGTGAATTGTGTGGTATTGTATTTTTCCACATAAGTAATAGTACATTTTTATGTTCAAGTTTTCACTTCTTCTGGCACTCCCGGAGTGCCTGATCGAACGGTCATGAATACGAGAATACCTACTATTTAGGTACGTATTAAATCATGAGCCTGTAAAAATCTTATAAGGAAAATGTTAGGTAGGTACATTAATAACTTGATAAATCAGTTGCTTGCAATAATTAATCAGGCGTAGAGCCGTTCCTTTATCCTTTACGGATACCTCCGCGCCTCGGGCGCAGGCATTGGGATAATGTGATTAATTCCTCTATGCGTATAATAATGTACCTATCTAAATTATCACAGTCACAGTCAATCAAGTCATAGTCCGAAAAAAGTCGCAGTCAAGCCTAAGCACCTGCTAAGCACGGTCCACAGAGTACTTTGTATACGGTCCAAGTCCAAGCCCTCTGGCTGGACGTTAATAAATTAACTCATAACTCAGTATGTAGAACATTTTTGATTTTACACTTGTCTTCAAAGTACGTCCTGGGGTGCGCTTACGCACTCCAGACTAAGATAAAAATTAACTTGGTGTCCATGTCATCCGTGGCATCCATCAGGCAAAAAGTCCTCCTGCACGGGAAGCATGGCAAAGGGATAAATAGTCTTTCCACCGTTATATCCCCTCAAAGAGGAAATAAAGTATGGATTGACAATGACAAGTGACATTTAAAGGTGGATAAAATGGTTTTCTCCCTTTGCCGTGCTACCCGTGCTGGCTAAAAAAATATTTGCCCCGTTCACGCACTCCCACCGGTATAATTTTTCTCCTGACTAGGCTAAGTTTATCGAGGTTTTTAGGTAGATAAATTGTGTCATCGAATCGAATTTGACAAATTGTTCAAGAGTTTGACAGATGTTATTGGTTTTTGAATAGATTTGAGCGCTATGATTGGTCTAGTCTAGAGATATAACGCAGTTCACGGAAGTTTAATGATAGTAAGTATGTTTGCCAACACTGCTTATGCCATGACAATCAAAATCACAGACATATGAGAGTAACCAGACCTAACATAACAGATGTATATTGAATCTATAGTTAACACATACGTAAATGTACGTAGAGTAGTCCTCACAGGTTAATATTAAAATAAAGAACCCCCCCCCCCCCCCTTTCGGAGATATGATTTTTTTAAATTTATTATTTTACATTGGCAAAAACACGTTCGTACCATTGCTAGCGACACTCAGAGCCGACTGCAGAGTTTCTGGCGGGAGCCTACTCGGAGTTTTGCGTCACAGATCCGACACGGACTGAATTAGGTTAGAAGGCTAAGGTGCACCTTAGCGTTCGTGTTAGGTTTTTTTTTGTCAACCCAAAACCTATCCTGCTTGATTCCTCCATCGGCACAAATCCTCACAAATTACAAAAGATGTTGATCACGATTTGCATTACATTTTTCTAAACCTTACCCTCGAAATGAGTCACAGAAGGGTCTTCCGTACCCCGATAAAATAGGACAAATTTTTCAAGATATCTATGATTCCAGTCTTTGTAATGGCCATGACTCATGGCAAAGTCAATGGAGGAACTCAGTACGATGCTCGAAAGCCTAAATCGAGTCTCTCAACAGGTGGGTCTTAATAATTATGAACATGAACAAGTCAAAGGTCATGTGTAATTCCCGTGTTGTACCCACCCCTATTTCAGTTGGGAACTCGGTTCTTGAAGTCGTTGACTCGTACGTCTACCTAGGACAAGTAGTCCAGTTAGGTAGGTCCAACTTCAAGAAAGAGGCCAATCGCCAAATTCAACTCGGCTGGGCAGCGTTCGGAAAATTGCGTAACGTCTTCTCGTCCGACATACCTCAGTGCCTCAAGTCGAAAGTTTTCGACCAGTGTGTGTTGCCAGTGATAACTTATGGCACAGAAACTTGGTCTCTCACTATGGGCCTTATTAGTAAGCTTCAAGTAGCCCAACGAGCCATGGAGAAGGCTATGCTCGGAGTTTCTCAACGAGATCGAATCAGAAAAGAGGAGATCCGTAGAAGAACCAAGGTTACCGACATAGCCCATCGGATTGGCAGGTTGAGGTGGCTATGGGCAGGGCACACAGCGCGGAGGACTGATGACCGATGGGGTCGAAAAGTCCTCGAGTGAAGACCACGTACCGGCAAGCGCAGCGTAGGACATCCACCCACAAGGTGGACGGACGACCTCATTAAGACCGCAGGATCGCGCTGGATGCAAGCCGCTATCAACCGGTCTTATTGGAGATCTTTAGGGGAGGCCTATGTCCAGCAGTGGACGTCTTATGGCTGAAAAGAAGAAGAACTACTACTTTTTATAAAATAGAACTACTACTTTCTCCGACATCTAGAATTTATAAATCAATAATTATATAGTCAAATACCACAGTTAAATAGAATATTGCATACGCTGTTGAAACAATTTATATGTAACATCTTTTTAACGGCTTAACAATAAACATTTTCTTATTCTTATTCAGATTTTTTTTAATCCAGCATAAAAATGATCTGGAGTGCGTAAGCGCACCCCTGAGTCATTTTGACATTTGACACTGACAAACAAAATGACAGTTAAGGTACTGTCATTTTCTTGTATCCGTAAACGTTACTCGCCAGGGGTTCTAAACATTTTTCATTATGCTGACCGATGAATTTTTGACCAATGAACTAAAGTTATCTGCAAGGGGATGATTAAGGTCAACCCGGAAAATAAACAACCTGATTTGTTTGCTGTTTTTCGCTCGATATTATTTACAGGATGGTTAAAATATTCATAGAAAATCAAGTTAAAATTGCACTCTAAAAAATAGTTAGATTAAAATAAAATAATTATTTAAGGGAGGCTCCCATACAAATTACGCGATTTCTTGCTCGATAACTCGATATTAATCACGGCAACAAGAAGATGCTCCAAACATTTACAGAAAATTAAGTTCTGTATTCCTTCAAAAATTAATAATTTAACTAAAATAAAATATATTTAGGGAGGATTCCATACGGTACGGAACCCTTCGTGCGCTCTTGGCTGTTTTTTTCTATAATATCTCTCATTCGAAAAAAAATAGGTACATAGACGAACCACTTTTTCAATCTTTTTTTATAGTTGTCATATAATTCGAAGAAAAATATCTTCAGTTTCATACAAATCATTTTGTCGTTTTTTGAATTGTATTTTAGAATACAATAGTTGATCTTTTTGTCTCGAATTTTGAGATTTATGCAAAAGTTGTTCACAATATTGATCTAAATCACCTGCTTTTAGATTAGTTCAATGAAAGCTGATAATCATGTACAATAATTATTACTAATACACTAATCATAATATTTATTCGTTACGCCAAAAAGATACCACATAATTTTTTACAAAAAATGACGGACGGACTTCAATTGTGTACAAAATTCGAATACTTAGTTCGCTCAAATCGATGTAGCCAATGGTTACATTATTGTTGATTTTTCTAAAATGGCTCAGCTGATTTCGGTAAAATTTAAATGGGACCACCTCGGGAGCATACCCTTTCGAATTAAAAAAGGTAATATCGATCGATGAACATACAAAATAAAAATACATACAGACGAACATAGAACCTCCTCCATAATGGAAGTCTGTTAAAAATTGAAAACGTTTACAACCGCTGCCATGGAAGATAGCAATTAACTTACGTCATCCCACCAAAACATTTTTTCTAAAATTTCCTTGAACTATTGTGCCCGTTTAACTTGTATGAATCAACTCAATCACACATGAAATCCGGGCAACAGGCCAACCAGACGTTTTGTTTCATTCATCACCATGCAGAAGTGAACAACTCGGCGTAAAACTTTAGCATTTAGTAAGTAAAGTTTCACTAATCGTTGCAAAAAAGTTTAGAGGTCTTGCGCGTTCATCCGCGAATGCTACTTCCGATTACTTACTCCAAACGACATCACGTACAGCTCCAGTCGCTGTTAATTTACGACTAAATTTTATTATCAACGATAATCTTATCAATGTAGATTATGTACACAAGTGTAGGGTCTGTGCCGTGCAATGGACAGCATATTTTATACCAGCACGCCGATGGGTGGGCGGCCGTATCTCGAGTGCCAGAAGACTTAGATTGGAGAAAACGCATGGAACGGAAAGAGTTAACATTGAGTTTCCACAACTTAATAAAACGAGGTAGTGTTGTGTACATGTTTTGCTATTAACTGTGAAATTGGAAGTGATATGTTCATTGTGAATGGTATTTACATAAAACCATATGTGCAAGTGAGCTCAGGTGCAGCTACACAAGTGTGAAATTAGAAATATTATCAGTTGGTGTTATGTAGGGAAACATTAAGGTGGTATTGTTTGCTATTTCGAGTCTGTCCTTTTCATAAAGATGCTAATTGCACAAGTTAAATTCTAGTAAAAAATCTTTTTATCATAGGTTTTCTTTGATCGACACAATAACAAATTGTTTATTTTCCTTGTTCATTAGTAACTTTGTGGTAACTTACTACTAGATTATCATAATATGTTATAGGCACTGTAAAATGTGTCCCACTACTAACATTAAGCACTTAAATTATAAGATTTTAATTCAAATTACTTTGTGTAAATTGTCTAAACTAAATTTCTTAGTGCTATCCTAATATTTATTATTCCTTTAGATATATCTAACACCTTGCACTTATTATATATCTAAGTTACTTAAATATTTATACTGCAAGATGTATCTGTTTTTCTCAAGTAATAAAAGTAATATTATAATACCATCTTATTAATATTAGGCCCATTAATTACTGTACTGTACCAGCCTTTTTAATAGTCCACTGCAGGACTTAGGCCTACCCACGAAGGGTGATTGGGCCATATCCACCACGCTAGCCCAGTGCGAGTTGGTGGATAAAGTGACTCATTGAAATTATGACTCAATGCCATTAAATTTTTAAGATCTATAATGTTAGAAAATAGCTGCATCTTAACAGAAACAACTTCATGAGGTGTGTTTGTTTTGGGGTTGATGGTGTCGAAACTGTTCGGTTTGGAACTTGTGTCCATTTCGTCAATAATGCAACTTTTGCTCACTACCCAAAACAAATGCTAAAACTCAAACTCTATATCTCAGAAAACGATCACAAAGATCCCACCTCCAGTGGCACTTCACACTGGCATTTTTAGCTGTTTTTGAGCTATCCAAACTGTGAATGGAAATAGTTAAAAATGCAACTTATGCTCACACATTCTCAAAACAAACACTGAATGTGATCGTTGTTGGTGTTTTTAACTGTTAATTTTGCCATCAGTAGGCTACCCGAACGCACCTATTGTACCTACTCATTCAAGACCCATAGAAAATAGTACATTGTTCACCAAGAGGAGAAAGTGACCGATTACCGTCGAGGGTGTCGTTTGAAGCCCAAGCCGTAGGCGAGGGCTTTAAAACACCCGAGATCGGGAATCGCACTTTCTCTCGAGTGATACATATAATGCTTTATACTACACCTACGATAAAAACTTTTTGGCTTTTGATATTTAGGTTACCAGCGCATAGTCTTACCCAAAATTAAAAAAGAAAAACCACGTAAGAAATGGATTTTCATACACTTTTCTCTCCCGCTCAGATGCTTTTTCTCCCCGCATATTTGTTCGATATGCAATGACGTACTTTCTACCGTAAATTTGATAAAGTATCAAGGTACTTTCCGAGCAGGTGTAGTATAAAGTAATTTATCCTGTACAAAATGCTAATTGCTAACTTTATTCTCTAGTTTGCATTCAATGTTTATTTACTTATTTAAATTAGAATTATTTTAAAACACACCAAGAATCTCTAATCACCAAGAATATCTTCAAAATGAAGTCTTATAGTCTAATTTGCCAAATTTATTTTAAACCTACTTAAATTGATAAAACTGTCACTGAGTTTTTTGAAGATCAAACCCCAAACTTTTTCATAAAAATCAAATGTTTCGGAAGCTTGCTCATTCTAACTTCCAAATGTCCCTAACAAAAAATAAGAAAACAAAATAGGCCATAGCAAAACAATCCACAAAATGTATTTATCAGACAAATTACTTAATATATTTATTTGGGAGTGATGCATCACCATTTGCTATCTGTATTATTGATTGGTATAGTGTGTTATCTATTTTGTTTGTGCTGAAACATTACTTTTAATGTAGAATGATTGATTTCATTCGCCTGTTCAACAAGTGATAAGAGCTGTAAAGATTAGTATTTATTGCAAACAGACATAAAGACAATACCATAACACTTCTATGTATAATCCACACACAAGTCGGCGGTTAGGAAGTTAGGCGTAGAAAGCTGCACAAAAAGCAAATTATAGGTATGCGCGGGAGCCAAAGAGACGAGACGCCGCGCCGTGGCACACCCGCCCGCTAACCTCATGCCTCCCGCGCGCTTGCTACGCTCGTGCTCACAACTACGCCACTTGCGTCGACATTGTGTACACATGCGCAATAATTATTGAATTACGGTGAAGTGTCATCTGCGTCTAACTTCTCATCCGCCGACTTGTGTGGCGCGCAGTGTACTCTGTAAATGTGTTTTGTTATAAACGTAAAAGGATATTATACTAGGTACCTAAGTAAGTTCGTATAGGCCGGGAGGCTAGCCCTGGTGTCAGAGTTTTTAGGCCGCCTGAAGGTCTCGATTATACTAGGTACCTATTGCTTTATCTTATTTATTATTTGTACCTATTCTTTGTATTATTTTACCTTTGTTTGTAATGTTATCATTGCCTTTAATACAATTTGTCAAGTAGCTCTCTTTTTGGCTTAGGCAGAAAGCTGAGTTTGCCACACAGGGTAAAAAGAGTCTAAAGTCTGTGAGAGTTCCAATATCTTTACCAACATACATTGAATACTCTCTGTTATAGCTGCTTTCTTATTAACCATGCAATTAAATTTCGAAAACCATTGAAATCATGCAAAACTAACAAATATACTTATTTGTTTCTATCATATTGTCACCTTGATGGCAAAGTTACAAATCTGTCATTTTAGCGAAATTCTTATTATTACTTATGTAAAAGTGTCCCTAATGTGGTACCTACATACTCCGGCAAATCTACAGATTTCTATCATCAATGGTAACAAATTTTCAATTGTTAAATCTGTAGTATTTATCATGCTAAACATCCCATAGTACGAGTACACTAGCATTCAAAACGCTTCTGAAAGTAACTTTGTCATTGTGGTACCGATATATAATATAGTACAATACAACACTTTATTGATACCAAAAAAATAAGAAACAACGAAAGATACAAAAACACAAAAGGCACAAAAGGCGGTCTTATCGCTAAAAGCGATATCTTCCAGACAACCTCTCTGGGATGCAAGGAAACGTATAGATGACAAGGATGGTGTAAAAGTAAAAAAATAACTAAAATTTTTATGAAAGATAGTTACTACAAATTTCTAAAAATCAATAAAATAAACTGCATAATAATTAGCCATTATCTATTTCCAAAGTGTTTCTATGGCTTCTTTGATGGTAAATAAAGCTTACAACTAAATATTAATATTCCAGATGAAGAGTTTTTCGGATACACAAACCAAGGCATGGAGACCCCAACGACTCCCGGGGACTGCATACCGGGACTGTTCCAGGCTATGGACTCACTCAACCCTGGCCTGGACTCGGACTTCGATGAGAGCCTGGCAATCCCGGAGCAGTTCTCTGATGACAAGCTGGAAATCAAAGAGGAGACGGATGCTGGTGGTATGTTGAACTATCTATACATATACAGTGTAAACTCTTTTAAATAAGATTAAGAGATAGAGTATTTTTCTTCCTTATTTTTCGAATCGATTTTTAAATTTCTAATTATTTTTCGAATTATTTTTCGGGTTTCGAATATTGTTTGGGGTATTCAAAAGAAATGAATTTGTGGTTAGGAGGTTACTCATATTCGATGTGGGATGATATGCCATACACCAATTCCGCCTAATGTGTTTTGTGCATTTCTCCCTAACAACAACTACCTGAGCCAACCCAGCTGCTTAAAATAAGAACATGTGGCCTGGATGCCATTCTTAAGCCGGGACCACACATTTGTAGCTATGTTGGCTATAAATTGTAGTCTTGGTAACCTTGAACCTTGACGCACGGGCTTTTCCCGCACTCAGGCTGCAGAAGAGGGCAGCCCTTTGTGCGTGAGTCGGGTGCCTAGTTGAGCCACCCGATGTCCCCGAGGAAAGCCAGCAGCCCGCTGACGCCGGCGCAGGCCTCCCGGAGCGTCCTCGGTGATCCAAGGGTGCTTGTTCGTTGTTCCGCCACGCTGTTGCATTTTAGAAGCATATGCGCGGCCGTTTCGTCTACCTCCATGCATCCTTTGCATAGAGGGCTGTCTGTAACACCAATAGTAAATAGATGCTTGTTAAGAGAGTAGTATCCGATGACTACTCCGACGACTCGCCCGAGTTTGTCACGAGTAAGGTTTAGCAGCCGACGGGAGTATCGCGGATTTAACTCCGAGAATGCCTCCTTCGTCTGTCTGCAGTCCTCGATACTTGCCCAGTATTCCTTGTGTCGTCTGAATGTGTGTTTGCGAATCTAGAATCTGACTTTGCTGAAAGACATTGTAGTCATGGTCCCACTGTGTCCCAAAATTCAATTTTGTAGATCGGTCTTGGACTCAAATCATCGTCCAATATCGGCCCCTGGCATTATTCGGTGTGGGAGAGATGGGTTCTACACTGACGTCCCACATGGGGTGTTTTGTGCTTTCCCCCCTCCAGTGTTTAAAACTAAGCCAGCCCAGCTCCTTGAAATAACGGAGCGTGGCATTTGGCGAACTGCATGAGCCGCTGAGCTAAGTTTGTCGCCCAATTAATTTATGTGCGGACCCCATTGCAGCTTAGAATCTACTGTGATACCTAAAAATACCGTAAATTCAACCGGCTCAATAATTTCGTTCTTTAATGTATAGGTAACTTTTAATTCAACATTTCGTACGTTCGGTAAGGAAAATCTCATGCACTTTGTCTTAGAAGGGTTTAATACAAAGTTATTGGCATCAAACCAACTATACAAATTGTTTAAAGTGCAATTAATATCAGCTGATACTAAGAGTCCTCTTTTAATTCTGAACAGCAGCGATGTATCAACAGCAAACAACAATCTCAGTATTCACTAGCTTTTTAGGGTTCCGTACCCAAAGGGAAAAACGGGACCCTATTACTAAGACTTCGATGTCCGTCTGTCTGTCTGTCTGTCTGTCACCGCGCTGTATCTCATGCACCATGGTAGCTAGGCAGTTGAAATTTTCACAGATGATGTATTTCTGTTGGCGCTGTAACAATAAAATACTAACAACAAATACTAAAATAAATATTTAAGGGGGGCTCCCATACAACTAACCTGAATTTTTAGACGTTTTTCACTCTATTGATTAATAATGGTAACAGGTAGATGCTTGGAATTTTCACAGAATATTTAGTTTTATATTCACTTTAATAATAAATAATAAAATTAAAACAAAATAAATATTTAAGGGGGGCTCCAATACAGTACGGAATCCTCCGCGCGCGAGTCAGACTCGTACTTGGTCCATTATTAATCATGAATGGAAGATTATTTGAGCATACAAGAAACAGGAAAGGCCCAAGTATTGACCCTTGTGGTACTCCCATTTTGATAGGTGATCCCTTTGATTTTACTCCATCCACTTCAACTATTTGAATCCGGTGGGATAAGCTTCAATGCTGTGCCTATAACTCCATAGTATGCTAATTAATTTAGGAGCGTCCGATAATGGACGCAGTGAAAAGCCTTTGACAAAACGCAAAACACGCCCACCGCATCATGGCATCTTCCCGTGCGTCAATTCTAAACTTGGTCAACTTTAATCCTGCATCTGTAGTTGACCTTTCTTTTGTAAAGCCGTATTGGTTATTAGATAGAACATTTTGATCATAAATTACCCCGCATTTATTGGCTTGGACATTTGTTCAAAATCCACCTGAGATGTTACATCACCTTCTAATTTTCAATATGTACTTATCGTTGAACTTAATAGTCGAAGTTATGATAGCAACCATAATAATGACTGTTGTTTATTCAAACACTCAAGGAAGGATACATAGTGAAACAATGTTAAGTATTAACATAATATTGAATGTGCACTCATTCAGTGACCCAGTGGTCTTATGAATATGCTGGATATACTTTGCTTTCTACTAGTCCATTTGAATAGAAATTTGGAAGTATAAAATTAATAATAATTATATTTCGTAAAAATCCTTCCATCGTGTACAAAATTCGAATATTTTGCTCGACATTACTGTTGATTTATCAAAAACGGCTCAGCTGATTTCTGTAAAATTTAAATGGGACCACCTCAGGAATATACATTTTCGCACTAAAAAAAGAATTTTTCGATTCGGTTCACAATTGGCGAAATTATCGATGAATGAATATACACAAAAATAATACATTAATTTTTGAATTTTTTTTTTATTTTTGAAATGTTTAAGTAGGTATATAAAAATTGACATCTGTACTAAAACTATCATGTCAACACATGCAATTTGGTGCATACATGTATGAGAAATGAGGCATTGTGGCATGAGGACGGACAGATACAAAAAAAATTATACAGGTACTTTTTACTCGTAGCTATGGTTGCTATAGAACCCTAAAAAGCAGAAATTTATGCTTTAGGATTCAAACCCTGTTTCTCCGGATTTATGAACCTATGGGCTCAGAATAAAATACAACCTCTTAGTCTCTGCCAAGTTAAAGAATTCATTTCACAAAAGATGTGATAATAGCTCAATAAAGACAGAATTAAAAACGCATTTTACACAAAATCACGTCAAACCATTGTAATGCAGTGACGGGTCAATTAGCCTAATGTTCTTGCTAGTTCACTGTTATGATCTTGACCTAAAGCATAAGTACCTACCTGTAGCTAAATATTGCCCTTGAATTAAATTTGTTTTGTTGCACTCTGCTGAAGATTTGAGTTGTAGACAAAATAATCAGAAGAGCAAGTAATTTCTATAATAGAGGTATTTATATCTTGGGTAGGTATGCCACGGGCACACTTAGACCGAAAAATTAATTTTATAAATATATTTCGGTGTTTCTGTTAATTAACACTAACTATTACCAGTAAGCTTAGGTCCCGGTTGCTTTAACCGTTTAGCCACGGTAATCTTTGCCGTGGTTTAGCCATGTCAGAGGCCTTCAAGCGGCTGAATAACTCTGGACTCTTGGCTAGCCACCCGGCCTAAGTATCTATACGAACTTACCACCTGCAAGGTAAGCAAGACGCAATCGATAACCATTATGCGTACACGATAAAGCCCCGTTGATAGTACGAAATCCGCCGCACGAAAAATCCGATGTAAAAACATAAACCTATTTAAAATTAATGCAATTTATCAACTCGCTATGATTCATGATAATACGAGTATTATTTTGCTTAGGAAGTTTTTCTTTGTGATAATTTGTATTGAAATTTATTTTATGTAAAGAAAACATCTATCAGAGATAAATGCATGTTATCACTAGTTATAATGACTAATAAATGGTACTTAAAATCGACTTTTGGACCGTTACAAAGACAAATATGAAATTCCAATAGGTACCTACTTACTTATATGTCAACACTTGTGATCGCCGGTTACACTAACATTGTTGAAAAGTGGTTGGACGCAGGAAATTATGAAAAGTGTAACATAAAATCCAAATTCACTTTTCCTAGTTTTACGGCTGTTCCACCTTTACCTATAGTCACAAATACATAGGTATGTAAATATTTATGAATAGGAAGGCTTGTATGAAGGCGATTACGTACCGTTATGCCCAAATTATGTTTTTAATAAGTATTATATAAAAAAAAAACTTTTTTTTAAAACTATCTTTTACTAAACAAGTACTCGCCAAGACGAATCAAACGAGCCGAATCTCGACGATAATCGACTCGATAGGCTTGCGTCGTTTCATTACAGAGTTCCTATGACCACCTTCCAGCTCCATCATCAGACCCTGGTTACCATTGAAAGACAAACTACTCGTCAAGACCATTCTAATGAACCCAAACTCGATAAGGATGTGTCGTTTCATTGCTAAGTTCCTTTGGCCACCTTCCAGCTCCATCATCAGATCAGTACCATGTCTTCATAATATTGCATTGTCACGCGATTTACACATGCATGCAAAATTTGGCTCAATCGCTCAGTCTGTAACCGGGAATTGGATCAAATTTAACTTGCAAGATTTGATTACAGACAGACAAACAGGTGAAACTAAATAAAAGCTTGTAAAAAGAAACAATATCATATAGCATTTTGCAATTGCCTTTTATCTCTGCTAAAACTCTGATTAGCACCGCATGACATTACCTACCTAGTGTAGCGGTAGGTGAACTAGGGGATTCTCTACCTTATCTAATACCTACATGATTGATATGATAAAGCGGTGAGTTCCTATCAAATATTACCCAATGAGTCAGTGTTGCGAATATTTTCCAATATTTCTATGAACGAAGTTTCTCAACACTACGTACGCCAATCATGGACCAATACAGAATCCCATATAAATAAGCCGATATAGACTTAGTTGCCCACCTTCACAGATGCGATGGCAGACAGTAAATCTTACGTGTGTGAAGAGAGATTGATAGCAAATTACTATCACTACATAGTATAAAACAAAGTCGCTTCCCGCTGCCTGTCCCCATGTATGCTTATATCTTTAAAACTACGCAACGGATTTTGATGCGTTTTTTTTAATAGATAGAGTGATTCAAGAGGAAGGTTTATATGTATAATACACCTGTGCGAAGCCGGGGCGGGTCGCTAGTAATATATAATGGCGTCCTCTACTCCTAGACAGGTCATAGCTCATTAGGTCTACCCGGCACCAAGGCCGTGTGTCAATCATATACTTCCGTACCACTTTTATACGTTTTTCTTTATTTATTTAGAAAACAAAAATGAAACGAAATGCAAATGTTTATTGTCCAGACTTATGTCCATAAAAATAAATTACAAATTAAAAAACATTACTTAGCAAAAGTCGTGGTGTTCTAGTGAAGCCGTGGTGGTCTAGTGGTTGTAACGCTGGCCTGTCATTCTTGAGGTCGTGGGTTCAATCCCGGTCCCGTACCAATGGGCTTCTTTGGAACTTATGTGCGGACTTTCACACCACTGGCTTTTCGGTGAAGGAAAACATCGTGAGGCAACCTGCATACGTCCGTAGAAGAAATTCGATGGCGTGTGTGAATCCACCAACCCGCATCGTGCCAGCGTGGTGGATATGGCCTAATCACCCTTCGTGGGTAGGCCTACGTCCTGCAGTGGACTATTAAAACAAGGCTGGTACAGTACAGTACAATACAGTACTTAGCAAATTTGTTTCAACTCAACGAATTTCTTTAAATCGAACCACTCCGTAAAAAGCTATGCGTTGTTAAACGTAAAAAAAAAGTACGCGTCGACTTGTAAACCTCCTCTGTTTCGTCTGTTAACGAAAGCTAAGCGTTTCTCGATACAAATTCGATTTAGTTTATATTATATACCTACTTATACATATAATACATGAATACGTATTAGAAACTAAATACATGACGTCATATAAATAACATTTCTCATGCTATGGTAAACCCATGTCGGTCTTACTCATGAGTCGTGGCCTCGTGGCGCATTGATTAACAGCATAAGGTCAATAAAAATCTGTGTTTTCAAAGCTCGCATCGGAGGATGTCCATTATCATCAAGATCATCGTTTCAGCCGTAGAACTTCCACTGCTGAACATAGCCCTGCCATAATTTCCAATGTGACGTGTGCGACTAATGAAGTCGTATTGTTTGATAATGTTGTTATCTTCTTTTGTTAGTTGTATTGTAGTAGGTATGACGTAGCAGGATGGTGAATTCCCGACGAGTTACATTTACACCTGATCCAGTAACACTGTAGGTACCTACTTGGGAATTTTCTCTCCACCGAGTCACACTGTTACCTACTAATTTCAGGACTTTTTTTTTTAAATCTTTATTAAAGTGCTTTTTCGCACAGCGAAAATGGCGCTAATTTCAGGACTTGTCTACTCTTATTCAAAGAAATAATAGATACCTAAGCTATACCTCACACGCACATCTAAAATGTAAAAATAAAGTGCATCAACGGATTTTCACCTTATAGCCCGGGAGGTAAGCGCAAAAAATTGCAACTACTTTCTAATAGCTTAAGTTTTGGTATTACGTAGTCATGGTGGTGTACAACAATACCCCGGATTCAGTCAGCTGGGCGATGCTTAGCGTTTGGTGAGGACACCAGTTTGAATTTAAAAATAAATAAATGTGTATCTTGCGTCTACTTTTAAGAGCTATATAAGAATTGGTGTACGGGTAGAAAAATAACTAAAAAAGAGTTTAACCACAGCCAAAACATGTAACACAGCCTGTCAGTCAGGCTTTCAGGCACCACCACAACAACGTAATACCAAGCATTCAGCTTCTATAGTCAAACCGCTAAACTCAGACATCGCCTGCGCGGGTACAAGGGCGCGGGGGTAGACGACAAAGGGGGACTGAGACAGGTGCGGGCGCCGGGGACCCGCTGCCCGCGCCTGTCTCAGTCCCCTGTGTCGTCTTCCCCGGCGCCCCTGTACCGCGCATGCGATGTCTGAGTTTAACGGTTTGACTATAGAAAGTAGTTGCAATTTTCTGCGCTTACCTTCCGGGCTATTAGTCTTTAGTTAATGCACTTTGTGCTCAAACTGACCACTATTTGGTTTCTAGGTGTATGTTCTTCATTAACACTATCTATGCATGGCCGCTAAATGCCAAAAAATCCCAAAAACATTGAATTTCGCACATTGACCTGGTGAAACCACCTTAAAAACATCTTGTTATCATCAACAAACTTTTTGATGTAAAATCTGAAGTTCAAGAACAGCGAGCATGAATGTCTAGATCTGTATGATCACCGTCTTGCGAGCTATTTTTTTCAACTCGATTAACTTGTAGTTGCTAGCCTTGACTAGCGCGGGCCGACATGTTATCGCTGACTTGCAGAGACTTAGTTACTATAATAATTATCTATCTTACTCGGTAATGGTCTGTTAATTTGACGCAGTTAAATGGGTTAGAAGATAAAACTGTTTTTGATGTAAAATATTAATTAACTAACCAAAAAATGTAGCCATGTTTAAGGATAAAAAAAAAACTTTATTGTGCAAAATAACTTATTTCTAAAAACTTACACCTGTTTTACAACTTAAGTAATAAGGAGTTCCTTTTTTATTTGAACAATAGGTGTGCACTGGAACCCACACTAGGCTGTCCTGTGTCGTGGGCTCCAGGCTCTAATTAACATTATTCTTATATAAACAGATATACATAAGTATATTATATCTGTTTATGTAAGGAGCTATTACATTAGTATTTACCTCGTAATTAATTGATTTTCACGATCAGTTTATTCATGAAAATATTTACATCCATCATCCATACATCAGCCATAGGACGTCCACTGCTGGACATAGGCCTCCCCTATGGATCTCCAATAAGACCGGTTGGTAGCGGCTTGCATCCAGCGTGATCCTGCGGTCTTAATGACGTCATCCGTCCGCCTTGTAGGTGGACGTCGTGTCTTCAAATCCCGAGTAAATAGGTATCTTCTAAGCGTGCTACATCCTAGACCGCATATCTGCTCAACATCAGTATGTAGTCAAACGCAAACCTATATGGAATAAAAAAAAACCTATTTTTTTCATCATCATCATTTTCAGCCACAGAGCTTATAGAACCAGAGAGATTGCGCTGTTGTCGCTTGAGGCAATTCTCAAGCACAAAAATGTATGGAAAATCTTGCCCAGAGCAGTCAAAAATGACAAATATGAATTGGAATTTGACACTATTGAGAGGAAACACGGCAACAGCCACTGAATCGAGATATTTTTCATATCTCTTTTTAACCCATGTCATTTGACCGGAGGAGGTACTCAATTCGACGCATATATTTTTTTATGTATAACCACGCATAACTTTTTACGTAGGGGTCCGATTTCAAAAAAAAAAATTTTGTTACAAAGAGTTGGTCGAAATTCGAAATTGGTCCCACTTAAATTTTATCTAAATCGGCTGAGCCATTTTTGATAAAACAACAATAATGTGAAAAATGCTACATCGATCCGAGCGAAATATATGCGAATTCTGTACGCGGCTGAAGTCGGTCGTGCTATTTTTTGCAAAAAATAATTATTCATCAGATTTTCTCGATCGACCCATTATCCCTCTGGTTTGTAATAGCTGTGTTCAGCCTGTAATCGCCCACTGCTGAGCATAGGTTCCTATTTAATTTATAATAAAAGAGAAGTTGTAAATCGTGACTCGCTTCGTGTTCACAGCCGTCAAGAACTTCGATTCGCCCTACACTTGGATATTTCTTCTAAAATCTTTCCTCTCACTTTTTCAGCATCATCAATCCGTCAATCTGTCCCGTTCAGAGTGGTCCACGACCCGCCGGTGAAATTCAACGCCGTGCAGAGGAAAGTGTTCATTCCGGGCGTCGAGATAAAGGTCAGATTCGTGGAGAACGAGCGGAGCGTCACTACCCACCTGCTCAACCCTAACTTGTGAGTAATACGACTCATTATTGCATTATCAATTGTTAATCGCAGTGTTCAATAAATGTAATAGGTTGCCATTTACATCCCTTTCACGCACGTGTGAACGAAAAGAGATGGAGATAATGATAGCGTTTAGAGAGCTGTTAAGCGTCTGATCCACGTATAGAAGACTTCGACGGTATGAAGGTCTTTACGTTTTATTTGACACCTTTCTGTTTTGCAGCTTACCGATTCTTTTAAAATAGCAGTGTTCAGTATTAAAGTGGGGCGTGAAAAAAATACATCATTCTTTCTTTAGTTAAAATTATCAATTTCACGTAACGTTTCAGTACTGGACATGGCTATTTTATAAGAAACGGCAAACTGCAAAAGCAGAAAGCGTCAATTAAAATTTAATTAAAACCGACAACATTGCTCGCGGCTCGTCAAGGTTTTATTTTGGCTCGCCACGCAGTGTTATCAACACTATGACTGGACTACGTTCTATGACTTTCGCTTGGTAAATTTCTTCGGACATTTTTTAATAATTTCTGTAGTCTTTTGTTTCTACTGTGAGTTCATGGACTACATTTGTGTCTGAGAAACCGAGATCTATTTTTTATACAACTCCTAACCCACATTTTAGGACATTTTGGATATTTACATTAATTTAGTTGAATGCTATAGCGAGGTAGCTTTAATTTTCTAACTTTGAATATGACAACATTTTGTAAAGTCGCGGTATTAAAAACCGACAAGTGTGACTCGTCAACAGTAAAGCGGTTTTGCCGTTTTCAAAACCTGTAGACTACTAAACGTAACCATTTTTCTACTAAAATCTATTGACATAACTTATTCTTCTCCTAATTCTACCCCGCCGTTGTCCGAAATCACATAAGGGTGCGTGAGCCCCAAAAAAATCGAATTTATGAAATCTAGTGAAATCTACTGATTTTTAAAAACCTAGTGAAAATCTATCACACTACCAAATTTACATCGAAAATCTACTACAATAGCAATCAGTCCACTAAGAACGGTCACACTAATGTAAAGTCGCGGTTTTAAAGATTTCGATTTTGATAAGCCAAACAGTCTTTAAAACCGCTGACGAGCCAAACAGTCTTTAAAACCGCGGTATATTTTTTTACGTGGATCAGACGCTTTAGCGATCACAGAATGGTTTGATTATACCTATCTCAACCTCTTATACCACTTGCACAGGTAGCGGCACGTAAGTCTAGCGCTTAGGGTACTGTGGAGGGGATGACTGCGCATAGTGACCGCCATACTAAACTCATGCGCAGCCATCCCCTCCACACTTCGCTCAGCGCTAGACTTATATGCCGCGACTGGTATGAAATTGTATAAAATGTCAGTTTAGTAATTATGGGTATGTCCCTCGTGTGCGATCAGCCTAACTTAAATAATTAGGCCATTTCACCCAACCACAGCTGTCTCATTCTCGCATATGCAAGTACGAGTACATAGGCATAAAGCCCGATTACAGAGGCGCTTATTTAGCGCCTCTGTAATCGGGCTTTATGCTTTATGTTTTCTGTTTCTTTTTCACTTTAGGCATTCGATAGAGAGAACGCTTTTTACGTTGCTATTAAATTTACGCTGGCGCCTCTGTAATCGGGCTTATAGAATTATTAAAAATCTAATCCCAGCAAAAACATTTTCAAATAAATGTTGCCAAGACGAGACTATAATACGCACTATCAAAACGGTGTCAGATCTCATGTAGAGCCCAGCTTCTAATTTCACACCCCCTAACTTCACAAACTCTACACCTTCGTTAAAATATGTGGCTTGGCCGTTTCGTCACTGTATGAACTATTTGTGTAACGGAGAAGTAATAAACATTACATAAATTTTAACCATACGCCCATGTGGACGGTAGCGAAACAGCCAAGCCACAATAGGTATATTGACTAAGGTGTAGAGTTGTGAAGTTAAGGCTTGTAGATTTAAAAGCTTGGCTCTACATGAGATACCTTTTGATAGTGCAAGCTATAGTCTCGTCCTGGCGACTTTTTACATGAAAATGTTTTTTATATTGTTTACTTTTGCCTTTTTGTGTAGTTACAAGATTACACAATAATCGGCCAAGCACGAGTCGGACTCGCGCACGGAGGGTTCCGTACTGTATGGGAGCCCCTCTTAAATATTTATTTTATTTAAATTTTCTTTTTTTTTATTGAAGTGTATATACAACTAAATGTTCTGTGAAAATTTCAAGCATCTACCTGTGACCATCGTAAATATCGAGCGAAAAACAGCTAAAAAATCAGGTTTGTTGTATGGGACGAATATGTAAGGGGGGCTTAAATTTTTTTTTTTTTTTTTTTTTAGTATTTGTTGTTATAGCGGCAACAGAAATACATCATCTGTGAAATTTTCAGCTGCCTAGCTATCATGGTTCTTGAGATACAGCCCGGTGACAGACAGACAGACGGACAAACGGACATCGAAGTCTTAGTAATAGGGTCCCGTTTTTCCCTTTGGGTACAGAACCCTAAAAAAGACGTGGTGTTAAAGGTAACGAACATAAACATCCATTTAAAAAAAATACTATAGGAAAGAAAAAAACCTAAAGTAGCAGAGTAATCGCATAGAATTGTGGAAAATAATATGGTTACTTTAGAAAAAATTAAAACTTCGTATCATAAAAAACATTTTATTTCAAATCCTCGAAATTATCAGCGACAACACAATATTTTTGTTAAATTACGTGGCCAGGCTAATGTTAATAAATAAATAAAATCCATAAATAATTAAGGAGGGCTCCTTAATTATTAATTTTATTCTGTTTTTAATATTTGTTGTTATAGCGGCAACAGAAATACATCATCTGTGAAAATTTCAGCTTTCTAGCTATAACGGTTCATGAGATACAGCCTGGAGACGGACAGACAGACAGACAGACTGACAGACGGACAGCGGAGTCTTAGTAATAGGGTCCCGTTCTTACCCTTTGGGTACGGAACCCTAAAAAGGAGAAAAATAATGTTAGTTTAAAAGAAATGATATCTATAAATACAATGCAAAGATTAGTCGAATTACTTTAATATCGGGTAGGTATTTTAACCAGCTTGTTTTATTCTGTTTCTCGACAAATATCTTGTGCGTTTGCCGAGTAGTAATTAAATTGATCTCCACTCAGTTCGGTTTAATTAGATCGACCTTGACTCGAGATATGTAACAATAGACGCGTTTTACCTTATACCGTGCCTTTATCTTGCCCATTAGAATTCGTACTCGAAAATAGCACTGGTCAAAAACTATTACGAAAATTACCAAATTATTGTGTGCTCGTGGTATAGTTTGACTAGGTAGTTTTCAGCAATTACTTGCTGGTTCCAACAGAATATCAGCGCTGGTTGCTCGTAAGCGCAACCAGCATTACTCTGAGTTGGGACCAGTTTTGTGACAGAAATACTAGGTAAAATACTGTTGTTTTTTGTGTTTTATCATTTGTTTTGTCGTTATGTATTGTACCTCTTATTTTTGTTGCAAATAAAAAAAATCTGTATTCTGTATTCTAAGTTAAGCGATGTTAGGCACGGTCAGTCTTCAGATGGGTGACCGCAGGTGATATTTACAACTGAGTGTTACTGTGGCTCGCGAATGTCATGTTAAATTGTATGTCCGGGTTGCTTTAACCGCTTAGCCATGTCAGACGACAGACTTTTCAGGTGACCACGAGTGGCATTTACTACTCAGCGTCGCAATGGCTCGAATGCCACGTTAAATGGTAGGCTCAAGTAGTTTTAACTATTTTTCCGTATCCGATGCTTTCAGTTAATAAATCTGACACCAGGGCTAGCGACTCGGCCTATAATTGTAATTTCTTATCGCCTGGCTGAGATTGTTAAAATCCGAAGACGTAGCTTTCAAATTATGCAAATACATTGCAATCACTTATGCCCGATTTACATTATTCGAGTCCAGTGATCCAGCGAGAATTCCGTCCAGTGCTAGGCTGGATCTGTAACGTCTACATTATTCAAGTTATTTAAAAACCGTTATTTTTAAATCCTTTCTTCGCCGCAGTAATCCGCAAAAAACAACTGAACGTGCTTACTGTGTCAGCACTGGAATGGCACTGGACTGGCCGTCTACATTATTCCAGTTGCACTGGATTGGTTGCTCTGGATTCAGTGCATTCCAGTTCCGGTTTATTTTTATCCAGTACTAGACGACCCGCCCCGGCTTCGCACAGGTGTATCCTTACATAGTATAAAATAAAGTCGCTATTTTCGTTTGTTTGTCTGTATGCTTAAATCTTTAAAACTACGCAACGGATTTTGATGCGTTTTTTTTTAATGGATAGAGTGATTCAAGAGGAAAGTTTATATGTATAAAAATTCCCGAAATTCCCACGGGAACGGGCACAACGCGGGTAAAACCGCGGGGCGCTGCTAGTTATACATATAAACCTTCCTCTTGAATCACTCTATCCATTAAAAAAAACCGCATCATAATCCGTTGCGTAGTTTTAAAGATTTAAGCATACAGACAAACAAACAGACAAAAATAGCGACTTTATTTTATACTACGTAAGGAAGCAATCCAGTGCTGGATTCGATCGCTGGACTGGAATAATGTAAACCGGGCATTAGTCACTACAAATAAGTAACTGAACTGACTGTTTCGACGCAACCACAAAATATTACCACTGTACTATTCTACATAGCGACATATTCTTGCCTAAAATTAATTGATATTGAACAGACAATAGCATTTCAGTATTTGCAATTCTATTTATATCATTCTCGCGTCGGTATTTGCGTCATACTACGTCGTAATACCTCACGAAAATTTGGATAAGTAAATTGTTTTGACTATTCAGGAATAGCACTGATGACTAATGGCCCTATCAGTATTGCTTATTATCCAATAAGTATACAGGGTTATCTGCTTGTCCTGTACTAAACCAAAGGGGGTGATTAAGACCATCATTATGAACAATTTTTGCTATGGTACCAATCAGGAATTCAAAATAAAAGTCAGCTTTTCCACACAAAATTGCAACTCCGAACGATTGACGACTATAAATGTATGAAACAGCTGTTTTTAGGGTTCCGTACCCAAAGGGGAAAACGGTACCTTATTACTAAGACTCCGCTGTCCGTCCGTCTGTCTGTCACCAGGCTGAATATATCAGGAACGGTGAAAGCTAAACTTTGAAATTTTCACAGATGATGTATTTCTATTGCCGCTATAACAACAAATACCAAAAACAGAAAAAAAAATTAAGGGGGGTCCCATACAAAATACCTGAATTTTAAGCCGTTTTTCGCTCGATATTAATGACGACACGGTGACAGGTAATGTTTGAAATTTTCAGTTAAACATTTACTTTACAAAAATAAATAACTAAATTAAATAAAATAAATATATTTACTCTCATACATATTATTATATTATCTCCCATACAAGAACGTGATTTTTTTGCTGGATATTAAATGGTACGGAACCCTATGTGCGCGCACTTGGCCGATTATTTTTTACTCAAAATCTGAGTTGGCTCCATAGTAAAATTTGTTCATAATGATGGTCTGAACCGCCTACTTTCAGGCTTAGTATACCAGTTCTGGAAAACCCTGTATAGAAATCTCGTGTTCAACAGTGTTCGTTATCGAACTCCCCCGAAACAAATTGTAATGTTTATGATACTTTTTGAGTAAATTTGGTTCTTAGAATAATTTGTAGGTTATTTTTCATAACCCTAAGCTTTGAGTGATAGTGAAATGAAGAGGGCTACGGTGGTCTTTCCCAGATTTTTGTATGTGTCAAAACAACTTTTGCTGAGTCGGCTAGATTCTCTATGTGTAAATCCATCACTCATGAGTGTATTTATTGCACAACTAGCGACCCGCCCAGGCTTCGCACAGGTATATATACATATAAACCTTCCTCTTGAACCGCATCAAAATCCGTTGCATAGTTTTAAAGATAGGGACAGACAGAGCGGGAAGCGACTTTGTTTTATACTAAGTAGGTATGTAGTGATACGTATTTTGTGTAGCTGCGGATGTATTAGTGTGGCGCACGTGCCGTAATTAAACGGGATATCAGAATATAATGCTCTGTCACCTCTGATTTTATTTACTAGCTTAAGTTATGTAGATAAGTTTTCCATTTTCCTGTTTATCTATTTTGGACATGATAGTCGATGTCCTTGAAAAGTAATTTTTACGAACTCACGGACGCTACTGGCTTTATCTTTTAGTACTTGAGCAAACGACGTTTCCAATGCAACCGAATATTACTCATATAGGGGCATAAGAGCCTCAGCCTTCTAGAACCTAAAGAGTAGCTAAAATACGAGGTGACTGCGAATTCATCGGTAATACTCTAGGATGTAGTTGTGCTCGTCATTTTGACCAACTTTCATCATCATCCATCCATCAGCCATAGGACGTCCACTGCTGGACATAGGCCTCCCCTATAGATCTCCAATAAGACCGGTTGGTAGCGGCTTGCATCCAGCGCGGTCTTAATGAGGTCATCCGGCCACCTTGTGGGTGGACGTCCTACGCTGCGCTTGCCGGTGCCTGGTCTCTACTCGATAACTTTTCGACCCCATCGGTCATCAGTCCTTCGCTCTATGTGCCCTGCCCATTGCCACTTCAACTTGCCAATCCGCTGGGCTATGTCGCTAACTTTGGTTCTTCTACGTATCTCCTCATTCCTGCCAACTTTAACTATGTGAATTTTATAGGTTGTTCGTTCCAAGTCGTCGTTTAGCCACTGCTGAACATAGGCCTTCCCTATAGGTCTCTAATAAGACGGTTAAAAGCGGCTTGCGTCCAGCGCGATCTGGCGGTCTTGATGAGGTCATCCGTCAACCTCGTGGGTGGCCGTCTTACGTACGTAATGGCCATTTCAGAATTTAATGATCCCATCGGTCATTAGTCCTAGTGCCCTGCCTAATGCCATGTAAACTTAATCCGCTTACCTACGTTGGTAACTTTGGTTCGTCTACGAATCTTTTCATGTCTGATTCGATCTATAAAATCCTACCTAGTAGTTTGACATGGCCTAAGTATATGTTAAGCGTGTCCAAATGATTCGATAGATTCTTCGTTAGAATCACTACATAGTATAAAACAAAGTCGCTTCCCGCTGCGCTGTCTGTCCCCATGTATGCTTATATCTTTAAAACTACGCAACGGATTTTGATGCTTTTTTTAATAGAGTGGTTCAAGAGGACGGTTTAAATGGATAATACACCTGTGAGAAGCCGGGGCGGGTTTGCTAGTTTAAAAATATACTATTCTCCACTCTAACAATTACTTATACTATCTTCTAAAGCGTGAGTCAATCTGGACTTGTTCCAATACTACGATACGTTATGAATGAATGAATAAGATTCCCAGACGGTCTTTAACATGGATCTCTTATGTAATGCAGTTGCTGCCAGTTACGTACTAACGTGGGCGAGACAAGCAATAGGTGAGAACTAGGCAGAGATTACCCTGTGGAGATTCCCTTCTCTGGAGTCAGGTTCTTTGATCCTTTTGACTATACGTCGATCAAAACTCTCCTATAAGTGTTTTATTGGCCCCTTTCTTTAAGTCTAACCAACGCAAATAAACAAAGAAAATTAAAAAAAAAAATTATGCACAGTATGATTACTTTTGACCGCCAATTCGCCTGATGGAAAGCGATTTTGTGGCCGAAAGTGGACTATGTAGATCTAGAAGATACCTACCTGTTCAATCTTACCTTAAAATTGTAGGTTAGAATTGTCAGAAATATTAAAAAATAACGAATTGTTTAAAAATGTACGTGCACTGGCACTAAGCCGTAAAAAACGTAATTGCACTCATCAAAATGATCACCTATATTATGGGCACTATCACCGAATATACACCTATCGCATAATACTCATATTATTATGGATATAGCTAAAGTAAGTTTTCAAGTTGATGTCATGCTTAAAAAATGCTCCTTATCAACCATGCACATTTCGACATAGGATCGCCAGTCTTTGTAAATCTATAGAGGCATAATCTATGGCTCTAGGTTATCACCTGCGTCACTGATATAGATGTCACTCTGTTTATCCAGTGTCAAGGCTATATCGATAGTGTAATGCACGGGTGTAATGGCTTATTTTATGCTCATGCCTTTCAGAATCCTACAATTTGGACGTACATGATATTGACATTTTTATAGCTAGGTATTTTAAGATTAAAATTATTAGTAGGCTTTGTCCAGATCGCAATGTCTAAAAATACTCACAAGTTTATTGTGGCATAATGGCTAATTAATTCTGCTTATGACATTTTATAATATCTTTAAGGCATATCTAAAGCGTCTCTCAGAGAGCTGCGGCGTTAGTGTTCGACCAATCACAGAAGCCGAAATGTTTAGTGAGGATTTATGCATAGTCTGAAATTAAACTAACAATTTTAATGAATAAAATACTATTGTATTGTTGTAGATTGGATTGTTAAAAAATCTGATGCCATTGTCAGCACATAATCGCAGTAAACCTAGTTTATAGTTCAATTAAACTCTGATAAATAATCTAATCTTCTAATAGTTATCGTGAGATTATCGGTTGTAAACAATTATTTTATTACAAATTTTTAATCTTCGAACGTACCGAAAGTCTGGTTTCAAATGGTTATAAATATACCTATTATAGAATACAAATGTATAAAATAACTATGTATTAAATAAGGTCGTATAGCCCTGGTTTCTGCCACGTGCAGGTCTCATACTATTCGCAGTGGTCAAATCGGTTATGTAGTTTGTTTAGAAATGCATCAAAATTGACTCATTATCTATTGTAAATGTATACTTACACTATCGCATTAGGTTACCTGTAATGATAGCTGTAATTGTAAATAAAAGAAATATAGTACCTATCAAACATTAATAACTACGATAAAATTACTAGACGAACGCTATTAAAATATCTGTGATAAAAAATGGACCAGCTATTCTTCCTTGCATACCTATATAGTTTTGAGGAAAATTTAGTAACATAATTACAGTGTTTTGCTAACGTTCTATGACGCCTAATTTACTGACTTAAACTTCGAATATTACTGCGAGAGTCTAACTTAAATTATGTAGATATAATACTGCCACTATATGCCTATCCAGAAAGGGCAATTGGACCATATCCACCAAACTGGCCCAATGTAGATTCACGTACGCCACCGAATTTTCACGGACGTATGCAGGTTGAGTTTTCCTTCACCTTAAAGCGGTAGCGTGTAGGTAGATATAAATCCCGCATATAACTTTTATTGAACACATCGATACGAGACCGTATTTGAATCCACGCCTACTATCAGACTAAATTGTGGTCAAACCGTTTGGTCCGATACTGTTATTCATATTTGTATGCCGACATCTGTGGATTCTACAAAAAAAAATGCAAGATAAGAAATCCATCTCTGCCGCTCTCAAAGCCGTATCAGCGTGTACCTACAATAATGACCGAATCTATTATTTTATTTGATATTGTTTGATATTTTATTCGATATATTTTTGCATTATCTCTTTGAAGACACTTATTAAGTACTTTAGTCAAAAGACTGACTCAGCGGTAAAGCGTTTGCTAATAACCCAAAACATTTCATCTTTTCCAGGTACACAATATCCCTACAACACGGCGACTTCGAATGGACAATCAAGAAACGATACAAACACATACTATACCTCCACCAACAGCTGATCCTGTACAGAACGTCTCTAAACATTCCCTTCCCCACCAAGACCCACAAGTCTCGTCGAGCGAGCTTCAAGAACACTGTAAATACTGAGCAACAGGCTGAGAGAGTTGCTTTAGAAGCTATACCGAGGAGTAATTCTAGAAGAAAGGATATGAGGATAGTACGGATGAAGAAACGATTGAGCGCACTGCCTAGGTTAGTATTTTTGTTTTGTCCATTTTTTCCGCAGCTAGTTTGCTGCCCAAGAAAGTAGACCACCGAAATCCAAAAGTCCCGTCGAGCGAGCTTCAAGAACACTGTAAATACTGAGCAACAGGCTGAGAGAGTTGCTTTAGAAGCTATACCGAGGAGTAATTCTAGAAGAAAGGATATGAGGATAGTACGGATGAAGAAACGATTGAGCGCACTGCCTAGGTTAGTATTTTTGTTTTGTCCATTTTTTCCGCAGCTAGTTTGCTGCCCAAGAAAGTAGACCACCGAAATCCACAAGTCCCGTCGAGCGAGCTTCAAGAACACTGTAAATACTGAGCAACAGGCTGAGAGAGTTGCTTTAGAAGCTATACCGAGGAGTAATTCTAGAAGAAAGGATCTGAGGATAGTTCGGATGAAGAAACGATTGAGCGCACTGCCGAGGTGAGTATTTTTGTTTAGTCCTTTTTTTCCGCAGCTAGTTTGCTGCCCCTTGAAAGTAGACCACTAAAGGCCCACAAGTCTCGTTGAGCGAGTTTCAAGAAGCTATACCGAGAAGTAACGATTTGAGGATAGGCGGCAAGTCAAGTCGGCGGATGGGAAGTTAGCCGGAGATGACACTTCGCCCCGTGATTCGCTAATTATTGCGCTTGTGTGCACAATGCCTACGCAAGAGGCGAAGTAGTGATCACGGGCGTAGGGAGTGCGCAGGGGGCATGAGGTTGGCGAACGGGTGTGCCCCGGCGTCTCGACTCTCTGGCTCCCTTCGCATACCTATATATTGCCTTTTGCGCAGCGTTCTGAGATTCTCGGATTCTTCTGATCTCGGATTATACCTACATAACGTCTTTTGTTTCGATTTCGAAAAAAAATCGTAATTTCATTTACCGTTTGTTGTTCCCAGATTTCCGAAGAAACCCGAAGTGATGATAACTTACGAAGGCATTCAACTCAGGATGAAGCAACTGGAAGAATATTTGTACAATCTTCTCAACATCTCCTTGTACAGAAATCATCATGAAACAGTAAGTATCACTCTCTAGCACTATTTGATTGTCATATAATAAAGGTCGATTTGCTGTGCCGTTTACTGTCTGCTTGCTTACTATTAAAATGCGTACCTAATGAAACTATACTAAAAAATATGCTAAAAGAGAGAGAGAGAGAGAGAGAGAGAGAGAGAGAGAGACAAATAGTAACTTCACATACGGTAAATGCACCGGTTGTGCCTATCATAGTCATTTTTGGCTACTTCGAATTTTAATTATTATATAATAGACAATTTTACTATAGAAATAATATTGTTAAATAAATTTTCAAGTACTTATTGAAATTCATATAAACAATATTTTTGGTGTTTATAATCTATTTTAGCAAATATTATGCTGACGTCAAATAGCTAAAAGCGGCCACACCCGGTGCTATATAAGCAAAATTCGAATATCTTGGATAAAATTACTTTTTGCTTAATGGTGTTCAGAATTCATTTTTGTCCGACTAATCTGTCGCGTTTATTATTCATAACTGGAAAAATACTAATAATACATAAACTAATATCCTCACACGTTTCTCTCATTTCCAGGTGAAGTTCCTAGAAGTGTCGACGCTATCGTTTATATCGGAGTTAGGCACGAAGGGTAAAGAGGGCATGATCCAGAAACGCACCGGCTCCACCCAGCCTGGACAAGCCGGCTGCAACTGCTTCGGGCTACTACGGACCATGGTCTGTGTCAGGTATGTAGGTGTCAGGTGTGTATATCGGAGTTAGGCACGAAGGGTAAAGAGGGCATGATCCAGAAACGCACCGGCTCCACCCAGCCTGGACAAGCCGGCTGCAACTGCTTCGGGCTACTACGGACCATGGTCTGTGTCAGGTATGTAGGTGTCAGGTGTGTATATCGGAGTTAGGCACGAAGGGTAAAGAGGGCATGATCCAGAAACGCACCGGCTCCACCCAGCCTGGACAAGCCGGCTGCAACTGCTTCGGGCTACTACGGACCATGGTCTGTGTCAGGTATGTAGGTGTCAGGTGTGTATATCGGAGTTAGGCACGAAGGGTAAAGAGGGCATGATCCAGAAACGCACCGGCTCCACCCAGCCTGGACAAGCCGGCTGCAACTGCTTCGGGCTACTACGGACCATGGTCTGTGTCAGGTATGTAGGTGTCAGGTGTGTATATCGGAGTTAGGCACGAAGGGTAAAGAGGGCATGATCCAGAAACGCACCGGCTCCACCCAGCCTGGACAAGCCGGCTGCAACTGCTTCGGGCTACTACGGACCATGGTCTGTGTCAGGTATGTAGGTGTCAGGTGTGTATATCGGAGTTAGGCACGAAGGGTAAAGAGGGCATGATCCAGAAACGCACCGGCTCCACCCAGCCTGGACAAGCCGGCTGCAACTGCTTCGGGCTACTACGGACCATGGTCTGTGTCAGGTATGTAGGTGTCAGGTGTGTATATCGGAGTTAGGCACGAAGGGTAAAGAGGGCATGATCCAGAAACGCACCGGCTCCACCCAGCCTGGACAAGCCGGCTGCAACTGCTTCGGGCTACTACGGACCATGGTCTGTGTCAGGTATGTAGGTGTCAGGTGTGTATATCGGAGTTAGGCACGAAGGGTAAAGAGGGCATGATCCAGAAACGCACCGGCTCCACCCAGCCTGGACAAGCCGGCTGCAACTGCTTCGGGCTACTACGGACCATGGTCTGTGTCAGGTATGTAGGTGTCAGGTGTGTATATCGGAGTTAGGCACGAAGGGTAAAGAGGGCATGATCCAGAAACGCACCGGCTCCACCCAGCCTGGACAAGCCGGCTGCAACTGCTTCGGGCTACTACGGACCATGGTCTGTGTCAGGTATGTAGGTGTCAGGTGTGTATATCGGAGTTAGGCACGAAGGGTAAAGAGGGCATGATCCAGAAACGCACCGGCTCCACCCAGCCTGGACAAGCCGGCTGCAACTGCTTCGGGCTACTACGGACCATGGTCTGTGTCAGGTATGTAGGTGTCAGGTGTGTATATCGGAGTTAGGCACGAAGGGTAAAGAGGGCATGATCCAGAAACGCACCGGCTCCACCCAGCCTGGACAAGCCGGCTGCAACTGCTTCGGGCTACTACGGACCATGGTCTGTGTCAGGTATGTAGGTACCTAATAATAAATAATAAACCAAAATTAAAAAAAAACCTTATCATTGTTTTTCAAAATTTAAAAAAATAAAAACTTATTATTTTAGCCATTGCCACGAAACGATGCTGATCCATCGAATTTGACCTCCACTTTTTTGTTTCTTTTAAGAGTAAAAAATTATACCTTCAGAGGAAAATAGGTCACTGTATAAGCGTTGACGTATGCGATTTGTTCTGTTCGTGCGAATTCGCGCCATGTGGGCGAGTGAAATGGAACGAAAAAGTAAACTCCAATTCTTTTTCGCCCTTCAGTTAGGGTCCCGTTTAGTGAGTTAGTTTTAAAATAAGTGACGTTGTTACTTTCCAGATGTAACTACTTCTGCACAGGTCTAGTTTGCGCGAAGTGGCAGGAACGGTGGCTGTTTGTGAAGGACACCTTCTTCGGGTACATTCGGCCGAGAGATGGCGTCATTAAAGGGGTCATGCTGTTCGATCAGGGGTCAGTATTATCCTTACTGTTTATGTTATTAATCCGAAAGTTAAGTTGGCTTAATAGTTTACTTGTTCACACATCAACGGAGAGACTTGATTTTTTGCACACATATACTTTAAAAGTGTCTAGTCTATAGGCTACTTTTTATCTCAAAAAAATAAGATGTTGTCAGTAAAAATAGACTTTTTTGATCAACTTTGCACTAAATTTTCCGATCCAATTTTTTTTATAAGTTTTAGGTTCACTTACTGAGCATACAATCACAAAATGCTGACAGAAACAGGTGGAGCTTCGAGCGCTATCTTGAAAAAACGTTTTTGGCCGATACCGCGGAAACTACGCACTTCAGGGCAAAAGTCTTGGAGACCATTATTGTAGAGAATAAAATTTCACATCTTTTGTTTCTCGTAAACTTTTTTGTATAACTTACCGTTTATGATTTATGGCCCATTCAATGAACCGGTTTTTCTATTGCGGCCGATAACTCTTGAAATATTAGGTTAATCAATAAAAACCGGTTCATTTAATTGGTCATAAATCGTAAAGGGTAAGTCTTGCAAAAAAGTTTACTAGAAACAAAAGATGCGAAATTTTATTCTCTACAATAATGGTCTCGTCGACTTTTGTCCTAAAGTGATTAGTTTCCGAGATATCGGCCTAAAAAATGTTTTCAAGATGCCGCTTAAAGCTCCACTTGGATCTATCAATATTTTGTGATTTTATGCTCAGTAAGTGACCCTAAAAATAAATTTGATCGGAAGTTAAGTGCGAAGTTAAATTCTATTTTTACTGAGCTAAATGGCTAAAAAAATAAAACAAATCATGTGTGCGAAGCCGCCGCTAAGAGCTTTCAGAAAAATTATTCAAGTTTAGATAACTTTAAGCTTACAAACGCTTCGTGAATACCTATGTTTTTTTAAGTCGGTAGCTGGCATCTAAAATAGCTAAAATTAAGTAAACCTTATATTCTTGTAGACCTTTGTGTTCCACGTGTAAAATATAGCTTTTTAGAATTAACATATTTATCTAAGTTTTAGAGTATCAAACTATTTAATTAATACTTTTTTTTGTATGCAGCGGATAGAAATGTAAGTATCTCTATCGCATCACAGATAAAACAAAACACTAATGTCGATTTGGTCATAGTACCCTTTGTAACACACAGATGTACATCATTATAAGAGCCATTTGAAACTAACATACCTACCTATTGTATTACTCAATTTTTTGTACATAATGAAATCATATTTTGCCACGTTCTAAATAAACTAACAATCATTTGTTGTTTCCATGTTACAAGTCGTGAAAACATGATATTCGCGGAATTTTGACGGACTATATCTTCATCAATTTTTGTTTAATTGACAAAAGAATAAATATCTGTCGAATATTTTTTGAAAGTCTATCTGACGGACTAAGTATATTTTTAGGGTTCCGTACCCAATGGGAAAAACGGGACCCTATTACTAAGACTTCGATGTCCGTCTGTCTGTCCGTCTGTCACCGGGCTGTATCTCATGAACCATGATAGCTAGGCAGCTGAAATTTTCACAGAATGTATTTCTGTTGCCGCTATAACAACAAATACTAAAAATAAAATAAATATTTAAGGAGGGCTCCCATCTGAATTTTTAGACGTTTTTCGATCTATGTTGATAATGGTAACAGGTACATGCTTGAAATTTTCACAGAATATTTAGTTTTATATTCACTATTATAACGAGATAGAAGACGAAACACTCAGAGTGGTAGTTATCCTTTTATTTTTCAAGCAATAATGAGGTCTGCTGGCTGGCTGGCTGGCATTTATACACGTCCCCTCTCAGGCAGGCGGCAGGGCAGAGCTACGCGTGGCATCGCGCGAGGGGGCGTGTCGGCTGGCGGCTGGCTGGCATGCTATTGGCTGCGGCGTCGGTCATTTCTGAACCGTATTGACTTCCGCCGCGTAATACTATACAATAATAAATAACAAAATAATTAAAATAAAATAAATATTTAAGGGGGGCTCCCATACAGTACGGAACCCTCCGTGCGAGAGTCCGACTCGTACTTGGCCGATTATTTTTAGTCATCATGCCTATTATAGACGATATAAAAAAAAACAAAAACATTTTCTATGTAAAAGTATAAATCCTCACATTCTGTTTTGTAAAGGTCGAATCAATTTTATTGGGGGATGTGAAGTTAGCCACAAACTGCGCGGAACCCAATCCTCGCGAAGCTGTTTAGAGAGCTTCAGTCAGGATTAGGTTTTCCGCATTTCGTAGCTAACATCACAGCCGTCAAGAACTTTGGCCTTTTTTTTATCGCGAATAAGTCCGCGCTTGACCACCGACTCGCCTGATGGTAAGCGACGTTGTGGTCGAAGATAAAATACGCAGATCTACAAGATACACTCTGATCTTGAAACGCTTGAGATTTTATCTGTTAGGAAACAGGAAAGCTGAAAGATGATTCCCTATACACCTTGCTATCACCCCTATAGTCTGACTGCTTAACTTAGTCCTCACCTGTCTCAGTCCCCTTTGTCGTCTACCCCCGCGCCCCTGTACCGCGCAGACGAGGACTCAGTTAAACGGTCAGACTATAGATTCCTTATAAAATGTTAATGCAATGTACTGTTGGTTCAGATTCGAAGTGTCTAGCGGCATGTATTCAACCGGGCTGAACCACGGGCTGCAGATACTGAACCAGAGTCGGCAGATGGTGATCAAATGTTGGACTAAGAGGAAAAGCAAGGAATGGATGCAGTATCTCAAAGCTGTTGCCAATCAAACCGGTATGTGCATTATACTTTATTATATTATGTATTTGAATACTTAATATATATACAGCAAGACCTTTTATTTAGTGCACAAATTTTTATCGCGCAATAGATATCATTAATAGAACATATTTCGCTCATAAAAAGATCAACTTTTTTTTCTTCAATTTTTTGTCAGACTATCCCAAAAATAATTAAATTGCATGCACCTTACGCTCCAGACAATAACTACAACCTAAAACGTATATCTCTCAAGGTCTCTACGTCTCGCGACGCATCCGTAGGTATTCAGACGTAGGGTGACATTGATTACCCCGTTTATCTGTATACTTTCACTTGAAGTTATTTCAATATTTTTGTACTAAAGTGAGTGAAAGTAAAGTAGAGGTTTAATTGTTTGTTTATTATACTTTCCGTATGCAAAGTTTGTGCACTGGAAATAAAATCACCCTGTATTTAAAAAGAGTCTAGCCATTGACACGAAATGAATGAATGAATTTGAATACTAGATGGCATTGTCCATCGAGAAGCCAACTTTAATATACAAGTTGGCGGATGGGAAGTTATGCTCAGAACGCTGCACAAAAGGCAAAATATAGGTATGCGCGGGAGCCAGGGAGACTCGCGCCGGGGCACACCCGCCCGCCAACCTCATGCCTCCCGCGCGCTCCCTACGCCCGAGCTCATCGCTACGCCACTTGCGTCGGTATTGTGTTCGAATCACGGCGAAGTGTCATCTGCGGCTAACTTCCCATCCGCCGACTTGTGTGGCACGGATTATACTAGATTGCAGCTGCATCTAAAAGTATTAAGTAGTCCCTATTTTTTTACTATTTATTTATTAAATGTACTACAACATGTAAAAAACGTAAATCGCACGCTTACTAGTGTAAGGTTTTCAGTATTTTATCATATTTTTTTACTATGGCGATTTTGGTTGAAATCGGATCTTCAAGAACGGGCAACACCAGACATGACAGATGACTCTCGAAGAGTTTGTTTTTGGGGCAGGAAAGGATTTTACATTTGAGTAGTAGGATATTGTATGGATTGTAACAACGAAGAATTATACAACAATTATTGTAGTTAAATCACCTTGTTTTAATAGTTACAAAGCCAACCACGCCACACATGCTGAGGTTTTGGATTTAAGGTATATGGAGTTTACACTAGTTACAAATCCACACGTTCGTTGTCACCACGGTGCGCCGCGACTGACTACCGTACTGAACTCCGAGGCGTGTAGGTATGATTCGCGTTCCGACAGTTCGTATGAAGAAGGAATACTGTTAGATATCATTACCGTGCCCTTAGACAGACGACTGGATCAAGACACAGAAACGCGCTGGATGCCAGCCGCATCGAACTGGTCGAATTGGTAGGCTTGTAGTGAGGATTCTGTTCACATTTCATTAAATTACCTACAATCAGCTATTTCTCTCCACAGCGCGAGAATTCACGTTCCCCAACGTGCACCACTCGTTCGCTCCGCCGCGCGCCGCCACGCCCGCCGCGACCTTCGTCGACGGCTCGGCTTATCTCTCTGCCGTCGCCGACGCTATGGAACTGGCCAGGTTAGTAGTTTATACAGGTGTAACGTCACCACTCGTCCGCTCCGCCGCGCGCCGCCACGCCCGCCGCGACCTTCGTCGACGGCTCGGCTTATCTCTCTGCCGTCGCCGACGCTATGGAACTGGCCAGGTTAGTAGTTTATACAGGTGTGACGTCACCACTCGTCCGCTCCGCCGCGCGCCGCCACGCCCGCCGCGACCTTCGTCGACGGCTCGGCTTATCTCTCTGCCGTCGCCGACGCTATGGAACTGGCCAGGTTAGTAGTTTATACAGGTGTGACGTCACCACTCGTTCGCTCCGCCGCGCGCCGCCACGCCCGCCGCGACCTTCGTCGACGGCTCGGCTTATCTCTCTGCCGTCGCCGACGCTATGGAACTGGCCAGGTTAGTAGTTTATACAGGTGTGACGTCACCACTCGTTCGCTCCGCCGCGCGCCGCCACGCCCGCCGCGACCTTCGTCGACGGCTCGGCTTATCTCTGCTGTCGCCGACGCTATGGAACTGGCCAGGTTAGTAGTTTATACAGGTGTGACGTCACCACTCGTTCGCTCCGCCGCGCGCCGCCACGCCCGCCGCGACCTTCGTCGACGGCTCGGCTTATCTCTGCTGTCGCCGACGCTATGGAACTGGCCAGGTTAGTAGTTTATACAGGTGTGACGTCACCACTCGTTCGCTCCGCCGCGCGCCGCCACGCCCGCCGCGACCTTCGTCGACGGCTCGGCTTATCTCTGCTGTCGCCGACGCTATGGAACTGGTCAGGTTAGTAGTTTATACAGGTGTGACGTCACCACTCGTTCGCTCCGCCGCGCGCCGCCACGCCCGCCGCGACCTTCGTCGACGGCTCGGCTTATCTCTCTGCCGTCGCCGACGCTATGGAACTGGCCAGGTTAGTAGTTTATACAGGTGTGACGTCACCACTCGTTCGCTCCGCCGCGCGCCGCCACGCCCGCCGCGACCTTCGTCGACGGCTCGGCTTATCTCTGCTGTCGCCGACGCTATGGAACTGGCCAGGTTAGTAGTTTATACAGGTGTGACGTCACCACTCGTTCGCTCCGCCGCGCGCCGCCACGCCCGCCGCGACCTTCGTCGATGGCTCGGCTTATCTCTCTGCCGTCGCCGACGCTATGGAACTGGCCAGGTTAGTAGTTTATACAGGTGTAACGTCACCACTCGTCCGCTCCGCCGCGCGCCGCCACGCCCGCCGCGACCTTCGTCGACGGCTCGGCTTATCTCTCTGCCGTCGCCGACGCTATGGAACTGGCCAGGTTAGTAGTTTATACAGGTGTGACGTCACCACTCGTCCGCTCCGCCGCGCGCCGCCACGCCCGCCGCGACCTTCGTCGACGGCTCGGCTTATCTCTCTGCCGTCGCCGACGCTATGGAACTGGCCAGGTTAGTAGTTTATACAGGTGTGACGTCACCACTCGTTCGCTCCGCCGCGCGCCGCCACGCCCGCCGCGACCTTCGTCGACGGCTCGGCTTATCTCTCTGCCGTCGCCGACGCTATGGAACTGGCCAGGTTAGTAGTTTATACAGGTGTGACGTCACCACTCGTTCGCTCCGCCGCGCGCCGCCACGCCCGCCGCGACCTTCGTCGACGGCTCGGCTTATCTCTGCTGTCGCCGACGCTATGGAACTGGCCAGGTTAGTAGTTTATACAGGTGTGACGTCACCACTCGTTCGCTCCGCCGCGCGCCGCCACGCCCGCCGCGACCTTCGTCGACGGCTCGGCTTATCTCTCTGCCGTCGCCGACGCTATGGAACTGGCCAGGTTAGTAGGATATAGGTGGAAAAATAATTAAAAAAGAGTTTAACCACAGCCAATCACCCAAAACATGTAACAGAGCCTGTCAGTCAGGCTTTAAAGCGGCGCTACTTCAAAGCTTGACTGACAGGCTTTGTTACTTGTTTCAGGTAATTTTCTGTGGTTAAACTTTTTTCTGGTTATTTCTCTACTCGCACACCAATTTTCAACTTTTAAAAGTACTCATTTATGTTTTAAACTTTCAAACGGGTATCCCCACCAAACGCTAAGCATCCCATCTGACTGAATCCGGGGTATTGTTGTATACCACCAGGACAGCGTAATACCAAAAATTCAGCTTTAGTTTTAGCTTACCTCCCGGGCTATGTGCTATAGCACGCAAGTCCACAATATGTTTTCTCTGACATTCAATAACTTTGAAAGCATGCAAATTGCACCTTTGTCGTCATAGATGTAAAAATCAGCTGTTCCATACAATAGTGCAACTCGGAATCGATAAAATTTCTGAAACAGCTGTTTTTTTTTATCAAATTCTGGGTTGGCCTTAGAGTAAAAGTGGTTGTCTAATTAATAGATCTAATGATGTCTGAATTATCTCCTTTTGACTTAGTACACCAGTTCTTGTTAATCCTGTACAGCGTTTCATTTTCTATTTTAAATGATATCTAGTCGAAACGCAGTGGAAAACACTATAAAAATATTTTTCTCTTTTTCTGTCACTGTACGAATGTATCTTCTATTTCAGGGAGGAGATATTTATCGCAGACTGGTGGCTAAGTCCAGAGATCTACATGAAACGGCCCGCCTTGAACCCGAACTATTGGAGGCTCGACACCATACTGAAAAGGAAGGCAGTAAGTATCCATGGGATAAAAACTACCATAACATAGTACGTAGTGAGTAAAATAATAAAAACATGAATTCAATTTTCCCATACAAAATGTTCCTGCATGTAAAAGTTGTCATTGACAGTTGACAGATGGTGAGATGAAGTTCACCGGGTCAGCTAGTTTAAAATAATTCCGTAACCGACTAACAACAGCACAGACCACAGTTTCTTCGGGCGACACATATTATTATGTGTATACAGGCACGGGCATAGATTACGGGATGTTTTTAGGGTTCCGTACCCAAAGGGTAAAAAAACGGGACTCTATTACTAAGACTTCGATGTCCGTCTGTCTGTCTATCACCGGGCTGTATCTCATGAACCATGATTGCTAGGCAGCTGAAATTTTCACAGATGATGTATTTCTGTTGCTGCTATAACAACAAATACTAAAAACATAATAAAATAAATATTTAAGGGGGGCTCCCATACAACAAACGTGATTTTTGGGAGATTTTTGCTCGCTATTAACAACGGCAAGAGAAATGGGGCTCCCATACGGTACGGAACCCTTCGTGCGCGAGTCCGACTCGCACTTGGCCGATTTTTTTTTTACTCCTGTTCTCCGGGTATTTTTCCAGGATTGTACTTATGTAATGCTTTTATTTTCTTATTCTATTACAATTTTTATTCATATACATGTTTGTATTGCCTAGGTCTTTCACATTTATCAAAGGTATATACAGAGTTATTCCTAATCAATTAGCATCCTTTCAGGGGCTTATTCTGAACATCAAAACTAACAACTTTTGTTCTGTAACTTTTGTCAAAACTAAAAAAAAATGTTTTTTCATAGAAAAATATCGTTGACCCGCGACAAAATGTATGGAACAGCTGAATTTCTTTTGAGTTTTAACAAAAGTTAGTTTTGATGTACAGTATAAGCCCCTAAAAGGATGCTAATTGATTAGAAATAACCCTGTATAAGATTATCATATAAGTGAGACGAAATGTTTCTTGTGACACAACTATAAAGATCTTAGAACCTAGTACGGTGTGGTATATTGGGCAAAGACCTGTAAGGTAAAATTTCGTAGACGATTGCACAATACTGCAGCAGATTACACATTTACAGACTCTGACACACACTATGGAATTATACTTTAAGCTTTCCTCAAAATGAGGTTGGAAGTTGATCATCTGTGTATTATTTTGCAGGCTCAAGGTGTAAAAGTATTCATATTGCTGTACAAAGAAGTTGAAATGGCTCTTGGTATTAACAGTTTTTACAGCAAAAGCAGACTCGCTAGCGAGTACATTAAAGTAAGTATTTGGATATTACATTCTATTGTAATATTAACATCACATCGTGATAACTATTAAATAAACGAACATTAATAGAAATACATGTCTTTTTCCTTTTTTGAGAACTAACTGTACACGATAAAAACTGCGTAAATATGTGTGTAGCTTCACTTCCAAAAATAATTAATACGATTAATACCTTCGTCGTCAAATAGTTCACTAATGAACATCGATTATTTTAAATCGGTTTGTCAAATTTTACTAAAAACAATATGTAAATAATAAATATAAATAAAAGCGTATTATTCTAACGTTAGGTTTTCCGTCATCCAGACCACGCGAAAGCTGGCGTGTTGTTCTGGGCGCACCACGAGAAGATCGTCTGCATCGACCAAACTGCCGCCTTCCTCGGGGGCATCGACCTCTGTTATGGACGCTGGGATGACCATAAACACAGGTGAGTCACGTAGCGACGATAAACACGTGTTAGTCACGTGTCGACCATAAACAGTTTAGTTACGTGTCAACCATAAAAACAGGCTAGTCTCGTGTCGACCATAAACACAACTTAGTTACGTGTCGACCATAAAAACAGGCTAGTCACGTGTCGATCATAATCACAGATTAGTCACGTGTCGACCATAAACACAGGTTAGTTACCTATCAACCATAAAAACAGGCTAGCCACGTGTCGACCAGAAACACAGGTTAGTTACGTGTCGACTATAAAAACAGGCTAGTCACGTGTCGACCAGAAACACAGGTTAGTTACGTTTCGACCATAAAAACAGGCTAGTCACGTGTCGATCATACACAGGTTAGCCACGTGTCGACCATAAACACAGGTTAGTTACCTATCAACCATAAAAACAGGCTAGCCACGTGTCGACCAGAAACACAGGTTAGTTACGTGTCGACCATAAAAACAAGTTAGTCACGTGTCGACCAGAAACACAGGTTAGTTACGTGTTGACTATAAAAACAGGCTAGTCACGTGTCGACCAGAAACACAGGTTAGTTACGTTTCGACCATAAAAACAGGCTAGTCACGTGTCGATCATAAAAACAGGTTAGCCACGTGTCGACCATAAACACAGGTTAGTTACCTATCAACCATAAAAACAGGCTAGCCACGTGTCGACCAGAAACACAGGTTAGTTACGTGTCGACCATAAAAACAGGTTAGTCACGTGTCGACCAGAAACACAGGTTAGTTACGTTTCGACCATAAAAACAGGCTAGTCACGTGTCGACCAGAAACACAGGTTAGTTACGTTTCGACCATAAAAACAGGCTAGTCACGTGACCATAAACACAGGTTAGTTACGTGTCGACCATAAACACAGCTTAGATACGTGATGAAAACGCACCACGAGAAGATCATCTGCATCGACCAAACTGCCGCCTTCCTCGAGGGTTCACCTCTGCTACGGACGCTGGGACGATCATAAACACAGGTTTGTCGCTTATTAGTCACGTGTCGATCATAAACACAGGTTAGTCGCTTATTAGTCACGTGTCGATCATAAACACAGGTTAGTCGCTAATTAGTCACGTGTCGATCATAAACACAGGTTAGTCGCTAATTAGTCACGTGTCGATCATAAACACAGGTTAGTCGTTTATTAGTCACGTGTCGATCATAAACACAGGTTAGTCGCTAATTAGTCACTTGTCGATCATAAACACAGGTTAGTCGCTTATTAGTCACGTTTCGACCATAAATCCAGGTAAGTCAGGTGGCAGTATTGTGTATTAATTTGGTTGCATATTTGTTCCAGGCTAACAGACCTCGGAAACGTAGCTCAGCCCCAGAATTCGATTCGTACGAAGAAAAAGACGTCAAGCTCTCCCGGCGGCCGCCTCTACGTGCCGTACGCGAATGGTCTGCAAGCCACCATCGAACTGGCCAAGACTTCCAAGGATCTCGTTATTAGTCTCAATGAGTGAGTTACAGTATCGCGGTGATGGTATCTAACAGTATTGTGACTCGGCCCTGTCCTTGAAAAATATATCGACAGCGCCACGTGGCCACGCAGAACGTATCACGCTCTGGGGCTGCTCGCCTTTAACATTTTAATTTCATCTAGGTACTTACTCTTTATCTACATAAGTTTGTTTCTAGTTTTCTGTTTTAAAGAACACCTACATAAGTTTGTTTCTAGTTTTCTGTTTTAAAGAACACCTACATAAGTTTGTTTCTAGTTTTCTGTTTTAAAGAAATAAATTTTAGGCGACATCTTACACACGGTCTTTGACCCCAAACTAAGCAAATAGCCCAGTCGGGATAGCATTTTGAATTGCAAAAATTCCCGGCAGCAATTATTTTCCTGCAACTTTTAATGGGAGTTCAAGGTAGTCTAAATCCAAATTGGCGACCAAATTCCGCCGGTGCGTTAGCCGCCATCTTGAATTTAAGGGGGGAACCTTAATTATACCTAATTTATTAGTTGCAAGTTTTTTCGTACGATCGTTATTTTTCGATTTAAACGCGTAAAAAGTGGTAAAGTATTATTATCAAATTATCTCGATTATTATTAAATTAATGACATAAATGTATATGAACAAAGTTGTAGAGAATTAAGTTTTCTAAAATTTTGGATTCTTGATTTTGTTTTCCTGGATTTTTAAAGCTTGCAAGAAAAAAAATCGAATTTTCTGCTTCCAAGTCTTATAAGGCAGAACACGGCAGAAATCACAACAAACTTGCAAGCGATAAATTCGTGGATCGTGGATTAGGTCTACTGGGGACACCACGTAAAATATTAAAAAACAATAATAATTACTTAAATCTCGTAATTTAGGGAAATTTAATTCCCTACAATATTGTTCATGTACATGTATGTCATAAAGTTAATAATAATCGAGATAATTTGATAATCATACATAACCACTTTTTTAGCGTATAACTCGAAAAATATCGATTGTACGAAAAAACTTGCAACTAATAAATTGTAGACATTCACATTTACAACAACTTTAGTCCTCACCATTTTTGTTGAAAAGTTAAAAATGACCAAAATATTAAACCATTCCCCCTAAGATTCAAGATGGCGGCTAACGCACCGGCAGAATTTGGTCGCCATTTAGGATTTAGACTACTTGTTACCCCCATTATAGGTTGCAGCAAAAAAATTGCTGCCGGGAAGTTTTGCAATTTCAGGCCCTTTTTTTGACTAACCCGACTGGGCTAAAAGCTTATGATGTGGCTGCCAGAGACTGATATACTACTTATACATATTTGAAATACATATACTTATATAAAAAGTACCTAAATAACATCCAGATACAGAGCAAACGCCTATGTTCATCACATAAATGCTTGTCCTGGATCGAACCCACGTCTCTTTGATCCAGAAGTTAGGGTCGCTAACCACTGAGCCCCTGAGGCAGTCAAGTTTATATAAAACTCGAATTCAAATTTTTTACACAATTATTTTTTACCTATTATGATGTAAAATTATTATTTTTATTACAAAAAAGAAATTCGTTATGAATGAAAAAGGAAGCGTTCAATAAAAATACATATTGTGTTTTTTGATGTTTTTAAGGTTCCGTAGTAAAACGAGGAACCCTAAAAACGTTTATCGCATGCTAACTAGTTACAAATCCACACGTTCGTTCGTCACTACGGCGCGCCGCGACTGACTAGTAGCATACCGCACTCCGAGGCGCGTAGGTATGATTCGCGTTCCGACCGTTTGTATGAAGACTTACTGTTAGAAATCATTACCGTGTCATTTCGATCTAAATTCAACGTGAACACGATGCGTGTCGTTGTTCGGTGGCAAATTTACATGTATTTGGTGAATATTATGTTTACGCTGAGCCTTGAGACTTCTAGAGCGTGGTTATCCTAAAGTATTGGCACAGGCGATAGCAATGCGCCTCACGATGTCTTTTTATTGTTTCACTAATTTACTGTTTTATTTTTTTTGTAGCTCTCGTAGCGTAGTTTGACTAGGTGATTGTCAGCGATCACCGAAATTAAGCAACGTTCCGCACGGTCAGTATTTGGATGGGTGACCGCGGGTGGCATTTTCCAACTGAGCGCTACCGTGGCTCGGATGACACGTTAAATTGTAGGTCCCGGTTGTTTTAACCGTTTAGCCAAGTCAGAGGCCTTCAGGCGGCCTAAAAACTCTGACACCAGGGCTAGCCACCCGGCCTATACGAACTTACTTACTTACTAATTTACAGAGTATGCACCGCGTGTCGTCGCTACAAATGAAAAATATAACATTGTTTCCGTTTATTCCATAGTATAGATAACACGCAAATCTTACATTTTTCCTATTTACAGTAGTACATTGAAAATCGAAGAGAAAAGCAAAGGGGACTCCGAAGCAGAAAAAGAACCTCCTGATCCGGACGGCGAAACTGAAAATGTTCCAGCGGCCAACTTGCCCGTGCTAGAACCAGGGGACCAACTACTCATTACTGGGCCCAATACGCACCAGGATTTATCGAGGTAATAATATATTCTATAGGAACGTTGGTTGATGCGTTTTGACTACACATTGTTTTACAAACATTTTACAATAGGCATGAAAAAAAAAATATAATTAGTCCTTTATTAAAAAATATTGGACACGTATTTTTTTCTTATGTCAATCAAACTATAAACAACAAAGATAAACCTTGTCAAAGTCCGGGAGTGGGGGCTCGTGACGTCACTTCTCTGTCAAAAGTCTATACTTTTCTTGTGTAGTCGTGACGTTACGCAGAACTTTAACTGGATATATCTTTATCAATTTTTGTTTATTTGAAAAAAGAACAAAAATTGTAAAAATCCATCTGACGGACAATTTTTTATGCTTTAGCTATTGTTTACCACAAAAAGGACTGCAAGTTGTTATTCACAGCTCGCTCCATACAACTAAAAATCTGTGTAGCAGTCGATTTTGAGTTTGTCTGAATTCTTACTTCAAAGATTTCGGAATATTTGCACCGAAAAGACCGCGTGCAGTTTAAAGTTTGCCCTCTAATACTAAAAAGTAGACTTTTATACAAAAATGTATTTTTATTTCTTTTCTAGATTCGAAACTCCTGAAGTCCAAAAACGTAACGTGCTAAACAAAATCACCGACAGAGGAAAAGATATGCTTAGCATCATCTACCCTCCTTTCGAAGAGGAGCGAATAGAGCAGAAATTCGACGATTCCGAGCGAAAAAAGGCAGAAAAATACGCTTTATCCAATGACCAGTTACTCTTAACTGATGCGTTGGGTATTAAAACAACTGATGTCAAAAGGACGGTAGTTGAAAAAACTCCGTTAGCGAAAGTGATAGAGGGTAGAGTGATAACGGAGAGTACTAAAGATGCGTTGGAGGATGTTGAGGGAAACTCGAAATTGTGGATAGGGAAGGATTACACGAACTTTATTGTTAAGGATTTCAATAATTTAGATCTGCCTTTTGTTGGTGAGTAACTTCTGTTCTTCTTCTTCTTTGTTGAGTATTTTTAGCTTAACATAAGTCTTGAAACAAATGTCATTTTCAACTCACAGAAGAAAAAAATATCATTTTTTCTTCTTTCATGGTCATACTTAGAGAATTGACTTTTTTCGTTAATATGTTGAAAACTGGTATAGTGGATTTCTTATCAAGTCTTACAAATATTTGATACTTTTCTTCCAAATAGTCGATGTAAGTACCTAAGTCAAAGATGAAAATTTAAGTCCAAAAGAAAGTCACAATCAAATCCATATGACATTTTAGTAAAACAGTAGAGATAATGATTCATAATACACATTTAAAAAGATAATGGCATCCCAGAGTGATGAATGATTAGCTTATTGTTGAACGAAAAAAAATAATGGCCGCCCTTACACATATAAATTGCTTTCGTAAGATTTATGTAATAAATTACAATAAGCGACTTCCAAAAAGTGTTTTCATTTGCAAATGTATCGTAAGTTGATTACGTAATTCTCTTATATGAGTAAAATTTACAAGTGTAAGGGCGGCCTAGTATATATATTAAATAATTAAATTATATTACAAATTATTATCATTCCATTTCAGACTTAGTAGATAGAAACTCAACGCCTAGAATGCCGTGGCACGATATAGGGGTATTAGTACAAGGCGCGGCGGCGCGGGACGTGGCGAGACATTTCATACAGCGGTGGAATGCTATCAAACTGGAGAAAGCTAGGTAAGGCATTAGAAATTTCAGAATTTAGTAAATAGGGGATTGCGGTTTATAGGTACGTAGTGCGACATAATATGTATGCATGACAAAGTGCGGCACCGAGGAACGTTGCCAAAGAAGATATATTAATACTACGTATAGAACGGTCACTCGTTACCCCCCATCCTTTGAGTCTTCCTCACTTCCACCCCGCGTTTCACGTACCGATCGTGTACGCTGTGCGCGGGCTGCATTGTGTAATAAAAATATATCTAGACTGTGGCAATAGTGAAGACTTGTGCTGTGTATGGTTGAATATCAATGATACGTAACAAAACAAGAAATTGTAATGTTTCCCTAAGGATAAATAAAAGGAACTTATTTTACATTATTTGGTAACTTCCTCTTGATATTTTCTTTCAAATGTAGTATATCGGTTACTTTTTGCTAAAATGCTTCCAAATTAAGTAATTGTTATACTTTTTTAAGCACTAGATTTGTATTAATTTTTGTGAATTGAATACGCAACTGTCTCACTCACGCGGCATGACGTCACGTTGTGGTGATCGCTGACAGCCATAGACGTTCCGCACACAAATGCACGTGTAGCGACCGTGCGTAAGTGTGTTGTCTGTGAGTAAGTACTGTGTAGTGTGCGTAAGACAGCAGATTTTGTATGAAAAATCTCGGAGTGTCCGGGCTGCGACGTTGCGTCACATTTCATACAGCGGGAGTTTTATAAAATGCATTTCACTGTGTAGTACCGTGTTTAGTTTAAAAATTCTCGATTGTGTTGACCTGCCTTTAGCATACGTGAAGCTTAACATTAAGCAACTGATCGGACGACTCGTCGCTCAAATCAAAATAATAATAAAATAGTATGGTAAATACAATTTTTATCCTCAAAACATTTTGGGTAAAATATGGTACCTATTCTTGTTATTTCAGACAAAACCCGAACTACCCGTACCTTTTGCCGAAGACTTACACGGATATCAAACCCCTACAAGATCTGGACAAAGTGCTCGGTGTGGAGATACATAATGTTTCCTGTCAGGTACTCTCTTACTTATTTTTGATATGTCGTTTATTGATATAAATCTAGTTACCTACTTGTTAATTTTTCAATTTTAAATATATATGTATTTCACGAATCACCTTTTTGGTAGTATATGAAGTAGAGGAAACGCTAGGGCGTAAAAGTGAAGCCGTAACCAGCCGATATCCTTTTCCCAAAAGCTGATGTCCATTATCTCTATTTGCTATTGCTTTAACATCATTTTTCGACGATGAACAACAGTTGTTATAGCTAATAACATTCCGTACTGAAAGCCGCTTGATTTTTTTATAAAACATTAGCTTTACCCGCTGATATAGGGTTTTTTTTCTAGATAAACCTCCTAAACCTAAAAATACATATCCATACCAAAAATCTAATTGATCCGGTGCCCTTTTGCTGCGTGAAACAGTAACAAACAAACCAATAAATCGACGAACATGTTTTGTAGGGTTCCGTACCCAAAGGGTAAAATCTGTCTGTCTGTCACCAGGCTGTATTTCATGACCCGTAATAGCTAGAGCGTTGAAATTTTCACAAATTATATATTTCTGTTACCGCTATAAATAAAATACTAAAAATGGAATCAAATAAATATTGAAGGGGCACTTCCCTACAACAAATCTGAATTATTAGCCGTTTTTCGCTCGATATTATTAATGGTAACAGGTAGACGCTTGAAATATTCACATGATATTAAGTTGAAAAATAATTTTTCACTTGTAAAATAAATAGTTAAACTAAAATAAAATAAACACACGAGTATAAGGGGGGCTCCCAACAAAAAAGGTGTTTTTTTCGCTCGATATTAATAACGACAAGAGGTAGACTATTCATAGAATATTTAGTGGTATATTCGCTTCAAAAATAAAAAAAATAATTAAAAAATATATGTATTAAAGGGGGATCCCATTTACGGTACGGAACCCTTCGTGCGCGGGTCCAACTCGTACTTGGCCGACTTTATTGGATTTCATTTTCACCCTTCGTTGGTAGGGCTGTTCAGTAGTGGACTACCAAAAAGGCTCGGAAAGTACTTTCAGATTAATAAAGATTTTGTTCGTGTGTCGTCAGGTGGTACGCAGCGTGTCAAGCTGGTCATGTGGCTTCCTGGACCCCGATACCGTGGAGCAATCCGTGCACGAAGCATACGTGGACAGCATCACGCGCGCGCAGCACTACGTCTACCTGGAGAACCAGTTCTTCATCACGCAGTCCCGCTCCAGCCAGGCGGTCAGGAACCAGGTACTGTCCTCTTCCAATAACTGATAACTATAAGCTATCCTTTCACTGTGCACTTCTGAACAATGTATTCCTTTTTTTACGAAGAGTAAATCGGACAGCGTTAAAATTATGACTAACTCTTATTATGAATACAAAGCTCGACAGGCTTCCTCTGTAGATTTTTAAAATACTGGTACACTGCTCGCCACATAAGTCGGCGGTTGAAAAGTTATGCGCAGAACGCTGCGCAAAAGGCAAAATATAGGTATGCGCGGGAGCCAGAGAGACTCGCGCCGGGGCACACCCGCCCGCCAACCTCATGCCTCCCGCGCGCTCCCTACGCCCGTGCTCACCACTACGCCACGCGGCGTCGGCATTGTGCACACATGCGCAATAATTAACGAATCGCGGTGTCATCTGCGGCTACCTTCTCATCCGCCGACTCGTGCGCGCACAGTGTAGAAAGCGATTTTCTTAATAAGAACACTAGCTGCACTTGTCAGTACTTAATAATAAATAAAATAAGTAATTAAATATTAAGGGACATCTTACGCACGGTCTCTGACCCCAAACTAAGCAAAGCTTGTAAGATGGCTGCCAGAGACTGATATACTACTACCGTATAAAAATTTAAAATGATGTGTCGATTTGCCCTAAATCTAAATGAATGTGTATTTGTGCAGATAGGCGAGGCTCTCTACAACCGCATAATGCGAGCGTTCCGCGCGGGCGCCAAGTTCCGCGTGTTCGTGGTGATGCCGCTCCTGCCCGGGTTCGAGGGAGAAGTCGGCGCTCCTTCCGGGACTTCGCTACATGCCATCACGCACTGGAACTATCAGAGCATTTGCAGGTACTTCTACCATAGACAAGCGTCAAGCCAGGCCTATAATCCGACCCCGCCGCTCGCACCTGTCTCAGTCCCCTTTGTTCTCTCCCCCGGCGCCCCTGTACCGCGCAGGCGAGGACTCAGTTAAGCGGTCGCATTAGAGACGCAGTCTAACCACGACAATATTAGCGAAGGTATATTACTTGACCCCTAAACCATAGGTACTTAAATCTCATGTCTTGACGAAAAAGTGATATTTTTGGTTCAATTCAAGTCTTAAAATTTTTAATATTGTGTATTTGAGGAGTAGCTTCCATACAAATGTAAAATGTTATATTTTTAAACTGCACCTTGTAAATCTATGCGTATTTGTTTACAATTGTCTGTAATGCATTTTTCAAGTAAATTAACCAATTTTAATAGTCAAAATTCAAAATTTATTTATTCCGTTGACACAATACAGGCACTTGGAATCGTCTGGTAATAATTTCTCAAAGTTCTGCCTATTTAAATTTTTAATAATACTAAATAAGCACACTTTAGATTTTACAAAATCAGTAGTATTAGTAACATAATGCATTTTTATCTACTTTCCAGGAGTCGTGAAGCAATAATCACCCGGCTCTACGAATCTGGCGTGCCCGACCCTTCTGAGTACATCACCTTCCACGGGTTGCGAACCCACAGCACCCTGGGCGGGGAGCCCGTCACCGAACTCATATACGTTCACTCCAAACTGTTGATAGCTGACGATAAGATCATCATATGCGGCAGTGCTAACATCAACGATAGGTCCATGTTGGGCACTAGGGATTCGGAGATTGCTGTGGTGCTACAGGTAATCTAAATAAAAAACAAAAACAACGTACAATCGAACCTCCTAAACCGAACATTCAGTCGTTCACTACAGATTGTTGATAGCTGATGATATATGAGGTTGGGAACTAAAGATTCGGATATTGCTGTAGTGTTACAGGTGAACTACTACTTATTCTCTAGAACTAGATATCGTCAGACTTCGGAATCATGCGCTCCCTTTACTTTATAATATATTTGAAACTGATCGGCACGCGTTCTATACTCTAATGCCACTAATCCATCTTCGGGAAACTAAACATGTAATATCACTGAACCCTTTATTAGACCACACGATATCTAGGGTCCCGCTAGACCTCTAACAGGTCCCTAGATATCGTGTGATCTAATCATAATGGGGTATATCCTAGAGGGGTTCCGAATCTTTTTCAACAAGAGTATTTTGTTGTGATACTCTACCCTAGCTTAGCTATCCTTACTTATATTATAAACCCGAAGTGTGTTTGTTGGTTTGTTTCTCTTTCACGCAGCAACAGAGCAACGGTTTGACTTTATTTTTGGCATGGACACATGAAAGACGGAAAGTGACATGGCTACTTTTTATCCCGAAAAAATAGAAGGTCCCCATGGCATAGCACAAAATTCAAAATTATGCGCGGACGGAGCCGCGAGAAAGCAAACGAGTGAAACGAGCAAACGGGTCAAGGCGACAAATCGTCACTAAGTTTGACGTGACTTCTACCAAGTTGAAATTATGACTCAAAAGTTTAATAATATCTCATTTATAATTTCAGGATGAACAATTCGTAGACGGGTCTATGAATGGCGAGAGCTTTCCTTCCGGACGAGTCGCCGGCGCGCTACGCAAGCGGCTGTTCAGGGAACATCTCGGGTTCATGGACGTGGATCTAGACAGGATAGGAGTGTCGCTTGATGATCCTGTCTCGGAACACTTCTATAGAAACATCTGGAAGGCTACATCGAAGACCAATACGGATATTTATGAAGAGGTAAGTGTACCGTTCTGGTAATCTATATTCTATTATTACTAGATCAGAGCTTAATTCTAAAAGGCGGTAGCAAACTCAGTTGACAGCTTGCAACTGTCATGTACCTGTATTCATACAATCGGGAGCGCAGGCATATCGAAGACGAATACGCCTCGCCATCTCGTCACCGGCGCGCAAGCGTGTGGGCGTTGCAGCCATACTAAAACTTTAATCCAAATCAAAAGACTACATCAAATAAGTCAAATTTTCTACTCGTCTAAATTACGTGCGATTTATCAGCTGTATTTTAATGAAAACGACGAACAATCTCAAGCTTGGGGTGCCATCACGACGGCGGAAGTGTCAGGCGTGGCCGGAGCAGACCCAGGTACGTGGTACTTGTGTATTTGTTCCGCCTTTCCCTCTGATCTTCTTACACAAAATCGAAATTGTCTCGAAATGTAATGGAGCCGCTATTTCAGTAAAGGCGACGTTACAGTAAGGTTTTTATGAGAATATCTCGGGAACAGGATTTTATGTCGCTTAATGACTAGTCTCTAAATAGTAATAGAAACGTCTGGAAGGCCAATTCGAAGAATAATATTTATGAAGAGGTAATACTCGTAAGGGAAATACTTATTGCAGAAGAATTTGTGAAATGGACGTAAACTAGCGCGGTTAGCAGCACCACAGCATAATTGTGGGGCACAGGCTGAGGGCTTGTGCCGTTGTGCGAAGGTGGGCTGTAATTTGGAACTAGGTAGATGGAATTGCGAATGATTTACCGAGGTGGGGGCTAGTTGGCGTCTGAGAGAAAGACTCGCTCACACTTTAATCGTTTATTCGGTTGGCACTACAAACACTGATTATCACTAGTTATCTTTAGTTAGGCTACGATTAATATAAATGACCGAATGATATAGTTCCGCAGCTAAATCACAAGAGAGGGCAAAAAGACGTCCGTTTCGCCTCGGCATGCATTACCCCATTCCCCCTCCCGCTAGTGCCCTGTGTGGCGCCCGCTGGCAGAATATAGGCGAACTAGCTCGACAACATGAATGATTATTTAGATGATTTTTATCGTGCTTCACACACTAGGTTTATAGAAATGTTCTTTTTGTGATAAACATTTCAAAAATTGACGCGCTCGCAGGATTTGAACCTGCATCTCTCTGGGACTCTGGCCCAGATGCTTTGTCCAATTAAGCTAGAACGCTGTACTACGAACCCGCAAATTCGTGTAGTTTTTTATGACTTTGCTATCAACTTCTACAGTGTTGGAAGCGCCATCTGTGACAACTGTGTTAAACCAGACAGTCGTCACTCAATGTGAAATTATTAGAACTTGTTACAATTAACGAGAGATTGCGCATTGCTCAACCAATTAGATGATTTTTAGGGTTCCGTACCCAAAGGGTAAAAACGGGACCCTATTACTAAGACTTCGATGTCCGTCTGTCTGTCTGTCACCGGGCTGTATCTCATGAACCATGATAGCTAGGTAGCTGAAATTTTCACAGATGATGTTTTTCTGTTGCCGCTATAACAAAACTAAAAACAGAATAAAATAAATATTAAATGGGAGCTCCCATACAACAAACGTGATTTTTAAGAGTTTTTTGCTCGGTATTAATAAAGGCAAGAGGAATGAGGCTCCCATACGGTACGGAACCCTTCGTGCGCGAGTCCGAATCGCACTTGGCCGATTTTCATCGTTTTATCGTCAGTGCACGACTTATCGCCCCACAACGAATAAGAAATAACATGTATCGGGTCCACCCGGAAACCTGTTTTTTTTTTACGGTTTTAAAGTTACTCTGTTTATCATTTTGTGTGAGAACTATTACATTCAACATCCTCCACAGGTATTCCACACCATACCAACCGATTCAGTGCACAACTTCGCTGAACTGAAGCGCTACCAGGAAGAGCACACGGAAACACTCTGGCACTCCGACCCCGCGCTCGCCAACCGTAAGATAGACCTGATTCAAGGGAACCTAGTCGACATGCCTTTAGACTTCCTTTGTAATGAAGTACTGACGCCAAGGGGGACGTCTATGGAAGGTATGATGCCTACTTCGCTGTGGACTTGAAACGTAAAAATAAAATAAGTTCGTTGTTTTTAAACTTTCGCGATTTGAACACATTATTAGTATATACTAAGGAACTAATCGCGCACTCAAATAACGAGATAAATAAATACCTCATCATCCCGACGTTTCGGCCGAGTTGCATCGGACGTGGTCACGGGTAGACTGGAATTTGAAACAGCTGGTACCTGTATGAATATAAACAGGTGGTAAGTTTATTTATCTCGTAATTTGAGTGCGCGATTAGTCCCGTAGTATATAATAATAAAATAAGTTCGTATAGACCGGGTGACTAGTCGTGGTGTCGGAGTTTTTAAACCGCCTGAAGAAGGCCTCTGGCATGGCTAAACGGTTAAATAACCAGGACCTACAATTTGACGTGTCATCTGAGACACGGTAGCGCTCAGTTGATAATGCCACCCGCGGTCACCCATCTGAAAACTGATTGTGCCGATCGTTGCTTAACTTCGGTGATCGCTGACAAACACCTAGTCTTACTAAGCTATAAGCGCTGCACCTAAAACTTGATAGAAGTAAACTTAGTCGATATACCTTTAGATTTCCTTTGTAACGAGATATTAATGCCTAAGGGAAGTCTCCTCCAATTCCAATTCCTCTAATTAAGGAATGATGCCTACTTCGCCATTGGACCTAAATTGATTACAAAAAAGCATATTACCACAGTTATATAAATATGCTAACGTTAGTTATAGTTAAGCAACGTTCGGCATGTTCAGGTCTTTGGATGGGTGACCACAGGTGGTATTTTCTAACAGAGCGCTACCGTGGCTCAGATTACACGTAAACTACCATAAAACGCCGCACGTGCTTATTCAAATATCGGTATCTTATCGGTCCCACAGACAACTGCGGTTTGCGCTGTGTTCGACCAATCACAAAACGAAATGGTTAAATCATAATCTGTGATTGGTTAATGTCTAGACTGTACGCGCAATTGTATGGGGGACGCTCTAGTTAGGTAGTGATTATATTAACTGGTGATTGTCAACTGTGCTGTCTATTTCTCTGTTGTTAATAAGTGTAATTTAATTGTATTAAAAAGATCGAAATACCTCCTACTTATAAGCAAGTATACCATACATGTATATTTACTTAAGAGGCCCAATTATAAAGGCGCCATCTTAAATTTAAATAACAACGTAAAAAGTGTTATCTCTATCGAATGCTTGAAGTGAATAAGAAACAGAAATATTCTAAATTGCTAATACAACTACAATGGCGCCTTCATAATTGGGATTTTATCGCCGTCCAGAATCTTGGACTTTGACATAAATAATAATTTACAGTATTAGTTTTTATCATATAATTAAAAACGATCAATTTATGTAAAGAATTAATTTTACGCAATACCAAGACCAAACTACACTACCGCTCTTATACTCTCTTCTTGCCTTATCCACATCACTACATAGTATAAAACAAAGTCGCTTCCCGCTGTCTGTCCCCATGTATGCTTATATCTTTAAAACTACGCAACGAATTTTGATGCGGTTTTTTTAAATAGATAGAGTGATTCAAGAGGAAGGTTTATATGTGTAATACACCTGTGCGAAGCCGGGGCGGGGCGCTAGTTATTCTTATAAAACGACGCCCATATCGCTACGGCAATAGTATCTATGCAGTATTGCGACTCGGCCCTGTCCTTGAATACCTACAGCCCCGCGTGCCCACGCAGTGCGTAACACGCGCAGAGCTGCTCGCTTCGTAAGTGAATCGCACGCTTACTGATTCCAAACCCACACGTTCGTTCGTCACTACGGTGCGCCCTTGCGACTGTTGTGTACCGAGTGTGTACCAAATTCCGTGGCGCGTACCAAATTCTTTTGCAAATACTCTTATGTGAATTTCTTAATATTTCACTGACAAATGGTGCATTTATAAATTGCCTTATGTGACAGCAGAAAGTAACATTTTGCATAACCGTGGTATCTCTAACACAATATTATATTATTGTGGTAAATAAATATTTGGTTGATATCGAAATCGAATTCTTAATTTCTTCCTCAATTCATTGTGATATCTTACAATAGTCAAGCTAGTTATTAGAGTGGTTAAAGTTTGGTACACACTCTACAAAGTGCATTTGCATAAAATATCCATTCCATTAACTTGCCATAGTCAAAATAAATAAGACACGTAAAAACTGTATCCTAAAGAAAAAAATAATATTGTTACTTACTAAAAATAGCCACCTTATTAATAAATGCAAGTACTTCGAGGGTTTAGTCTAATTTTTGTCTTTTTGTAAAAGCTAATTAAAATTGTCAAAGAAAAAACGACAAAACACTACCAATTAAGCGATAAAAGTGTAATGTAAAGTAAGAAATCTCTACTTTCTATGTAATGGTTCTTAAATGAGATTATAATTTATTAATTTACCTATTCAATGTTGTGTACAAAGTGTTTTTTATTAATCGACAATGCTGCCGTTGTAGGATAGAAAGCTGTAACTTCATTTTTAGCGAAAAAGGAGATATTTCAGCGTTGGTCCTGACTTGGTATCTAGGCCCAATCACCTGAACGGCTGAACCAACTGGCTTCAGCCGAAACCGACTTATGCCGAAACTCAATCCTAACTGAAGCTCACATAACAGCTATGCGACGATTGGGTTATCTACAGCTTGTAGCTAACATCACAGCCGTCAAGAAATTTGGATTTGGCCTACACCATACTTCAAAGTAAACTTAAAAATGGCAAATAAATCGTTGCAAAAATCGGCATTTTAGCCTTATTTACTTATTTTACATAATAAATATTTATAATGTATTTTCTAAATTTATTGTTGTTCGTATGGCCGCCATCTTTTTCGAACAATGTCACAAAAATACCATCGGAAAATATTTTCCTACCTAGACTGTAAGCCGTTGTGAAAGAAAATAACGAAACCATTTTACAAATCTAATATTCAGATACGATACTGTGCCATGGTCTAAACTTTATACATTTTTGTAATGTCTCTTTTCTCGCTATTTTTTTACAATTTACAATGTTACCGCTTTTTGTCCTATGACGACAAAATCATAGTAATAATCTGAAGGAATAATAATATAGTACTAACGTTATTTTATTGTTCTATTTCTATTTTTAATGTTATATTTCTGAAATAATTTAATCGCTTTATAATAATTATGTGAGAATGTGTTACCACTTAGAGGATTTATATTAATTTTTATTTTTGAGATTAAGTTTCCCGTTATACGTCATACAACTCTAGATATACCTAATTGCGCTAAAAGTGGCTAGAAATCCTAATCTTGCTTATAGGTAATTTTTAATTTATTTTTTAAGTAAACTATTTTCTCTGTTTGAAAATTCTATAGTACAAAGCATTCTCTACACAAACACGGCCTGAAGTGACAGTCCCTCTACCAATAAGGTGTCACCCATACGGTTGTGGTTTTGTGTTCGACCACAGAGGTCGAAATGGTTAAGGTTAAATGTTTTACTAAGTCAGGACGCGAAATATTTTTTTTGGGTTTCTGCTGCTCGTTGTAAGTTAAAAAAACTCATTTAGTGTCCAGTTTATCCATAAAAGTCCACCAACTAAAATCTAGATGAAATTTTGGTTTTTAGGTGTGTTTAATTCTTAAACACTACCTATTCATGGTCGCGAAATGAGCTTAAAATGAGTATGTTTATCTAGCAAAAACAAGACAATCAGCCTTAAATCAAGACCTTTGATTTGTTAATGACTTGGCCGCAGCTGTCTGGGTGACGCTTGAATAGAGTCTTACTCATTTGTTTTGTTTTCAATGATTTAGCCTGCCACTATCTTTCTATTATCTTGCTAATAAAATAACGCATTATCATGTGAAATAAACACATTTTTTTCCTTATCTCTTGATTCGACATTCTCAATCTCTTGTCACATTCTTATCGAAAATATCTTCCGATCCAAAACAAAACTTTAGGCTGATGCTTTGTAGAGAAGGGTCAAATGAAACCATTCCAATATTTTCTGTCGTACAAAACAAACATTCCTTGCAAATTATTTATTTCTTCTATTGAGTTTTAAACCCACCCATTCGAGTTATTATACGATACAGATTACAGCTTGGATAACCCTCTGCTCAAAATAATAATGATAAATATACTGGAAATGTACGTATGTGGCGAGAAGACAGACATATTCTAGGATAACATTGTACTCAACATTACAACGAACTTTTACTATGGGACCAACACAAGAATCTCAAAAAAGCAGCTGTTCCATAAAGAAGATCTTGCAAAGTGGTACCAGACTGTGTACAGTAGCTCAAAAAATCCATTAAAAGATAGTAAATAAATGCGCAGAGTAAAACAACCACATTAAGCCCGATAACAGAGGCGCCAGCGTAAATTTAATAGCAACGTAAAAAGCGTTCTCTCTATCAAATGCCTAAAGAGAAAAAGAAACAGGACTATGCTATTAAGCTAATATAATTACGCTGGCGCCTCTGTAATCGGGCTTATTGAATGTTTAATTTCAATGGAATTACGTATTTTCTAATTTGAATTTTGTTCAAGGCCGCTATCACGCTGCCATATTATACAAGCAATGTCAAAAGATAATAAGTTCTGAAAATATGAAATTCCTTTGAACGATGATTGTTATATTGAAAGAAAATAATTGGAAAATCGTTTTGCAAATAAATAAAGCAAATAATTGAATACTGTACAAGGTAACGGCCTAAGCTCGATATATTTTTGCATTAGACATCTCTTTGTCGAAAGTTTGTTACAGTTCACCTGTAAGGAACAGCTGATTTTTTTGCGATTTCAGAGTTAGTCTTAGTAAAAGCTAGTCATCATAGTGGATACCTACCTAAATGCAAAGATATCCGAAATCTAAGTCCATCCGTTAAAGAAACAACGACATAGGCCGAATCATACAAGTCGGCGGATGTGAAGTTAGCTACAAGCTGCGCGAAACCCAATCAACGCGCAGCTTCATGTTAGCTTCAGTCAGGATTGGATATTGCGCAGCTTATAGCTAACTTCACATCCGCCGACTTGCATGATTCGGCCTATATATATTTTTTAACTGTTAAAATAAAATAGTAAGGTTCTAAACATTTATTTCTAAGTTAAAACAATTTTACATACCTTTTTACTATTGTTACATAACTTATTATGTTTTTCTTATTGGTGCTAACATTTACCGTTAATTTTGAACAATCAATTCATAGTTATTTTTAATTAAGATACTAAACAGACATTTTATTTTTTATACGTACCTAATGTGAATGTTGTCTTTATAGTATGCTTGTATTTGATGGAAAATATAATTTATTGTTGTAAAAAAATTGTTTCATTTACCATAAATTCTAGACCATTTCTACACATATTATAGCCTATAATAGTTGCTACACACGTATTCGGTTCGATACGATCGGCACTGCCACCGGGCGGCAAAACCGAATACCTATTAGATGAATCCTTTGTTTCGGCAAATGCCGAACGTGCTACGGCTAACGGTTAGGGCCAAAGAATATATAATAATACTACGTATAGAACGGCCACTCGTTACCCCCCACCCGTTTGAGTCTTCCTCACTTCCACCCCGCGTCCACGGACAGAACTCGGTATCTGCGCGCGGGCTGCACAAGCCGGTGGATTTTATAATAAAAACTACCTAGACTGTGACAATAGGGAAGACTTGTACTGTGTATGGTTGAATATCAATGATACGTAACAAAACAAGAAAGTTTAATGTTTCCCTAAGGATAAATAATAGGAACTTATTTTACATTATTTGGTAACTTCCTCTTGATATTTTCTTTAAAATGAATTAGATCGGTTACTTTTCGTTAAAATGCTTCCAATTAATGTAATTGTTATACTTTTTTAAGCACTAAATTTGTATTCATTTTTGCAAATTGAGTACGCAACTGTCTCACTCACGCGGCATGACGTCACGTTGTAGTGATCGCTGACAGCCATAGACGATCCGCACACAAATGCACGTGTAGCGACCGTGTGTATGTGTGTTGTCTGTGAGTAAGTAGTTGTGTAGTGTGCGTAAGACAGCAGATTTTGTATGAAAAATCGCGGAGTGTCCGGGCTGTGCCCTGGGTTAGGCCGTTTAGGTAAGGTTCAAATGATTTTGAAGCCGAACAAGTGGAGTAGATGTTTCGGGTTTGGCTTTGCCGTTCGGCAAATCCTGCCGATCGAATGAATAAGTACAGATAGCGCGCGAGTTGAATGCAGTCGGGGTCTGAGTTAAAGAGCGGGAGCATCTCCCCCTGCTATCCGCACGCCCCACCTCACGCGCCTGGGCGGGTTGGGCGTGCGGATAGCGGGGGGAGACATTCGCGTTCCTAAGCTCTGCATTCAACTCGCGCGCCTACTGTACCTATGTGTATAGTAACCCTAATAAATGTATGATCACCATCATTAGCTGCTGTCCTCATACCAACTTGGAAAATGCCATCTGTCGAAGATGTTTGTAAGTAAATAATAAAAACGCCATCTAATGAAACCGTATGGAAATTCGTTGAATGAAACTCAGACAAACTTTTGATAAAGTTGGCGGGAACGCGGGAAACCTATCATTTTTGAAAGTTTTTCATTTATTTCGTACTTCATTACATTTGTATAAGCGAGGGGATATTAATTTATAACTGTTTTCTTTGTTGACACGGGTTATACGCGGATGAACAAAGTCGCTCATCTTCGTGCGGGAACCTGCATCATACGATCAGAGAAAACATCCCATGGCGTAGATATTGTACCCATAGAATAATAGGCGTTATTATTCTATGATTGTACCTATGTGAATCCGCCACAGATATCTAAATCCGCCAACCTATCTCCCTTTTTGGGTAGCACAGACTAATATAGATATGTACTACGTTGGGTAGGCTTAGATATAATAATAATAATTTTATTTTATTTGAAACCAAAAATGTACAACACATAGTAATTAAGATTTACAGTAAGTATTAGTTAAATTATGTTGGTAGTAGAAATGTTTTTCATGCAATTTTATCTCAAAATAAAACAATTATAATAATAATTATATTATAACAAACATGACAATAACGTGGGGCGCTAACTCCCACAGTAGGATTCCCTGAGTTTGTGGGATATGTTCATCAGCAGTGGACCTCAGACCAAATAAAAAAAAACAAGACAGAACGTCGTGAACAGACAAGTGAGGCCGGTTTTTTATGCATGTGGTGAGTGCGTCGGCGTCGGTGTTGCGCCGCCATAGTTCGACTGACCTTTTAGTTTCCTTGTACGTGTATCTATGTGTGTGTAAGTAATTGTCTGTACACGGCGCTGCGGCGGTGAGGCTTATCAGCCGGCCTCACTTGTTTGTTATGTTCACAACATTCTATCTTGATTTTTTTACTTGGTCTGAGCAGTGGACGATGAAAAGCGTTGGTTCCCGGTCGTCCCCACCCTGTCGTGCCCACTGAGTACGAGTGGGGAAAAAAAAATCGTCCGTCCCCAGTGGTGACGATTGGAACTTAAGATTTCCCACTCGTTTCGCTATGAATACGTAGTATCTATAGTAGTCTGTGGCTATAGACCGAGAGTCCAAATCGCAACATTATAGTTAAAAAATAATTAAAAAGGTCTTAGTTCTTATACTGTATTGTTGTGTATAATGTGTATTACTTATAAACATTCGGCCTAATTTACAATCCAACAAAAACATTTTCATGTGAATTGAAGCCAAGTCTAAATCACAGTTCCCACTATCAAAAAGTTGTCAGATCTCACGTAAAGCCAAGCTTCTAACTCTACAAGTCCTTACTCCACAAACTGTACAGCTTAGGTAGTCAATACATGTGACTTGGCCGTTTCGGAAGGATTTGCGATAGTCTGGCTGCCCGATACAAAAAAAGGACAGGTGGAATTAACTCCTCTAGGTACCTAGGTATTGTAGGTACTTACCTACCTAGGTATGATAAGAAATACCTATCATTGACAAATCAATTTTGATAAGATTATTGACCGATTGGTGATTAGTGAATTTAGTGATTAATTCAATAATTTTTTTTGAATTCCGTAGCTACAAAGTGAAACCTTATAAAGCTGGGCATAACTACACGAAAAACATTGACTTGCTAGGGCCTAATTCAGTTAACCCTTATTCAGTGGTCATTCTTCTGAGGATTCGATGAACGCATCAGTTCATCGAATTGTGTAGCCAGCTTTAAAAAACCTGTTCTCATAAATGACCAATTTGCACGAGCAAAAAATTAAAGACTGATGACACCTGATGACACTCTGAATCTTCGTAGGTAGGGCTATAGATATTATTTCGACTCGCTCTTGTCTGATTAGGACACGATTCACGATTAGGCTCATACCTACTCGCAGATCGTGTTACAATTTTGATATTAAATCTTACTAAATAGGTACTTTTTATCAAATTCGGCTGCCAGTTAAGTGCCTACCTAACCTAGGTAGGTACCTACAGACAAGCCTACAGACGTCCTGACAATGTGTCAATGACCTTGTCTAGTTGGTTGGAACTTGGATGTTGATTCCGACCAGGACCGGATCTACCATATGGCTTTTTGGGCTTCAGCCTAGGGCCCCGTGAATTCCAGGGGCCCCCAGCTAAGTCAAGTCAAAGCAAAAAATAGACGATAATGGGTAAAATAACGATAAAATTCAAGTGTTGGCACTTCGAACTGACAGCAGGCACGTATCCACGGAGGGGCCCATGTCGATCTTTCTGCTTACTTTTTTTTCTTCACTTTAAATCGGCTATTTGTTGAAAAGTTTGTTGAAAAATTTCCGCGCTTGTTGCTCTCGCGCTATTTACATGTTCAGTAGTTTTCTTTACTCACATCTGATTCATCACTTTCAAATCTACTAAAATTAAACAAAATTCGCGTTCGCTGCGTTCGCGTTTAATAGCAGTATACTGCTCTTTTTAGCTCATATTTATTTTGATGTTACTGAAAATACCGTAAAATATTTGCTGCTTTGCTGAAACTTGTTGAAATTATTGTAAGATTTGAATTAAAGAATAAAAAACTTTTTTTCTGCTCGTTGCACTCGCGCTTAATAACAAAACAGTAAACTGTTTTTCTCATACTTCTTTTGAAATTATTGTATAAATTGTCAAATTTTCGCGTTTTGTACACCGCGAAATTTTGTCGGCGTAGACAACATTCTAGTGACGTTATTTACCGCTGTATTTCTGCCCTTGGATGACGAACAAACTGAGCTTCAGCGAAAAACAGAATATCTACCTACAGTTAGGAGCAAAGCCAAGCTGTGTATCGTTCGGCGCCAAGCAAACATGGGATTTGCGCAATGAGTTTATGATACACGCATTTGTAGCAGTAGAGTGCTCTCCTTTGCTCTATTATCAGTTTTGAAGTTACTGAAAAAACAAACCAAATTGTTTCGCGCTTGCTGCGCTCGCACTTAATAGCACTGCAGAGGGCTGCTTTACCCATGCTTCTTTTGAAATTACTGAAAATGTGACAAATTGTCGAGCTCGCTGCGCTCGCCCATATTAGCAGAGCAGTGCTCTGTTTTAAGCATATCTTTTTTAAGCTTCCTGAAAAAAATTGTCATGTTCGCAATCGCATCACTCGCGCATAGCACTATATAACGGTGATCAATCTTATTTACTAGTGCCTCTTTGAAAATTCTGGAAAAAAAATTCTCAAAATTATTTGGTTCTTGACAGTCTTAAATCTCGGATCAAAACAATTTATCGACAAAATGTAGGGTCGGTAGGGTCGCTTAATTCCGTCAACTAATTAGTACCTGCAACTTGATGACCCCCCTGAATCAAAGGTTGGATCTGCCCTGGACTGACAGTTAAAATGTTCGACAGCCATTGCCATTACACATTCATTCGATCTCCATCGTGCTCCGATGTTTCCCTCTTAGCCTCTGTTTCTTTCTTTCTTGCTATAGGTACTTTCCTTTTTTATTTATCCTATACTTTGAGTAATTAGGTGGGCCCTAAGTAGTATTAGCCCAGGGCCACCTAAACTCACGGTCCGGCACTGGATCCGACCATCACGGTTGGCTCTTTTGTTTTTATTTCCTCGGTTGGTGCAGATGCCCAAGTACGAGTAGGTATAATATAATTAGACACATTTTGTCACGTTTTATAGGTCAAATAACAAAGGGGAACAAAATGATGCATCGAGCCCCCAACAGTTGAATCAGAAGTGTCTCACTCTCTTTCATACTTCACTTCACAAGCATGAAAGAGATAGTTGCACCTAAGGGGCTGGATCAAGGGTATACTTAAGTAATGATTTTGTTATGTAAAAAGGGGAAGGATGCATGTTAATATTTACAATACCTCCAGATAATATTAGGTTGGTAAGAAATATTTCACTGACATTCATGTTATCGAGGTGTATAAAATCGAGTTATATGTAGGTACCTTACCTATACCTAAGTAGGTACCTACTTAAAATGCAAAATAAGTAGGCTAGGAATTTAGTTATATTTTATCTATGAATCTCATATCTAAAAAGCTATAGGTACCTACCTACAAGGTTATCCAGAACTGATGTACTAAGACGAAAAGAGGTGAATCATTAAGTATTTACCTATTAGGTATTACCTACCTACTTATGAAGAACTTTGGAACAACCCGGAAATCGAGAAAAAAACATCAACTGTTTCATACAAGATTTAATAATGATGGACCCCCTTTCGGCCAAGTCCAGGGTACAGGGTTAGCAGATGACCCTGTAATCCCTGTATACCCACAATACCCACTAAGTATAAGTAGATATAGGTGTGGCACAGCAGTGGCGTAGCGTGCCTTGGCGGGGCCCCGTATAAAAATTTGTTCGGGGGCCCTTATGAAGGGTAAGAAATCACTTACAAAAGAAAAAGAAAAAATAAAAGACATTTCCATCATAATTACCTATCTTTCACTTTTTTCAATTTTTTACAAACAATACAAATTAAATATACACTCTCCTTGCCTTTTTTTGGCAAACTGATTTATTAAATTATTTATAGCTGATGATGACTTTAGTTTTTCTAATTTTAGGTATTAATTTTTGTTTACGCACGTTTACGTAAGTAAGTATAATTGATTTGTTAACGTCACAGGTTAACCCTCTATCTATGGGTTAGGATAGGTAGGTACTTACCTTAATAATTACCTAGATAGGTAGGTAGGTATGTTTCTTTAAATTACTTATTAAAAAGTGCTATACCTACCTAATATAAATGCTATACTTATAAGATACCTGTACTTATAGTATAGGTATCTTAATTCCTGAAGTACTTAAGTAGGTGTCGTGTCTACAATATCTACTTAAGTTACCTACTGCATGTAGGTATAGGTAGGCACTTAGGTCACACCTGTTGCTTTTACCATTTTATTTAACAAAGGATTTACACCTGTGAATTATGACGTTTTATTGAACTCGAAGGACCAATAATTATGTCATATGAGTACCTAACCTACCTACTTTTCTCTGGTAGGTACCTGCCTAGATGTAAGTGTGTATTGTAGGTTGCAGGTACCTACCTAGGCTAGCTCTGTGGCCTAGGTACATAAATTTGTAAGCTATTGTAATTGCAACTTGATAATGACATTACCTATTTTTGTTTTGGAAGAGCTCCTACGAGTAGCGTAGGTACATACCTACCTATAATATAAACTTTGATGGCCATTTTACATGTATCTACTTATATTGTACCTTCGTAACCCGTATGGTATGGTCCGTGTGCCTTTGATCATGTGTGTGTAAAGTATGGTCATTAGGCCACATTATGGAGCACGTAGGGCTGGAAGGGCCGTCCCTCCCGCGTCGAGTCCTACGCTCCCTTCCGCGCCCGTATCAGAATAGGCGAACGTTGCGTAACCCGCGGCCAATGACAGCGACCGTGCACATGCACGGGGCGGGGCGTTACGTCACCGCGGTCTGCCCCCGCGGCCGCGCAGCCGCCGTGACGTCACGCGCCTCGATCCGTCCCCCCGCACCTGCAGCGCGATACTAGCGCCTGCCGACTGCGGCGCTTCCCCGAAACTCGCGACAAAACACTCGTGCGCTTAAAGATGGCGGATGGGTCGCCCGAACACCGCGCCGGCCCGCAATCAGCGAACAATTTAACTTTTTCCGCGTCCGATAAAACACTTTGTGACTCAAAAAAGTGCAGTGCTCAAACAATTCAAGGCGGCAGTGTGAAGTTATCGTTCTACAACGAACTGGATGCCACAGAATCGTGTGAGAAAAGTGAGACGCGCGGCGTGGCCGCCTCTTGTGCGGTCGCAGTGGATTCCCAAAAACCATCGCACGCGAGCTTAGCGGACGGAGAGGACAGGAAGAAGCGATGCATCGACAGATACGACAGCTCCGAGTCGTCTGACAGGTGAGTGAGAGTAGTTTTCAGTCAGCAAAAACACTAGCTGATTGTTTGTTTGCGGTCGCGACATCGAGTCAATGTTCCAGTGACCGGAGGCTGTTCGATTTCGATGTCATGGTCATTGTGAAAAGTTTGGTGTTGCTAAGCCGCCTCCGCTCGGTTGAATGCCCTCGGAATAGCTCGCTGGGCCGTAGACGCGCTCTCCATTTGACTGGTTAACTAATCGCCGTGAATCGTTCTCGTAATATTACGCGCGTCTGTAGGCGTGATGACACCCCGATACAGCGCGGCGGCAGCTCAGGCTGGCCGCTCGTCTCGTCCCCTGCAATTTGCGATATTTGAATTAGCCTCTAGACGAGGCAACTTACATCTGAAACGGTAACCTTGGATTTTAATTAGCGGCAAGGTTGTTACCACTAAATACCTACGTGTTGAATTTTTTTTTTTCATGTAAAGCATGTGTTTTTAGATACCGACCAAGTTAAGAACCTACACTGAATACCTATGTATGCTATAGCCGTACCAAACGGCCCACCTAATAAGCCTACAATCATTGAACTTGACTTGATTTTAATATCAAGGTAAAATGTACCTACTCATTATCACTGAATGACGTAAAAATTGTTTTGAGATATGATAAGAAATGTACCTACAAAATCTTTTGTCTTTTCGTAATAAATGCCTACCTAGGTAGGTATTGTTCTTTCCAACTGAATCACACACAAAGTAGGCCTAAGTTTAGGCCTGGTTTTACTGTAACTTAACACTTGGGAATCTTTATTACATATACTTAATCAGACATCTTCCATTTAAAGCACAAAGTACCTACCTAATCCAGGGCCTTGTTTACCATAGCTTATGTAGGTACCTAGTATCATTATAAGACAGAGTTATTCCCACCTACAAAATGACCAGAATCCCACAATATCTTCATTATCTAAGACCAAAGAGAGAAGATAACTGATTTAGTACTTGTGAATAAATTAGGCCTCAATATTAGATTATTAGTAGTTATCCGGTATGTACTAACATTTCAGATAATTAGGTAGGTATAGCAATACTGTTGAATCTAGGTAAGAATGTGAATCACTGGGACAGATGGGCAGATATGAATTTACTGTTTCAGTGTAACATGAGTAATAAGTAAATATCTAGGTACGAGTACCTACCTACCTAATCATGTAAAGATTTAACATCCAAAGATAAACTACCTAGGTATAGTCCGAATCATAGAACTTGGCAGCTGTGATGTTAACTACAACCTGGGGATAGCCCAATCCTGACTGAAGCTCACTTAACAGCTGTGCTAGGATTAGGTTATATGTAGCTTGTTGCTAACATCACAGCTGCCAAGTTCTATGATTCGGACTATAAGCTGTATGTAGTTAAAGGCAAACCTATACAGAAAAATAAAAATAAAAAAACTATTCTTAACTATACTAAGCTTAAATAAATATTCTTAAAATCTCAGCAGTGTCTCAAATAAATTATCTGAATCCTGAAATTTTTAGCTCAATCACAAATCAAACAAAACTTCGGTGAAAGCACAAACTAGTAAGTGCTCCAAAAGCAGCTAGATACCAGTTAGATAATGCCAGTGAAGTGCCGAATGTAGGTCACCCATTACTGGTGATAACACTGTCCAATGCTGGGTGTGGTGGCTGGCAAATTGATTGTGCCGTTACACTTATTTATAGGCCTGAAGCGCACACTGTGAGGTTTATAGGTTATAACATGCTTGGACGACTACATAATCCACTAATATGATGTGGTTATCTAAAAATGTAGGTAGGTATATGAATTTGGGCAATTATTACAACTGCATGGTAATTAGGTAATTATTTTTTTGCTAAAAATGGTATAAGTAACTGACTTCAACCATGTACAGAATTCGAAGTTTGTACAGATCAATTGGATGTACCTAGTAATTATTCACATTATTAATTTTTCAAAATTGACACTACTTTGAGTCAATTACGATAAAATTTTAATTGGATCACCTCTAAATTATCCCTTAGCTACAAAGGTATGCCAGTGTAACTTATTTAAAATTAGTTCTTTTACTTATTTCACTGTGATTGTGTGTGTATGTCCAGAAAAGTCATAAGCCTACCAAATGTGGTTCCAGTCCAAGTCCTAGTAAACACCCATCTAAGTATACATATAAATACTAGATG